>OZ007557.1:8953990-9345375 GCA_963931855.1 Philhelius festivus
CATGATTATTCATGATTATTCATGATTATTCATGATTATTCATGATTAGTCATGATTATTCATGATTATTCATGATTATTCATGATTATTCACGATGATTATTCATGATCAATCATGAATAATCATGATTATTCATGATTATTCATGATTATTCATGATTATTCATGATTAGTCATGATTATTCATGATTATTCATGATCAATCATGAATAATCATGATTATTCATGATTATTCATGATTATTCATGATTAGTCATGATTATTCATGATTATTCATGATTAGTCATGATTATTCATGATTATTCATGATTATTCATGATTATTCATGATTAGTCATGATTATTCATGATTATTCATGATTATTCATGATTATTCACGATGATTATTCATGATCAATCATGAATAATCATGATTATTCATGATTATTCATGATTATTCATGATTAGTCATGATTATTCATGATTATTCATGATTAGTCATGATTATTCATGATTATTTATGATTATTCATGATTATTCATGGTTAGTCATGATTATTCATGATTATTCATGATTATTCATGCTTACTGATGATTATTCATGATTATTCATGATTAGTCATGATTAGTCATGACTATTCATGATGAGTCATGATTATTCATGATTATTCATGATTATTCATGATTATTCATGATTATTCATGATTAGTCATGATTATTCATGATTATTCATGATTAGTCATGATTATTCATGATTATTCATGATTATTCATGATTATTCATGATTATTCATGATTATTCATGATTAGTCATGATTATTCATGATTATTCATGATTATTCATGATTAGTCATGATTATTCATGATTATTCATGATTATTCATGATTATTCACGATGATTATTCATGATCAATCATGAATAATCATGATTATTCATGATTATTCATGATTATTCATGATTATTCATGATTATTCATGATTAGTCATGATTATTCATGATTATTCATGATTAGTCATGATTATTCATGATTATTCATGATTATTCATGATTATTCATGATTAGTCATGATTATTCATGATTATTCATGATTATTCATGATTATTCACGATGATTATTCATGATCAATCATGAATAATCATGATTATTCATGATTATTCATGATTATTCATGATTAGTCATGATTATTCATGATTATTCATGATTAGTCATGATTATTCATGATTATTTATGATTATTCATGATTATTCATGGTTAGTCATGATTATTCATGATTATTCATGATTATTCATGCTTACTGATGATTATTCATGATTATTCATGATTAGTCATGATTAGTCATGACTATTCATGATGAGTCATGATTATTCATGATTATTCATGATTATTCATGATTATTCATGATTATTCATGATTAGTCATGATTATTCATGATTATTCATGATTAGTCATGATTATTCATGATTATTCATGATTATTCATGATTATTCATGATTATTCATGATTATTCATGATTAGTCATGATTATTCATGATTATTCATGATTAATCATGATTATTCATGATTATTGATGATTATTGATGACTAACCATGATTAGTCATGATTATTTATGATTATTCATGATTATTCATGATTATTCATGATTATTCATGATTAGTCATGATTATTCATGATTATTCATGATTAATCATGATAATTCATGATTACTGATGATTATTCATGATTATTCATGATTAGTCATGATTAGTCATGATTATTCATGATTATTCATGATTAGTCATGATTATTCATGATTAGTCATGATTAGTCATGATTAGTCATGATTATTCATGATTAATGATGATTATTCATGATTATTCATGATTAGTCATGATTATTCATGATTATTCATGATTATTCATGATTAGTTATGATTATTCATGATTATTCATGATTATTCATGATTATTCATGATTAGTCATGATTATTCATGATTATTCATGATTAATCATGATTATTCATGATTATTGATGATTATTGATGACTAACCATGATTAGTCATGATTATTTATGATTATTCATGATTATTCATGATTATTCATGATTATTCATGATTATTCATGATTAGTCATGATTAGTCATGATTATTCATGATTACTGATGATTATTCATGATTATTCATGATTAGTCATGATTATTCATGATTATTCATGATTAATCATGATTATTCATGATCATTGATGATTATTGATGACTAACCATGATTAGTCATGATTATTTATGATTATTCATGATTATTCATGATTATTCATGATTAGTCATGATTATTCATGATTATTCATGATTAATCATGATAATTCATGATTACTGATGATTATTCATGATTATTCATGATTAGTCATGATTAGTCATGATTATTCATGATTATTCATGATTATTCATGATTAGTCATGATTATTCATGATTAGTCATGATTATTCATGATTATTCATGATTAGTCATGATTATTCATGATTAGTCATGATTAGTCATGATTATTCATGATTACTGATGATTATTCATGATTATTCATGATTAGTCATGATTAGTCATGATTTTTCATGATTATTCATGATTATTCATGATTATTCATGATTATTCATGATTAGTCATGATTATTTATGATTATTCATGATTAGTCATGATTATTCATGATTATTCATGATTAGTCATGATTATTTATGATTAGTCATGATTAGTCATGATTATTCATGACTACTGATGATTATTCATGATTAGTCATGATTAGTCATGATTTTTCATGATTATTCATGATTATTCATGATTATTCATGATTATTCATGATTATTCATGATTATTCATGATTATTCATGATTAGTCATGATTATTTATGATTATTCATGATTAGTCATGATTATTCCTGATTATTCATGATTATTCATGATTATTCATGATTAGTCATGATTATTCATGATTATTCATGATTAGTCATGATTATTCATGATTAGTCATGATTAGTCATGATTATTTATGATTATTCATGATTAGTCATGATTTTTCATGATTATTCATGATCAATCATGAATAATCATGATTATTCATGATTATTCATGATTAGTCATGATTAGGTATTCATGATTATTCATGATTAGTCATGATTATTCATGATTATTCATGATTATTCATGATTATTCATGATTAGTCATGATTATTCATGATTAGTCATGATTAGTCATGATTATTCATGATTACTGATGATTATTCATGATTATTCATGATTAGTCATGATTAGTCATGATTTTTCATGATTATTAATGATTATTCATGATTATTCATGATTATTCATGATTAGCCATGATTTTTTATGATTATTCATGATTAGTCATGATTATTCATGATTATTCATGATTATTCATGATTATTCACGATTATTCATGATTATTCATGATTATTCATGATTAGTCATGATTATTCATGATTAGTCATGATAAGTCATGATTAGTCATGATTATTCATGATTACTGATGATTAATCATGATTATTCATGATTAGTCATAATTATTCATGATTATTCGTGATTAGTCATGATTATTCATGATTATTCATGATTATTCATGATTATTCATTATTAGTCATGATTATTCATGATTATTCATGATTAATCATGATTATTCATGATTATTCATGATTATTGATGATTAACCATGATTAGTCATGATTAGTCATGATTATTTATGATTATTCATGATTATTCATGATTATTCATGATTATTCATGATTATTCATGTTTAGTCATGATTATTCATGATTATTCATGATTAATCATGATTATTCATGATTACCGATGATTATTCATGATTATTCATGATTAGTCATGATTATTTATGATTATTCATGATTATTCATGATTATTCATGATTATTCATGATTATTCATGATTATTCATGATTATTCATGATTATTCATGATTATTCATGATTATTGATGATTATTGATGATTAACCATGATTAGTCATGATTTTTCATGATTATTCATGATTATTCATGATTATTCATGATTATTCATGATTATTCATGATTATTCATGATTATTCATGATTAGTCATGATTATTCATGATTAGTCATGATTATTCATGATTAGTCATGATTATTCATGATTATTCATGATTATTCATGATTAATCATGATTATTCATGATTATTGATGATTATTCATGATTAACCATGATTATTCATGATTAAACATGATTATTTATGATTATTCATGATTAGTCATGATTAGGTAGTCATGATTATTCATATTACTGATGATTATTCATGATTATTCATGATTAGTCATGATTATTCATGATTATTCATGATCAATCATGAATAATCATGATTATTCATGATTATTCATGATTATTCATGATTAGTCATGATTATTCATGATTATTCATGATTAGTCATGATTATTCATGATTATTCATGATTATTCATGATTATTCATGATTAGTCATGATTATTCATGATTATTCATGATTATTCATGATTATTCACGATGATTATTCATGATCAATCATGAATAATCATGATTATTCATGATTATTCATGATTATTCATGATTAGTCATGATTATTCATGATTATTCATGATTAGTCATGATTATTCATGATTATTCATGATTAGTCATGATTATTCATGATTATTTATGATTATTCATGATTATTCATGATTATTTATGATTATTCATGATTATTCATGATTAGTCATGATTATTCATGATTAGTCATGATTATTCATGATTAGTTATGATTAGTCATGATTATTCATGATTACTGATGATTATTCATGATTATTCATGATTAGTCATGATTAACCATGATTAGTCATGATTTTTCATGATTATTCATGATTATTCATGATTATTCATGATTATTCATGATTATTCATGATTATTCATGATTATTCATGATTAGTCATGATTATTCATGATTAGTCATGATTATTCATGATTAGTCATGATTATTCATGATTATTCATGATTATTCATGATTAATCATGATTATTCATGATTATTGATGATTATTCATGATTAACCATGATTATTCATGATTAAACATGATTATTTATGATTATTCATAATTAGTCATGATTAGGTAGTCATGATTATTCATATTACTGATGATTATTCATGATTACTCATGATTATTCATGATTATTCATGATTATTCATGATTAGTCATGATTATTCATGATTATTCATGATTAGTCATGATTATTCATGATTATTCATGATTATTCATGATTATTCATGATTAGTCATGATTATTCATGATTATTCATGATTATTCATGATTATTCACGATGATTATTCATGATCAATCATGAATAATCATGATTATTCATGATTATTCATGATTATTCATGATTAGTCATGATTATTCATGATTATTCATGATTAGTCATGATTATTCATGATTATTCATGATTAGTCATGATTATTCATGATTATTTATGATTATTCATGATTATTCATGATTATTTATGATTATTCATGATTATTCATGATTAGTCATGATTATTCATGATTAGTCATGATTATTCATGATTAGTTATGATTAGTCATGATTATTCATGATTACTGATGATTATTCATGATTATTCATGATTAGTCATGATTAGTCATGACTATTCATGATTAGTCATGATTATTCATGATTATTCATGATTATTCATGATTATTCATGATTATTCATGATTAGTCATGATTAGGTATTCATGATTATTCATGATTAGTCATGATTATTCATGATTATTCATGATTATTCATGATTATTCATGATTAGTCATGATTATTCATGATTAGTCATGATTAGTCATGATTATTCATGATTACTGATGATTATTCATGATTATTCATGATTAGTCATGATTATTCATGATTATTCATGATTATTCATGATTAGTCATGATTATTTATGATTATTCATGATTAGGCATGATTATTCATGATTATTCATGATTATTCATGATTATTCACGATTATTCATGATTATTCATGATTATTCATGATTAGTCATGATTATTCATGATTAGTCATGATAAGTCATGATTAGTCATGATTATTCATGATTACTGATGATTAATCATGATTATTCATGATTAGTCATGATTATTCATGATTATTCGTGATTAGTCATGATTATTCATGATTATTCATGATTATTCATGATTATTCATTATTAGTCATGATTATTCATGATTATTCATGATTAATCATGATTATTCATGATTATTCATGATTATTGATGATTAACCATGATTAGTCATGATTAGTCATGATTATTTATGATTATTCATGATTATTCATGATTATTCATGATTATTCATGATTATTCATGTTTAGTCATGATTATTCATGATTATTCATGATTAATCATGATTATTCATGATTATTCATGATTAGTCATGATTATTTATGATTATTCATGATTATTCATGATTATTCATGATTATTCATGATTATTCATGATTATTCATGATTATTCATGATTATTCATGATTATTCATGATTAGTCATGATTATTCATGATTATTCATGATTATTCATGATTAATCATGATTATTCATGATTATTGATGATTATTGATGATTAACCATGATTAGTCATGATTTTTCATGATTATTCATGTTCAATCATGAATAATCATGATTATTCATGATTATTCATGATTAATTTATATATTATATAATACGTATTTACACATTTAAAATTATTATTATAATTAATAATAAGAGTGTAAATTATATATATATATATATAGCTTTAGTATAAATACTTTATAATTTGTAAAATAAATTGAATTTTTTTATAAACCAATATTATTTTATGCTATACGTAAATTAAAATATGAAAACAAAACGAAAAAAATAAACACATTTTACATAAATTAAAAAGAAAAAAAAAACCTTTTTTAAGTTATACAAGTAAACAAAATTTTAGTGTTTCAAAAGCTATTTAAACTTTTTGACATTATTTAAATAATAATATTTCTACAGGCCTATTCCAGGAAGTCTTGAGCTTCGTGTATTACAATCTATTTCTAACTGTTCCATGTTAGATTTGATAAAAACCTCGCATTTTCTTGACAAGAAAGTAATTTAATCTTTAGAGAAAGTTTAAATAGGTTGTATAATTATCTTGGACATGATACTGCTAAGCTCAGTTACATTTCGCTAATTCATCTTTAAGAACTAGTATCATGCGGAAATAATTTTGATATTGTACACACTCATGCCACTGCCTAGCTTGGCACAGTGTAGATGGTGTCGGATGAGTGCGGTGGTCCGGCTGAGTGAGTGATCCAATTTTCGGATGATTTTGTAAAAGAAAACACACAATAAGAGACAAGATCCTTTCATATGTTTAAACTTAATCCAAACTGGATGACTCCGTGAGATTGTCCACAATTTCCCACATCAATTCTATCCAATGGTTCATACGAGTTATGTTCATTACCTAAACACTGGGCAAATTCCTAACCGTATATCTTGCAAATACAAAAATATCTGCTAAGCAGAGTGTCCCAAAATGCAATCGATGCTATTTTCTTGCGCAAAAGCATAGGCATATGTGCAAATGTTAAAAAAAATTCTTGCGCAATTCTCTTATAATTGCAAATCTTGCATTAAGGAATTTGGCCACTCATTCCACTAACATTTTTCGCCAAAGTTTTTAATCAAAATAGGAAAGATCCCACTGCCAGTAATATCATTAACCGTCACACTTGAGTCTTATGGGGTCTTCCATTGGTAAATTTCAATTATTCAAAGATTGTTTTTTTTTTCACGGCGAATGGAATGCGATTTCAAATTGATTTTTTGTGGTTGTATTCGTGTAATCTACTTTGGGTAGGGAAATCTTAGCTTGATGAATTTACAGATTCATTTTAAACTGCTTCCAATTTGTATTACAAACAAATTTCCTCCATATTTTGGACCTTATTTTCACAATTGAACAAACCGAATACCAAATTTGCAAGATGACAGGAAGGTTACGAGTACATCTGCCCAAGAATTAAGTTTTGAAAAATTGATTTTAAATCGAAAAACAAATATATTTTTTGCCCAGTGGAACGCAAAAATTGCCAAAATCGGCATTATGACAAATCAAAAATAAATTGATTTATTTTACCAATAGAGAACACTATTAAAATAAATTAAATATTCAGCTACATAGATTTGATATTTCAATATTCCATTAATGTTAATACATTCCCAAAAAAATGTTCCATCAGTTCCAGCACGGCCTAGGCCCTCTTTCAGATTCACGATTGAATTAACACCAATTCTGTAACACTTGATGGCAAATTGTTTGCCAAAATGTTGAGTAGCTTCCTGTTTTCAACCTAAATGCTACCCTACAGTACAACCCAGATCTAAACTGAAGTGCCACCTTGCCTTACTTTTGAATCTTGAAAATATGTTGTTTTGGTTAAATCCCTTATTTTGTCGCCTCCGCACTTTGGGTGGTTTCTTAGATTCTTATAACTACCCAAAAATATGGAGAAGAATAAAAATAAAGAATTTGAATAAAACAACCGAGCATTTTCGAATTTGTAAATTGTAAATCAGCACTGAAATATACCCTACACACGACATTTATATCTTCATATCAAAAGCTCATCCAAACTACACCCAACCACCCACAAGCTACATAAATCCAACAAAAGAAAGTGCATAACATACATTTATATCCACCCAAATTCACCATAGCACTCATCTTCACAAACAATATTCACCATCAGTGTTTAATTTTTTTCTCTGCAACAAAGTTCTGTTATCAGTTTGGTTTAGAAAGTGTGTTTTTTCTCTTTTGCTACTCGGTCTTGTGATAAAAAATATTAATTTTCTTAGTAAATTTTCAATATTCAGTCATTAATTTTTGAAATAATTGTTTTTCAATTTGTGTACATTATTTTTCCAAAAAAAAATAGAATTTTCCTTTCATAAAATGTGAGTTTTTTGCGAAACAAAATTTAATTGGATTACTTCTCATTTTTTTTTTAATAATTCCGACGCGTCGTTGCTTGTTGCTATCGTCAGTGTTGGTAATGTTCCGTTCGTTGTGACTTAAACTCGGAATCAAAAAAATTTCGGGTTAAAGATCTTGTTGTGTTTCAAAAATAATTTGTTTTTAGTTAGTGAAGATTTATTGTTTTTTAAAAGTGTTTAAAAGTGCGTGTGTAATTGAAGAATTCGAAAGCAACATTTTACAAATTTTTGGTAAGGTATTTTATAAATCTTTATTCCATTTACATTATATTTAATATTGTCAGATATTGACTAGAACATTAAACTAAACTTCGAAAGCATATTATACCTAATACATATTTTTTTCTAATTATTATGGAATTTATTGCAAATACAATTTCCCTAAAATATTTCCCTCCGTCCAACATTGGCAACATAAATGATGCTTAAACATTTCTCTCGCAATTTCTTCTTCTCTTTTTTTATCTGCTGAGAATATGCTATGTGAAGCTACAAATGTTTTGCCAGTTTTCATAGCTATGTAGCATCTTCTGGACTATGTTCTCGGGGCTGATGGCGCTAGTACTTCTTTGCAAATCTTGACGGAGGGACGTCGTCTTCTTGTGAATCCCCGTACTGGCAGGCTGGAGTGTTTGTTTTTCCGATCTTGTGGAGGAAGGCGGTGAAATAACCGGTGTTTCCGGTCGTTCCACTTAGCCACGTTCCTGATCAGCCTCGCTGTCCATCTTCCTCTGCTTTCTGAGCTCCAACGCTCTTGCCACTTCTGAATTGCAAGCTGCTTGGTCCTTTCGGATGCCGCTTCCAATCCAATTTCCGCCTTTTTTTCGTAGATGTACTTCCCTTCTGCCGCTAAAAGATTGATGAGAGTCACTCCTGTGACTACAAGGACAGCTGGTTCTGACACCGTTCGGTAGGAGCTGGCTACGGGTAGAGCTCCTCGTCTTAAGTTTGCCGTATTTCCAGAAAGGTATCTTCAGGCATCTCCATGCGGAGAATGTCATCATAGGCGATGTTCCAGAGGTCTGGTCATAATATCGATCCCTGCGCTGTTTCTGATGTTATTTTCTTTCTTCGCGGGCCTTCTAAGATTTCTTTTCAAATTGAGCTAGAAACATGAGTTGTGATTTAAATTCTAAATTATAGGCTTTATCTATCTAAGGTTTCATAGATCAACTCTCGATCCCTGAAATAGTCTCTGAAATAGTCCTTGACCATCCGCAGGAGATATACTGGTATGTGGAATCTCCTTTCGAGTGCGTCTAGTACATATATCGGTCCACCTGGCCGAGTTTAAGACATTCCGTACGTCCAAAATTGCCAGCAGGACGATATTCCTTGAGTAGTGGTTGACCTGTTGGGCAATTTGGGCGGCGTTTACTGCTTCTTTAATGGCTCCAATCGTAGCGCGGCCTCTCCTGAAACCGTACTGCCTCTCTGGCAAATCACCTGACATTTGTAACGCCGCTATCACACGAGTTTTAAGTAGCTTTTCCAAAAGCTTACCCCCGGTTTCCAGGCCTGTATGCCGATGGGAAATCCGGGTCTCCTTTGCCTTTGCCGATCAGCACCAAACGTCGGTTTTTCCAGCTCTATGGGAAAGATACCTTCTTCGAGGTAGTTGTTGACATTGTTTAGTAGTAAATAGGGACATGTTCGGGCTGTCACTTTTAGTACTTCTGTAGGAATTCCGTCGCGGCCGGGAGCTTTTTTGTTTTGCAGTGACTGTACAGCTATGCTCAACTCTTCTTCACTAAAAGTTGGAACTTCCTGCCGTTGGGTCAGTGTGGTGTGGTGGGAGGCCTGACAGGATGAGTTGGGAAGGTTGTGCTCCATATTCTCTTCATTCAGGACAAGGGGTGCCTTCTGAGCTCCGAGTTTTCGGGCTACGATTTTATAGCCTAGTTCCTAGGGATCGCTGTTGATTTCACCGCGGAGATCCTCCCATTTCTTATTCTTGCTCGAATTTATGGCTTTCTTGAGCTCGGATATTTTGGTTCTGAACTCCACAAGGGCGTCTTCTATATAGGCTCAGCGTGTCGTCTTCTACGCCTGCTAACTATGCCACGAAGTTGTAAACATCTATGGCGAAGCGCAGCTATCTTCTCTGCCCACCAGTATTGGCGTTGCTTGTTCGGGACATTGAAAAATCGCAAGCGAGCCATATTAGTTGCATCGTGGCTTCAACTTTAATTTCCGCAGGTCCTAGAACATGGAGCTTGGCTCTTTCCCCTTTTTCGATGATCACAGAATTTAAAAGGTTCTCGTTAAACCTGTTTATGTTTCACCTTGAAGCTTCTGTTTGACTCCATTAAGGAGCTCGTTGATTCTCTTCTAGAGCAAAGACAATGTACTGGTGGTCGCTGCCCGTTTGCTCCTCGATTACTCGGACCAGACTTAAAGGTGTTAATAAAACCAAAAGAAATTATTTAATAAATTAATAAAATTTTTATTTGTTATCATAAAATATCAAGAACTATGACATTCATCTTATTGTTATCTTAATACTATTTACGGAGTACAACCTTTTCGATTACCGTACAATATTTTATATTCAGGTACAATTTCTTTTTTTATCAGAGCATTCATTACAATAATATGTTTTTCACGAACTAAATCTCGTTTGAAAACCTTAATGCCTGGACTATGAATTAGAAAAGCGTTGGTTAGCACATGATATTCATAGTCCAGCAGACACATGGCGAATCCCTAGGAAAAAATAAATATTTCTTTATCATTAACATATAAAACAAAAATCCCACTAGAACTCTTACTTGTATTCGTTTGTTCTTTTGGCCTTCCCATGTGACTCGCTCATCGAAGAACGGTTCGCGATTATCACTCACGTAAAATGGCTCCCAAACAATTTGCTTTGATCTTCTTTGTCCCACTATGAAAACATTCATTTCATCTGTTTCATTGGCCGCCATCCATTCGGTCATGTTCGGAATATTATGACAAGAACTGCAGACTTTTTTGTGAAACGGAATGGCCGTTTTGTTGTTTAATAGTTCTTGGAGTTCAGTCTTGGTCTCAGGCATTCTTGCGTTCTTTGTAATTTCAAAGGCTGCTAAAGGAAAAACCCTGTTAAAAGTAAAAAAAATAAACTTTTGACAAGTCTAAAAGTCTAAGTCCATACTACCTCGGTCTTTCACCATACAGCACACTTGAATTCCGAATAACCATTTTCAGAAATTCATCTACAAAACCCGGATTCGGATAGAGTTCGATATCACTTGCAAATATGAAGTGAGTGAGAGCAGCTTTCCGGGCAATATTTCTACCCACATTGATTGGATAGACAAGATTATGGCTTTGTTTGTACATGGAACTTCGGTTTATGTTCTCATATGGCGGTGGAAAGGAACAGTCATATGGCGAATTCAATGCATCAGTTTCAGTCAAGGGAATAATTTTTGGCATGTGATCTTTGGGGAAGTATATGTGAAAGGTCACATAGTATTGTATGAGTTCACTTTCCTTGAAACAATTGCGGACATATTGGATAGCTTCTAGAGTTTTATTGAAATCCAGTCCAGGAGCATAAATTGCAAAGCTCACGGGGGCATTCCATCTGAAAATAAAACAAAAAGTTCATAAGGACCAATTTAAAATAAAATGCATAAAAATAATAATTAACACTTTTTTTTAATTAGGTTTCGGTATCGATCTGGATACAGGAGGAATTTGTAATCTGTTGAATAAATAGTGTATCATTTTCTAGAGAAGGTTTGGATTTATGTATTTTTGTAATTTTCTCGGAAACTGGTTTTACGATTTTGATTATACTTCTACATGTTATATTTAATTTGTACTTACAATTATTCTACGTTTCCTGTTAAAGCCGAACAATCACATAGGATTTTTTTTTAAATTCAACACCTTTTGAGTTATTTCCGTACATATTGATAATGGCTAAACCGATTTCGATATAATATAATTTTATACAATTCCATAATTCTACTTTGATGTATGTTTTCTCTTAAACTAAATCACTATTTTTACACTTAAGGGGATGTTCTCCTTTTTCGGCGACCAAAAATGCATTTTTTTCTAGTAAAATATGTGTAGAATATGTAGCTTAAACCGTTTGTCCGAATACTTTTTTTTTAATTTATAGAACAAAAACGAAACCTACCTTTTTGTCTCAGAAATTGACATTTAGCGGTATTTTGAGCGTATAGCATGTTTTACATAAATATTTTTGAATTTGGCGCCTATATGTATATCCATACCATGGTAAGCAGAGTTACCATATGGGCCACCACGTGTCGACACTTAGGCACATGAGACATGAACCACCAGGTGTCGACACATGAGCCATGACCCGAAAAAAACTTTAAACGCGTTTTTATCGAAACCACGTTTTTCCAACTGTTGGCCACGATTACTTTAAAACTACTTGACGGATCGTCATTATTTTTTTTTTTAAAGGTTATTAAATTAATTGGAGTCTGGACAAAAATCAGGCTGATACCTACATCAAAAACTTTTTTTGTACAGCGCTCAGAAAAGCGAAAAAAGTGGAAAAAAGAACACTAAAATTCAAGCGTCCGCCATTTTTTTTAATTTTTGAATTTGGGCAATTATTTTGGTCCAGACTACAACTACACTCTTCTATTTTATAAAAAACTTTGATTTTTTAATTTTCAAACATTTTTGCAGGAGCTAGAGTGGCCAACAGCGAACAACTTTTTTTGGAGATAGTCTCGTTCCGAGGCGCATTGTTTTTTAACGACCCGGTATTTTTTGATAAAAAATTTTTTGTACTAAATATGATAATAAACAAGTAAAAAAAATTTAATTGATTATATCATTCCTTCCATGAAGAAACAAATTCATGAAAAAGTGTCATTTTTGACACTAAAAAAAGAGAACCTCCCCTTAAACTTTAAACTGTACAAAAAAGACTTACGACGAATGTCTTCTTTAGAGGATACAAACCTTTAAAAGTGAATAAAATGAACTTTGTTTTTAGTCAAGCGTTAATATGCTAAGAGAACAAAAAATATTGTCACACTTTAAGCATTCCTAAAATAAAAATAAATGTTTTTCTGAAATTTACCGCCGGTGTTGCAGGGCGTATGTGGAACATTTTTTAAAAGTTAATATTGAGCAATTAACTTAAAATTTGGCTTTTTTTCCTATGCCTATGCGATTCTATCAGTTTTGAACTATTATTTCTGATTCTTTGCGAATATTGCCCAAAAAATTTGGACTTGTCTTAATAGACTTGGTGTATATGTATGTATATTCATTGGAATTATATTTATAGATTTAGGACTTGGGTTTTGGAGGCATTACGTTTCACGCGGTTGATGATCGACGATCAGAATTAAATGAATTATGTATTGGGGGTATTGCACTGCGACCTGGAGATCTATTTGAGATCTATTGTGCCCCACTTAAAAATATTGCTCTTAGGAATCATAGTATTTCGGGCACCTTCAAAAAGGATAGGTTCCTCCCTTCCACTTGGTATTGTCCCAGATGGTTTTTCCTTTGGTGTGTGAGTGGGCAAGATCTTCCAAGTATGTTTCCTCATGCATGTTGAAGAATTTACATGTGACACTGCTTACCATATCAAGTTTTGTAGTCCAATTTGGATACCTGTTATTATTCTTAGGTTTTTTCTTTTCAATTCTTGGATCTGCTTGGCCCCTCTTGTTCAATTTTGTTTTTGATGACATTTTCTCCTATTCCGCAATAGGGCTGAGGCTCTTTTAAAGGTGTTGATGCGCCTATTTTTGCTTAGGAGTCTGGCTCTTTGTTTCCGTGAACACCCACGTGACCGCGTGCCCAGTGAAGTGTGACCCTGCTCTGTTTGCCAAGTTTATTTAGCCTGCTTATGCACTTCCACTCCAATTTAGAGCTGATGCTATAATCACAAGTAGCACAAAATGGTATAATTTCGGTATCACATTTCTTAATTCATACTTTATTCCTTCTTTATTAGGTATGTCAATTTATGGCTACTTAATTCCATCTTAATATGATCTTTATTAGGTATTTTTTTATTTATCTTCTTATTTCCTTCTATCGGACCGCCCACTTGCGCCTTTTCTCTACTTAATACGAACTTAAATCCGTCTTAAAGAAGATGTCAGATACCGATTTAGAATTCTTAAAGACTTCGTTAAGTAATTCTGTGCTACTTGTGATATGAGCTTAGTGCCTTGAGTGTCGCTTGACTATCTGACATGATGATGTTAGGTTAGGTTAGGTTAGGTTGTTGGGCTTACAATTGATGTCGTTATCGTCACACTTAGATCAATGTAGATCCACTGTGTTACCTGTGAGTGTAATTACCCTTTTCTGGTAAAAACCTATGTATTCTGTTAATCAGTCAAGCCATTTTGAGCCATTGACGAAGTTCAATATGTGAATTCCTGAAATATTGGAAAGATCTTCTAGATTGTCAAAGAAGTAACTAGCAAGCCATTTCCTTCTCTGGTGGCATAGTGAAGGGCAATGACAGAAAGTGTGATGTGTCTTCATGTACATCTTCATCACCACATCCTCTGCATAGGTCATCTGTACTGAGTTTCATTTTGAATTTATGATATTTCAGTAAATTAAGTCCGGTGATTATGATATTGCATAATTTTGTCGGTTCTCAGCTTGTTAAAGCAAGGCCATACTTTCCTAGTAGTATCACAGGTGCAAGTAGACTCCAAATTTCATTGGATTTTTTACTTGCAACTTATAGGTACTACAAGGCAAGTTATGCATTCATAAAAAAAATCGAACTCGAGATTTTGATCAAAGTTGACATTACGATGATAGCGAAGACCAAAAAAGTGAGTCTCGCAATTCTGTCTGTCTGTCTGTCTGTCTGTCGGTTAGACTACAGCCTAAAGGGCTCGGCCGATTTTCTTCAAACTTGGTAGATATGGGTTTTAATTTTTTCCCCCCGGACGTTTTTTTTTGTTTTTTTTTTAAGACAAAAAATAACGGTACCTGCCATACGATTTTTTTTCGAAATTTTATAAATATTTTTTTTTCTCAAAAACTGTCCCACAGAATTTTTAAAAAAAAATTTGAAAAATTTCATTTGGTTAAAACTAGCTAATGGTTGAAAAAAATTTTACAAAAAATTGTTATTTTTGGTAGCCCCCCTGGGTCCATTTTTTTTGTTTTTGATTTTCTCGAAAACGGTACAGCCGATTTAAATAATTTTTTTTATGCTAAAGCTCCTTCAAAGTTTGAATATTATTACATATTCAAATTTTCAATTTTTAATTTTTTGGATTTAAAAAAAAAAATTCAAAATTTTTTTTGGAAACTCAATATTTCGAAAACCCCATGCTCGATTTTTTTCAAACTTGAGAAAAAAAAGTTTCTTAACATAATCTACAAGATTTGAGAAAAAAATTTTTGTTTCATCTGAAACTAACGGTACCTTCCATATAAATTTTAAAAAATGTTTTTCGAAAATCGTATTTTTCTCGAAAACGGTTCCGAGAATTTTGCTAAAATTTTGTTTCTTTTGATTAATCTTTACGATCTATAATTTAATAAAAAAATATTTTAAATCTAGATATTATTGACTGTATCTATCATAGAACGATTTTTTCGAATTTTGAATTTCTCATTATCGACATAACGGATTTTAATGAATTTTTTTATAAAAAAGCTGCAAAAAAGTTTAAGAAACATTGCATTTAAAAACTTAAGAAAAAATATTTTTTTCAATTTTTAGAAAAAAATGTTTTTTTTTTTTTTTTGAAAAATTTGATATCTCAAGAACGGCTTAGTATTTTTTTTTTTGGAAATAAGACTTTATTCGTACAATAATAAAAACTTAAGGTTGGCGTACCAAAATTTTTTCTTAAAATTTTTTTAAGAATTTTGTACATAAAAGCTTATTTTTTAAGGAACCACTACAACGACTTATAATTTTTGTTCTTGAATAAATTCATATTTGCATAGCATTCTGTTTTTATCTCTTACTACTAAAAGAATTTAAAAAATTAATTTTATCCTTATGAACAGTTTTCTCTAATAACATTCGTTTTTAAAATTCCTAGTCTATTACATAGGAGCAAGTTCGTGCGACCCAGTCGTGCATTTTATTTAGGATTAAATCTGAAATTTTCTGTTTAATGTTGCAGAGTGGGATACTTACCATCTCTGCTTGACTAGCGTCAAGCGCTGATTCCTGTCTTGCCAACTCATCGGCATTCATTTTCATTACCTGGTATGCCGCTGTGTCCCGGACCCAGCAGAGTCTAATATTGTGCTGCGTGCCGAAAACCTTAAGCTCTTGCGGGAGCAAGAGACAAGCCTAGATTTTATCACAGTGGCAGAAATCGCTTTTATTGCCGCTTGGCTATCAATGTAAAAGGTGATATCAGCCCGTGGTATCACCATCATTGATACCTGTCTAGCAGCTGTTGTCACTGCCAGGACCTCCGCTTGGAAGTCACTACTGTAATCTGGGAGCCTTAGTGAGTAGTTTAGCACAAGAGGTTCTGAGAAAAAGCCTGCACCCACACCCGTGTCCATTTTGGAGCCAACAGTATAGATTGCTATTGCTGATTCACTGGTGTAGGGTTGGTTGTTCAGCCATTCTTCTCTGCTTGGAAAGGCAGTTTGGAATGGTTTTTGGCTCTATTGAACAAGTAAACAAGTCAAAAGCATTTATGGCTCGAGCTTCGAATATGAAAATTGTACAAACATAATTTTGAGACACAAATCAAAACATTTCCACCTTACATACTGTTTGAAACAAATGTTCCACATATTCTTCTAAAAAGACTCGTGGGTCGTGGTAATATATGTAAATGTCAAGTAAAAAGCTTATACAACAGCAGTGGTAGGGCGAGTCTTCTTGGTTCTATTAAAAGTATTTAACCGAAACAACAAGGCAAAAGACAATAAACCGACATTTGATTTATCGAAAAAATAATCTCCTGATTTTTATGATGAAATACGAATAGATAAAACCAAAAATAAATAATTTTTTCATCGGAATCAGAATTGGATAACCCGATAAAACATATTTCTCGTTGTTTTTTCGCATTGCATTTTATAACGCAAATCCATTATAAAATCTAAATTTGTTTGTAAAAAAATAGAAAACAGATTAGATTAGTAAACCTTTGTTCAAATTGTACTTCATATGAATGTAAGGTCCAAAAGATCTTACTTTATTCCAGGATGAGTGATAGTGCATATGTACATATAATAATAAATTGACTCAACTTCAGAATTATGTCAAGTTTTATTGAGAATCTTTTTCTACTTTTTGACTTTATATAGAGGAAATTTTTACATCCATTACACAAATAGTTCTTACTCTACCACTTTCCCTTTTTGTCACTGATTATTTGTATGCCGTCGGTAAAAGAAACTGATACAAATTCGACGCGACGGCCCCAAATCCACGCCAAACAGTAACTTTTTGAGGATGTATTGTCACCTGGTGAACATCGTTATCGTCGTTTATATGGCAATTTTGCTTGTTAAGTGGCTCTCTCTGCAAAAGTAAGCTTCGTGGCTTCAGATGATTTTTCGGACAAAATTGGAGCCTCTTTCAAACGCTCCGAGGCCCAGTCAGCGAAAAAACGGCGTTGTCTACCGTTGTCTACGGCCATGAACTTTGAGCTTCTGGGTCAATTGGATATTGTGCGGATGTGGAGCGAATTCCTGCAAGATGCGAAATTCTGCGAAAAGCCGAGCTCTTGTGCACGGCGAGGAATCAACTGCCTCGAGTTTCGCTGTTCACTTTTACGACCCGCGCCGATTTTCTCGACTGATCTTGCATTCGTTTGACGTTCCCTTGCTAAGTGATTGATTACCGAACCGTTCGTCTCCAACCCTTCAAGAGCCTACTTTGAAAGGCCACTACGTTTACTGTAAAATGGGAACTTACGAACACTCATTTTATTAAATAAGTTTTATCATTTTTACGTGCTGTAAAATCGTGGCATCAATAACTGAATAATAAACAACAGATTTGACAGATGTCACTAAAACAACATTGCCGCCAAAATCTACCCGCGCCAATTAAAACAAGAAAATTAAATTTTCAAAAAGAATACCATTTCGTGGTAAAAATTTTGTTGTCTACTGTAAGCAAAATTATATTTCTCATTGGCAGATGTTTTGGAAAAACTAGAAATTGTACATCTCATCAAAAATAAAATATATGTATATATACGTATATACATATGTATTTAAAAAATAGAGAAATATAAAATTCTTATATTTTTCTTCTTATTTATTACAAAAAAATACAAAACACAATACTTGATTTTTTACTATCTCATTGGGCTAAATCCTACGTGTTTAAAGTTAAATTTAGAATTTTTATTTAAATCAGATTATTTTGTATAAATATCGCGGTATTGAAATATTCCATTGGTGACATTTAAAAATATAATATACGACTGATCCATCTACTAGTAAAGTTTTGTATGAACATATATGAATCTACATTAGGGTATTTCAAACAAAATAGACTTCTTTCCAAAAAAAAATTCGAAATTCCAGTCAAAGTTAAAAAATACGTTTGTTAAGATTTGAGCTCAAAATATTGATATTAAGGTATGACCCATCACCGTTTTCGACTTTTCAAGCGAAAAAACATTTAGTCGTTCTTAATAATTGTAATATATGTAGCTTAATAAAGCTAAAACAAGTTTATGTAAATTATTTTAATTTTCAGACATAGACCTGAAACGCATACATTTAGATATTTTTCAAAATAAGTTTACCATTGTAAAAGTCGTTTTGGAGATCATAGTTTTGCAGCGGAGTTGTAAAGTATTGTAAGGTATTGTTCGAAAGTAAAATAAACGCTCTTCAAAAATGTCTCGAAAAGATGTTTTATTATCGAGTGATAATTTAATTTAATTTATGCTAATTGAAAGTTGAAAGCTGTATTTTCAAAACGGCTGGGTTAGCTATAAAAGAACTTAAGATTTTTTTTTGTAGAACTGATGCAAGTCTAATAATAAAATTTTTAAAACTTTTATTTAAACAGACTTCTCTTTTACCCTACCCGAAACTTTAAATGTGTTCGGAAAGAAAATTTTTTGAAACACCCTAATATATACAAACATACATACATACATATGTATGTATATGGGATACTTTCATTAAATTGATACTTTTTACTTAATATTTTCTTCACATACATACATACGAGTACATAATGTATACATTGAATTGAATTGAACTACGAATGAGTTCAAAATCACGTTTTCGTAATAATGCAATTCAGAAAATGAAGTATAAACAGTTTCTATATTTTAAAAATTGATTATCCGCATGCCTCAGACCTAAATATACAAACTGTTTGGAAATGACTTTAATGTAAACGAAAATTGGATAAAAATTATATTCATGTGAAATATACATCTGACACACTGCAGCTATAAAATTCCAAATTCATTTAATATTAGAATTCATTTATGGCAATCAAGTTTATATTTCAAAAATATTAATTTTTTTTTTTTTCAATTTTCCTGTTGGTGCAGCTGTAGATTACTTGCGTCAATTCTGACAAACACATTTCATCGTATATTTACATGATGAATAAACGACTCTCCTTGAATTTGTGTAAATTTTTATGAAGCAGAAAAGCTATGAAAACGGAACTACACTAAAACAGCTGTTATATTGAACATACGAGTAAAGACATATTAAATGGTGCCTGCAACTTGGTTGACAGAAGATTTACATCTTTGGCGACCCCGAAAACGTCATTTACTTCAGAAAAACTGCAAAATTCAGTTGTTCGAAACCGCAAAACGAAATTCTTGTTCAAAAGGAGTTTTTTTTTTTAAATGCTGCTTGCTAAAGTCATATGTTCGATAAGACCATTTGCAGCGCAATTCTGCAGTAAAAAAATCTAGTTCACGATAAAAATGCTGATAAATCAGAGAGCGCATTCGTAAACGTCAAACGCGTTATTAAAAAAAATGTATGTCGATTTCCTTTACACATAAGAAATCAATTTCTGTGTAAAGATCTTAATACCTCGCCAGATTTTGCGTTCCCTCGCACCAAAAAAAAAAAAACGATTTTTTTTTACATGGATCAAAATCTCCAAATCCATATTTGAAGAGGTATTTACTTGTATATGAAACGCGCACACCAAATGAAGAAAATTGATCCGGGATCAAAATCCCTAGTGTGTAAAGGAATTCGACATTACTAATGTTGATCAAACACATTTTGTGCAAGCAGGATGATAAATATTTGATGGCAGCCTTATTGTGTACGACTCTTTATACAAACCCTCCTTCTCACCAAGACAACATGGTTTTTTAAATGGTTGGTCTACCACAACAAACCTCACGGAATTCGTTTCTTAGGTTCTAAATGCATTAGAGAGACGAGACGTTCACCACAAATCTTAGTAAATCTTTTGATAAAATATGTCATGAAATTATTTTCCTTAAACTTATTGCCCCCGGTTTTTCATCTCATGGTTTAGATCATACCTAGAAGTTATGTTTAGGTTTTCAATCTCCGATTCGATTTATGCTACTTCAGGTGTTCCTCAAGGGAGGCATTTCGGACCTTTGATTTTTTTTTCAATTATAAACCACGTTATCAATGTAATTAATGATTCTGATCTCTCTATATACGCTGATGATATGAACATATTTTAAGTCATTTCTATTCCCACTGACTCTATCTCACTTCAGGGCGATCTTAATTTATTTCAAACCTCGTGTGGCATGAATTTTTTTTAGAACTAAATGTTGGTAAATATCAGTCCATTACTTTTTCCCGTAAGCGACTACCACTACGCTAACGAACAAATACTTTCACCATGTTTCTGTTTCATCTATTCGTTTTATCCGAAACCTAGAAATTATTTGCGATAGTCAGTTAAACTTTCGTGTTCGTGTTGGGACTACCGATAAATCCTTTCTTTTGGAAATGATTCCCATTAATACTAACCCCCGAATCTTCATATCCACTCCTCTATTCCGTTTTTTCTCATCATCGTACAAACTACAGAAACTTTGAACCAATTTCAAGAATGTTGCGTTAAGCCAATAACCCTCAGGACGTATTTGACTTCCATATCAGTTCTGCCTCACTTCGAAACTCCCTTAACAACTCGTCCTAATCAAAAGCCCCTTGTTTTTACTTGCGATATACAAATAAAGTTGCTATAGGCCAAGTTTTGCATTTGGAAAAATAATCGAACTCGAGATTTTGACCAAAGTTGACATTACGATCATAGAGAACACCAAAAAAGTGGATTCGACAATTTCGTCTGTATGTCTGTATATCTCTACCTCGTTCTACAGCCTAAGCCGCTGCAGCTTTTTGATGTGTAAACATCTTTCCCGGCGGTAGAGTGAATTGAAAACGTGTGTAAAACTTATACGTCCCGTGTAACCCGTTACGGTTACACGTTACGGTTACACGTTCCGGTTACACGTTACGGTTACACGTTCCGGTTACACGTTACGGTTACACGTTCCGTGTAGCAATCTACCTTACCGACGATTGCATTTAACACCATGTTTACATTGTTAATATTGCGTACTTACGACATCGTGTTTACATTGAAGACTTTGAGTACTGAAATCTCGATTTTATTACTTTCCATTGCTGGCTAGAACTTAATTCAATCCCTCAACATTTCTTCACCTCCCGACCAATTAGGCCTATTCTGCCGCATTTGTTATTCTTTTTATAATCTACTCACGCTCAAGGGATTATGATTACCCTTTAAATGTTTCAACACAGGGTCGTGAAGTTACGGAAGAGAAAGAAGGATAGATTTTCTGTTATGAATCATAAAAGATTTCCACCTTAAAAGATCTTTTATGATTGGTATTCAGAGGTTCGAACTTTTATAAAAGTCTGTTAGGCTAGTCGCGCACTGGCAACTGTGACCGAAATCAAATAGTTTAATCACCAGTTGAAAGAGAACCGCGCACTGGCAACTCTTTACATACGTTCACACTCTTTTCTCTCTTGCGCTTATGGAAAACAGCTCAACTGTTACGAATTAATTTTAGGCAATTTTAGTTGCTCGAATCGAGTTTCTTTAAGTGCGCGGTGTCCCATATAAGCCCATATGTTTCATTTTAGCAACTAAACAGTTATGAAACTAAAAATTGAATGTGCGCGCCTGGCCTTATGCTACTTCGAAAACGAGATCTGTTATGAAACTGAACTAACTAACTAAATCTGTTATCATAATCAGCTGTGATTATGTAAAATATTTCATCTGACATAATTTAAATGGATGACGAACAAAAAAGTAAACTCTTAGGCTAGGCGCGCACATTCAATTTTTAGTTTCGAAACTGCTTGGTTCGAGCAACTAAAAAGTTTGTGTTTTTACACAAACTAAACGATTGCGCGCGCATTCAATTTTTAGTTGCACAACTGTTTGGTTGCTTATAGAAAACAAATGAACTATTTAGTTGAATGTCCGCGCAGGTGCATATAATTTTATGTTACACAGAATAGCGAACTCATTTCAGGCAATCGCTTAGTTTGTATCAAAACACAAACTTCTAGTTGCTCGAACCAAGCAGTTGCGAAACTAAAAATTGAATGTGCGCGCCTAGCCTAAGGCTATTTTGTGTAACATAATTATATGCACCTGCGCGGACATTCAACTAAGTAGTTCATCTGTTTTCTATAAACTACCAAACAGTTGTGCAACTAAAAATTGAATGTGCGCGCCTAGCCTTACACACTATGGGTATCCATACAATGGAACACGATTTTACCTCATATGTTTCTGGGAATACCATGGCCATACTCTACTTATATGTTTATATGATATGTGTTTTGATATATTTTCTTTCATTTGTCTCCTTTAAAGAACATTTCATTGACGAAATAAAAGATAAATATTCATTATTACTTGATGCACCTGTGTACTTATTGAAATCTTTTATGATAAAAGTCACAGAAGTTCGTCTTTTATGATTTTTAACAAAAATGCTATTCGTAAAAGATTTTTTCTATGTTCGAACGTTTGACAGTTCATAAAAGTTTTCTTAGCAGATTTTATAACAGATTTTAGCGTGCTGAATACCAAAATTAAAATTCATAAAAGACTTGTTGACAGCTCAAACATTTATATGGAAATTCATAGCAGAATAACAGAATAGAAGAATAAAAGATCACGCCGAATAGTCCTAAATATGTGAAAAAGACGAAACACAAATCAACTGGTGTAAAATTTCATAGCGGGTTCATTTAATGTCTTAAAAAATCCACTTCACGTTATTGACGGACGAAAACATTTTATTTTATGCTCGTAAAAAATGCATTTTCAGAGTTGAACTTTAAAAATCCAAAAAATGTTCTTCAGGGCAATCAGTTCACATCTGCTATGAAATATTCTCGATACGTCAAAATTTAATTTGTCCCTTATCTGTCATACCATATAATTATTTTAATTATCGAATTAGATATTGTTTATTATATCAAAATATACTATTAGCATTCACTATATCAAAATATAGATCGTTCTCCATCTGTCAAGCCATGAACTGGATGATGACTACGACTTCAATGTATTAAAAAAATTAGTTTTTGCCACTTATAATTCCATTACAAGGTGGGAATGATGTCAATGGGTCTGTAAATTTCTGACAGAGGGAGTAAGATAAAGTACAAAAACCTAAAAAAAAAGTTAAGGGATTGGTTTGATTTTGGTAAGGTGAACGCTCCATCTAGTGGTTTTGACTTTTTCGCTGCATGACAAGTATATTTGTTGGCGGTGTTAAGCCAGGTATACATTGTTCAAATGCATGAAAAGCACGTACAAGTCTATTATTTCAGTGGCGAGAGAACGTCGCCCTTTGTAGTTTTTTTTCAGCAAAATTGTGTTTTTACGAATTTCTTTGAGATTTTTGTAATTTTATCCGAGTAATTTGTTTTATTTTGTCTGTCCATTTTATCATACAATTTTCGTTTGCTTTTTTAATATTTTAATCAGTGCTTACGCTGTGCTGTGTTCTCATCTCTTCAACGTACTATACGCAAATGAACCAATAAATACATGATCAATCATCAACCTTGCATATACAATATTTCTATGCAGTACGCTAGATTGAAAAGATTTTGATTTTTCTTCAAGTCTAGATCCAATCTATATACGTGTGACTTTTTTACTAATACACTTACAATTGCTGAGAAAAATGCGGAGTTATCGTTCATTCTTCTTTGTGGTTTTCTTTTTTATATTTGGCGTTCTCTCAGTGCAATTCGCTTAACTGAGTAGAGGAGTGCGAAGAGATGTCTCTTTTTCGCATGAACAAAGTTAACTTATATTAAAAATCGCTGTGTTTAAAAGCACAGATGCACTCGAAAGGAAGCCAAAAGAGAAACAAAGATTAAAATCAGATTCGTGTAAAAACAGTTTATTTTTTATCAGATAACATCTCTGTTTGAATATAAGGGTAAAAATATAATGCTGTCACAAGCAACATCCCTGGTTAAACATAAGTCAAACAAACTTTACGTTACGTAGCGGAGTCGACTTACTCCTAACACATGCCACGAACTACTTCATCGAAGCATATTGTCGATAAGGTTTTGGGTCGTGTGAAATGAATATGTGTCGACATAGCAGTGCGAACTCTGGGAATCGAAGTACTATGCCGACATGGCGTGTAAAAAGGACCGAACTAGTTCGTCGAAACAATTTTTTATGATGTTATTCGGTTTTAGTTGTTAAAATTTACAAATCGCCTAAAAAAGCAAGAATAAAATTCAATCTCCTTAAGCAAGAATTCAATAAAGCTCTGATCAACGCAAAAAAGTCGTTCTGGAGCATTAAAATTCAAATATTTTTCGGTCATTTTCACTTTTCATTTAAAATTTTACAACTCTACCATTTCACAGCTGATTTTGGCATGTACTTCTACGTCGGCGTATTGGTGTAAATGCCCATACAAAAGCGAAGTACTTTGTCGATTGTTCGTCTTGATCGGTGTGGCGTGTGTGAGGGGTATATATCACAAGTCACAAACTAGTACGATTGCATTGTATGTTTATTGGGTACGTTCGATAACAAAAATTCGACACTCGGACGAACGTTGATGTTTACACATCTTAACCGTGAGTCCTGGCACTCACACTTTTTTTTTTTTTCTTCAAGCTTAGTACTTAAGTCTAGGACCACACTTGCGATTTTTCGTCGAGGCGATTAAAAATTCGTAGTCGCTACAAATTATTGTCATGCACGCACTTGCGATTTTTTTGACGAAAAATAAAACACACTACTTTTTATGTGAGTGCACGCATTTGCTACAAATAAGTATAGCGACAGAAAAATCGCTTGAAAAAATAGAACTTATTTCATTTTTATAATCGCTACGATGTTTAAGTCGCATGTGCGTGCATTCACGATTTTTTAGTCGCAAAAATAGAACACATGAATTTAAATGAGAATGAACGCACTTGCTACCAACAAATCATGACGATTTAAAAGTCGCAATTTGTTTCATTTTTCTTGCGATGCAATTGTCGTAAGCTTAAATGAAACAAATGTACTCAAATGGATATGCCTACACTTGCGATTTAAATTACTGCGACTTAAAAATCGTAGTCGCAAAGAGAAATGGGCATGCACGCACTTGCGATCTTTATTCCACGATTTCTTAGCCGCAAGGAATAAGACACACGGCGTTAAATGCGAATGCACGCACATGCGACTTAAAAATCGTAGCGATAATAAAAATGAAACAAGTTCCATTTTTTCAAGCGATTTTTCAGTCGCTATTTATTTGTAGCAAATGCGTGCACTCACATAAGAAGTAATGTGTTTCATTTTTTGCGATTAAATAATCGCGCGCAAAAAAATCGCAAGTGCGTGCATGACAATAATTTTTAGCGACTACGACTTTTTAATCGCCTCGACGAAAAATCGCAAGTGCGGTCCTAGCCTTAAATTCATGTGTTCTATTTTTGCGACTAAAAAATCGTGCGATTGAAATCGCAAGTGCGGTCCTAGCCTAAGGGTCTGAAATAACGGTACCTGCCTTAGAGCCATTATGCTAAATCTTTATATCTCGAAAACAGCTGTAACGATTTTGATATAAAAAAAAGAAGTTTGCTATAATTTTTACTTACATTACCTGTCATAGAACGGTTTTTTTGATTTTCGTCTTTCTCAGTATCGGCTTTTTCGATCTTAATCAACATTTTTATACCGGAGTTCCTTTGAATTTAAAAGAATATTGTTTGTTTCGAAAATATTGTGTTTGGATGTTTAAAAAATAAGTAAATTGTTTTCTAAAATTCAATATCTTGAAAACGGGTGCACAGTTAATTTTTGAAATTATGTCCTTAATTGTACATATATAATTATATACTAAAAATAATATCAAATTTATTTATAAAATATTTAAGGAAAATTTAGTTTATTGCAAACATGTTTCAGTAAGTCTGAACCTCAAACTTCAGTTCAAACCACTAGAGAATAGAGCTTTCTTCTTAAAACTCGTTACTTAAGGGTCTTCAGTGATTACCTAGAAGAGAAATTGTGAAATTTAATTTTTAGCTCCAAAACTAACAGTACCTGCCATACAGCCGTTATGCAAAATCTTATTTATCTCGAAAACGGCTCTAAAGATTTTGATAAGAAAAATTAAGTGTGCTTTTATCTTCAAAACGTATGAACGATTATTTTTGAAATTACATATTTCCTAAATTCTATATTACTAAAAACATAAAATTAGCATCCCAAATTTTTTTCTTGAAAAATTTTAAAGGAATTTCTTATATAAAAAATTATAAAACGATTTTTAAACTTCGTTTGTATAAATTCATACTTTTCTAGAAGTCAGATTACAATTTTATGCATTTGAACATTTTGCTTTAATTAAATCCATGCTTTTATATTTATAAACAATTTTTAAATTCAAAAGTTCTTTTACATAAGAACAAGTACGTAACGTAGTGTACTTTATTTTCCTTGAATTGAAGAACAAAATAATAGTTATGAAGCAATTTGTAAAAAAAAAAAACTGATTTTCAACCCTAAACAAATTTTAGCCCCGGTCCAAATTTAGTTTTGTTTCTAGGAGATGCTGTAAGATTTACAAATAAAGCTCTTCACCAACATTCAGCATTCTAAATGTTTTTTTTTTGAGTTTCGTCATTGCAATGGTAGTTTTAATGTAAGCCTCCATTTTTGACAGGAGACCAAAAATTGCCATAAAAGGCAAAAAAAAGTACGTTAAAAGCCGGACGAAGCTATTAAAAATACTTATCACTGTAACAAGTGGTTGCGACTTGAAACCACCAATACAAACAATTTTTTCGTCTAGCGTTTCAGTGGTTTTCATATATAAAACTTCCCTATTCCATTGAATAAAAAAAAGTAAAAAGACAACGGAATTATCAATTTTTAAGATATTCAGTAATAATAACAAAACAAAAAAAAAAAAAACACTACCAATAATACTTTAAAACAAACAAAACTGGTAACTGATAAGGTCCTCATTAGTTTATTGATGATTCAATGTGAGATCACCGAAATAAAACGCCAAGTTTTGTCGACTAAAAGCCATTGTAAAAGTAATTTTGGGCTTGAGTTCAAAAGTTTCAAAAATGTTGAAATCAGTTATTTCTCCAACATTAATAAAATTGTTCCCAAGTTTTTAATTGATATATCGCATGATTACAAATTGAAACTAACCTCGGCAACAATTCTTTTAAATTATCCAAAAATGTCAAATCTCCATGTGTTGTATAGGTTATGCTCTCGGCACAATTCAATTCACCATGATCAGCTCGAATATAATTTTTGAGAATCCAAAATGATCCATCTTGAATTTTTTCCAATTTGAATGGCTTATCGATGCATCTTAGAATTAATTTAAGATCCTTAGCTTGATTTGATATTTCACTAAAAACTTCCTCCTCCGCCACATCCACCACAAATTCACTACTTGTTCCCGAATTCAATAATAAAACACCAAACAACGAAAAGAATATAACAATCGTTAAGATACTTTTGAAATTATTAGTTTGTCGCATTTTCATCGCGGTAATTACATACGAGTATAATATGTGTCGCACTGCAGCTGGCGTTTGTGCATACTAAACCGTCACCACTGAATAAGCCCTCTGGTCTTGTGAAGCTTTTGAACGATCCGCACGATACCTCAAAACGTAAACATAATATTGCTACCGCGGATTTTCAGGAAGGGGGTGAGTTGGCCGAATAGAATAAATATGAGATATCAGTATTTCTTGTGTAGATTTTAAATGTGTAGCTGAAAAGTTTGACGACGTGTTCGTTTTTTTTTCTTCTTTTTTTTTGGTTTGCTAAACGTTGACTCTTAGTAGAAATAATAAATGCGTATCTACAATTTGTTGGATTTGTTAAGCGCTTCCTTTATGATCAATAATCACTTGAGATTAGTTTTAACTAGAGGAAACCAAGTCGACAAGTTAGAGGTTAGACATTAAGCTGATAAGCTTCTTTTGATTCCAACCAAAGTACTCGAATACGGAACTCTCACATTGGAAATGTTTTTCAAAAAAGTAAAAATAAACACATCAAATTAATTGGCCGTGTTGATCATTCAGATACAAATGTGTTTGATCTTCGTCAATCACTTGAAAATTGTTGAATTGTTTTTTTTTTTTTTTAAGAGGTTAAAACATCAAAAAAATACAACGAAGTCGTGCCCAGATGGCCCCATTAATGTACATATATTTACCGCCTTAAGTTAGAAAAATAACTTTATAAAATACCAGTATCTGCTGGATCCCATATATCTTAATCAAACAGAAACTGGTTGAAACACCATAAAATTCCTGTAAAATCAAACAAGTCAGACTGTTAATAGATACACATATGTACAACCTGCAAACCTATCTAATATATATATAATATATTTTTTCTTATGATTCACATGTGGTCAGGGGTTATGTTAAACACAGTACTAGCGATAGGAAAATTGTTGAGGGGGCGGGGGGGGATGAGGTATCGATTATCATTGGTGCCGGAAAAACGTGCCAGGTAAATTATTCCATGAACATGTTGTGCGACTAAAAAACGAATCCTTATATTTGACGGTACGACCTAAATTAAACCCTTGGGTGAACTAATGAGCTTTCTTAGCGAAACGGGCATCACGAATGAACTGATTGAGGGGTGGAATGCAACTGGCTACTTTGATTGACCATTTCTTGTAAAAAAAGCGTGAAAAACAAGGAAATACATGAAATATTCCGACAGTGTTCAAGAGATGGAAATAATTTCATGGTAGGTAACTCTGTTTCCTACCAGTTTTAACGCTCTGTTCTGGATTGTATACAATAAGTTTGTATGTTTTTGACGGTCTCGAGAATGTGATTATTCCAACGTAGATTGTCGTTGACACACATACCTAGTACTGAGAGCTTTTCGGTTTCTTCGATGCAAGTGCCATTCTGCGACAACGGCATAAGAGCAACATTTTGCTTAAACGACAATAGACAGAACTGAGTTTTCGAAACATCAAACTCTACACGGTTTTGTATACCCCATTTAACAATGCTGTAAAGATCGGAGTTTAATGAGCTTCTCATACGATACCGTTGCAACTCCACTTCTGAAAAAGAATTTAGGAACGAGTATGAGTCGCTAAGGGTGGAGTCGTCGGCAGAGTTGTAAAAAATGCAGTCTTTTCGGTACTGCAGTTAATTGACTAAAAAGACTAATTTCTTTAAGTCTTTTAACTTACAAAAAGACTTTAACTGTAATCCAGCAGTCGCAGTCAGTACTAATATTAGTACTGTGCAGTTAATAAAAGCAGTTAATTGACTAAAAGTTAATTAACTGCAGTACTTTTCAACTGTTTTAGTCTTTTTAGTCACTCAAAAGTCTTCAGTACTGGCCTTGTTTTGGTTTTAGTCAGTAAGTCTTTTAACTGCAGTTAATTAACTGTAAGTTAATTAACTTATTTTTAGTCTTTTAACTAAAATACTTGAGACTTGTACTTATAAAACCACAGATGAGATATTTTGCATGTAGCATGTTGGGAATAGCATGTGGCATATGACATATTGCACGTGGTATGTGAGCCTTTTAAAATTTTTTTTTAAAAAAATCGTATGGGAGGGGGGGGTCTATTTCCCCCCGTTTAGGCGGGAGGGGCAATTTAAGAAAAAAATCACTTAAAACAGAAAAAAAATTATTAAAAAATAACGGTGATACCTACAGAGTGATGCTATAGCATTTTGAAAAGCCAGAAATACATTCTTTAATTTTGTTTTTAAATAAAGTTGTTCGAGTGCATAGTTTTTGAAAAATTATTTTTCAAAATCAAAATTTTGAAAAAAAAAAATGGAAAAATTTTTTTTCAAAATTTTACGTAATTAAGTATTATTTTTGTATTCAATATTCAATGCTATTATTAATTTTTGATCAAACACAAAAAACCGGATGTCCAAATGTTTTGTAGTTTTTGAGAAAATCAAAAATAACAAAAACTACTTTTGTTCTAAGAAAAGCCTTTTATTTTAGTTTTTATACGTTTTTGGATTCTTAGGTGAATTTACGATTGAAAGGATTAACTTTCTTTTTAATTTTGTTTTAATTATCGTCTTATAAACATAAATAATGTGACAAAGTACTGGATTAATCATATTTCACACATTTTTTCATTGAGAACACCTGCGTGAGAGCATTGGTTTAAAATTGACCTGCCACTTTTTTATTATGGTGGGGTCGGCTTGGCTTAGGTGCATTTACGAAAGAAAGGATTAACTTTTTTTGTAAAATTTTTTTATTATCAGTCTTATAAGCATACAATAACACATTTTTTCATTGAGAACACCTGCGTGAGAGCATTGGATTAATAATGATCTGCGAATGTTTTTTAAATAATGCAGCGTTACACGCCCTAACTAGTGACAGAAAAATGCAATATAAAATTTGAGGTTTTCCCCTGAGGGGCGTGGTATCCGCCCACTCCCTCAGAACTAATGTAAATTATACATTGCACACTTCCGATTGCAGTAGAACAATGAAATTTGGTGGAACGGTAGGACTCGAATTGCATATAAAGGACCAAAAATAAAAATTGAAGTTTTCCATTCAGGGGGCGTAGTATCCGCCCACATTCTGAGAAATTGTTGAATTTATATGAAGCACTTCCTATTGCTGTAGAATGATGAAATTTGGTAGAGCGGTATAGCTTAATGTAAATTCAAAACGAAAAAAAGAAAATTTAAAATTTTTCATTCGAATCGTCTTTTTATTGTCGTTTTGAAACTATACATGCATTTTGAAAATTCATGGCTTTTCTTAGAACTAGAGTGCTCGATTTGGTACTCTATGTTATTTTAACATGAATGAAAAAAGAAAACATTTGCATACATGAAAAAATTATTAGCTTACATAAAAAAAATCTTAACTGTGATGTGAACTGTAATCAAACCACTAATTAGGCTATTAATTGGTGGGCTACATTCATTTAAAAAAAGGAGTTAAAACTTCAACAAAAACATCATCGCATCCTCAACAATTATATTGCTTTTTTAAGACTTTGAGCGGATGTAGGTACTAGTATTTATAATTAAGGTAGGTATGTTAGTGTTAGGTATCTTGCCAGGACAAGAAGAAACAATTGAAGTGCAAATCAAAACAACCAATAACAAAAAGAAAATATACCAAAAGAAATAAGAAGCTACATATAAGCTAGGTTGATTTGAGTAAGTAGAGTCTACCCTCCCACCTTCCATATCTTTCAAATTTCTGACATGGCAAAATATTAAAATCTTTGCAAAAAGAAGTGAGATCAGACCAAAAACATAAATGTTAAAAAAAAAGAGCCAAGTTCTTCTATACAAAAACCTTTGATGGGCTTACTTGGCATTTTTTTTTGTATGCCCAATTCGAAAGGTTTTAAAAACTTGACCGCAGTGAACCCATCAAATTTTAGTCAGTAATCATTAAATAATAAAATTTCTCTTTTACATTGTAGCTATTTCAATATTATTCTACTTTAAATATTCGGTATTAAACCTTCATAAAGTAAGAACTTGGCGTACTTTTAGATCTTAGTACTTTTCACGGCTGACTTGTTAGACAAAGGTTTTTGTATAGAAGAACTTGGCTCTTTTTTAAAAATTTATGTTTTTGGCCTGATATTTGTTTACATGCATATTCTACTGACTTTCTGTAACGGTCAGTTCTCTTCTTTTTATTTTAATTAGGGATGGTCACGAGCGGAGACAAGAGACATTTCTCGGTCTCGGTCTCGTTGCAATCGAAAAAAATTACATATCTGGGCATCGGTGTGGTATAACATTTATGTAGGTACCAAATGGCACATACCGCATGTAACATATAACATGCAATGTTATATGCCACATGCCACATGCCAATAGCAACATTCTACATGCAAAATATCATATCCTGTTGTTTTATAAGTACAAGTCTCAAGTATTTTAGTTAAAAGACTAAAATTAAGTTAATTAACTTACAGTTAATTAACTGCAGTTAAAAGACTTACTGACTAAAACCAAAACAAGGCCAGTACTGAAGACTTTTGAGTGACTAAAAAGACTAAAACAGTTGAAAAGTACTGCAGTTAATTAACTTTTAGTCAATTAACTGCTTTTATTAACTGCACAGTACTAATACTAGTACTAACTGCTGACTGTTTATTTTGCAGTTAAAGTACCCGTGCACAGTATTAACTTGCATTCAATTGTTAAGTTAATTAACTGCGACTTTACTAACTGCATTACCAAAGTACTGCAGTCTTTTACAACTCTGGTCGTCGGCAAAACAATGAAGTGGAGTAGAAGTTTCAGATCAAGAGATCATTAATAAAAATGAGGAAGAGAGTCGGAGAAAAAACGGAACCCTGGGGAACACCATCATTTATTTTGTAAAGATTAGACTTGAAACTGTAAAATACAACATGACGTATTGAACGATCTAGAAGGTTATTTCTAATCCAAAGAATAAGGGTTTCGTTGATACTAAACACACGCATTTTCGATAAGAGAGCCTGATGCCAAACTCTATCAAATGCCTTCGAAATATTAAGCGCAAAAATCTTACTTTCTCCAAAACAATGTAAAGACCTGTAAAACGATTGCTGCGAAAGCCGTTTTGCCGGTCATTAAGAAGCTTTCGATCTTCGTGATATTTCCCATACGAAATTTTCTCCAAAGTTTAGCCAAGTATTTTAGCCTATAGCTAAGCAGCTCCACTAAATAATTAAAATTTTCGACTTATCTGTCAACATTTAGCGCACGAAATAATTGTTACGCACATCTTATGTGACATATTCTCCACAGAGATCTTGTGTCAAAATATAGATAGAGTTTTTGTACTTGATATACGGAGAGAATTGGTGGAGCCGAAGTTTAGACTTTATAACTTAGTACGTAAATGGCGCTCACACATTTTTGTGCAAATAGCTGAATTTTGGAAATAGATGCAGTATTACCGATTTTGCTTCAATTAAGTGATGTTTTTTTGATTTTTTTTAAATATGTGGGACAGTTTTTGAGAAAAAAATATTTACACAATTTAGAAAAAAAATTGTATGGCAAACAAATACAGTTATTGTTGCTCTTGAAAAAAAAAGAAAAAAAGGTGTGGGAGGAAAAAATTTAAAACTATATCTACCAAGCTAAACGAAAATCGGCCGAGCCGTTTAAGCTGTAGTCGAACAGACAGGCAGAAAGACAGAATTTCGAGACCCACTTTTTTCGTAGTCGTTATCAGCGTAATGTCAACTTTGATCAAAATCCCAAGCTCGATTTTTTTTTACGAATGCATAACTTGCCTTATAGTACCTATGAGACGCAAGTAAAAACCATTTCAACTAACCATGTGACCCGATAATGTTCACTCTGACAAAGCTGCCAGAAAATTCATTGTCAGGCAAACCATATCTTACAGTGGAATTGGCAGACTTTAAGCATTGTAAAGTTGGCTTTTGTCAGTTAATTTTCAGACCTTATTATGCAGATCTGTCAAATTGGCCTGACAATTCTGATAACTTTGGCCTTTTCAAAAGATTAACATCTTTTTTTTTGAATAAGTTTTGTTTTCATTAATCCATAGACAAAATCCTAGTAACATTCGCAAAAAAAAAAAAACCTTGAAATAAAAGATCCAAAACCCAATTAATTTTTAAATGTCACACTTTAATTGTTTGACAGTAAAAACCTTACACTGAAAGAGATGTCACTTTCAAATTGATAAACCAAAAAATATCTCTATTTTTTATGTTCATCGTTCAGTATTCAAACGCAGATGAATATCAACTGAATGGTGTTTTTTATTCTTTTATCTTTTATCATTGCTATCTTGCTATCTTTATTAGATCATTCAAATAACAAATATAAAACTATCAATACAGAGGTTTTTTGAAGAGAGACATAATGTTAATATTTATACACTCAAGGCACTTGAATAAATATTATTTAAGCCTTTTAATACAGCAAACTACAATTATTAAAATCAACTTGATGCCTATAACGTATCGACTGCACGACTGGATCGCACGAACATCCTCTTTTGCCAACGACTAAAAAAATTAAAAATGAATGCTACTGGAGAAAATTCATTTTTCAAATAACTAAAACAACTCCTTTATTAGTTGCAGCTAAGAACAGGAATCCATGTGATTTCTCAAACAAATATTAGTTTATGCAAGAACGAAAATTATAAATCGTTGTAGCGGCTTTTTTTAATAAGCTTTAATGTACACAATTTTTAAAACATTTTTAAGAAAAAATTTTGGAACGCCAACTTTAAATTTTTATTATTTTACGAATAAAAAATAAATTTCAAAAAAAAACTATTGACTGGTTTTTGATTTGATTTGATTTGATTTTATTGATAAAAAAACAGCTGTACATTAAGAATAACTTATAAATAGTACAGGATATTACAGAAAGGTTAATTAGGATATGCAAGACTATATATTATATTAAAATTAAAATTATAGCAAAATTAAATAACAACTATAGCAACATATTATTAATTAGTTTAAAAAGAGTAAATTTAAGTTTATTAATGTTTTTAAACAAGTTTAATAAAATTTATAGCAAAGTCGCAAAAGAAGAAAATAAATAATAAAAATAAGAAAGTTAACTCAATTCAAGTTAGAGAAATGTTCAAAGATAAGTTTATTATTATTAGATATCGAATATCGAATTTAAAAAAAAATGATTTTTTTTAAGGTTTGAAATGCACTGTTTCTCAAACTTTTTAGAAGCTTCTCTGTAAAAAAAATATCAAAAACTTGATCTCTTTTCTCAACGCGACGAAATGGCTCTAGGACATACTTCAAATAGTTCTGCACGCAGGGCATCCGTTGGATTCCTAAGACGGCAAGCTATCAGACTGCAGACTGCTTTGACAGAAATTCATGGTGTACAGTGACCGAATTATCACTTAATCGGGTTAGTTGTAGCTTAAGCACCATTCAACAAGCTGCCTTAGTTTCGCATAATTAAATGGTTTCGGATTCGGGTTGTGGTCCGATTAGGTGAGTGATGCCTGATAATTGTGCTTAACCCAACACAAGTCATACTACAACCATAAGACACATCAAAACCTATTCTATCGATTGCTTGAGAATAAATATGTCCACACTTTCCAATATCAATTCCATGCATAGGTTCAATCAAAGTATGGTATCAAAAAGGAGCACTTCAGCCCCAATTGAGTCGTAGAGATAGCTTGCCAGTGGTCGCCATTTCTACCTGTTACCTGGGGTTAAAAAAAAATAGGTCACATTGAATTTGAACGATGTCAGGGGTAATCTTGACTTTGAGGACACTGGTCGTTTGCGACTATGTTAATTGGCATCCGTTCATCCAAAAAAGAGCCTCGTCGCTGCCCTAGTAATTTGTCCTTAGTCTGTGAAATAAAAAACTAAAAAAAAAAAACAGAATAATTAACAACATATAAAACAAAATAGTGGCCAGTAGAAAGTAGATATAGGTACATTTTTTGCTATGACAAGTTCAGGTTACGACCAATCTGTCAAAAGTGACATTAGATTTCATATCTATTTCTTTGGTTGTCGTTTGAAAATATTGAGTACCAACGCAATATTGTTGTTGTTCATTTTTAAAACTAATTTGTAACAAATTTAAAGTTTTATCAGAGCACAGAATTATTTTTTTTTTTTTCGCTTTTAGTTGTAAACAAAACAATTGACAGCTCTTGTATATTTTTTGAAAACCAAAAGCCCCTGTTTTCTTTTGATAACTCTGGGGGTTTTCACTGAACCTACTTTTGGAAAACCATTTACTATACAAAATGCGAAGAAGTTCTCTTTGAATTTCGAATTAAAATGTCATACTCGTTTCTTTAATTTCTAAAAATTCTTCGAATTTCAAATTATTAGAACATCATTTATTGTGTAGTGTTTCTCAAAAAAAAAACTTTCAATTAGAAGTATTTCTATTTAGGATGTCAGGTTAAATTGATGAGAATGCATGTTGTTAGAAGAAGTCAGGACAAAATTCGTCTTTCTTCAGTTGGAACACAATAGACTTCCAGGGTGTGTCTATTGCATATTTTTTTCATTTTTAAGCTTTTCTTCCAAATACTTTGAACTTGTGAACGTTTGATATCAACGATATTGTCTTATTCGAATAAGCTCAAAGAAAGCCGGTCTGACATTCACTATGTATGTTTTTCATTTTTTTTTCACTCAGTTTCAAACTCTTTTAAACAAAATACTTTGAAAAATCCAATACTCTATGGGATTCTCCGGTGGTGTATTCTACATTCATTCAATTTATTCATTCAAAACTATTTTTGATCTGATGTAAAAGGATGCGATCATTGTTCTGGTCTTTTGTTTGATATGTTAAAGACATGGGATGTTCCCTTTAATTCAAAAGAATTGACGCCCAAGTTGGATTTTATTATGTACATTTGATCCGGATGTGATCATTATAAAAAAGTCCCCTTTCACACGTGTGGAAACTGAGTTTTCAGCAACTTTTAAGGGGAGTCAACAAAATCTCCCCGCTCAAGGATCTGACAAAGAAAACCGGACTACAATAGCAACATGTTGATTGCCCATGTGTTTTTCCTGAATTCACATCTCTTTTTCTTTTGCACTATAACTGGTATTCGAAAAAGAAAATATTCATATAACCCTTGCGTTAAATTAAACTCTAGCAGAATCTCATGTTGTTTTTATATTAAGGTATAAAGTGTCGCTCCGGAAGAAAAATTAGATGGACTTTGTTCCTAAAAACATTATAACCTGAAATGCAGACCAAATAACATTTAAATAAACCTAATTGTTATGAGAAAAAACAATTAATAATAATTACAAATTAGTTACAAATGCTTATTGCGTTGAACTGTCATGCAGAGAGTCTTAGGTTCGATTTTCAACTTATTAGCTGTTTGTAGTCGGCAGAAAATTGCAGATCCTCTTCATTCCTGGTCACAAGCACCTTTGTTTGAGACTTGTAAGTCACTAGGTCTTGGTTCTCTAAAAAAAAACTCGAATCCACAAAAAAACCAAAACACCTTTAGATTACTGCTCTTCACATTTCTTCAGTCAAGGATTAATTCATAGAGTCTATATTGAGCCATTATTCTTCTATCACTTGTATTCCTTTTTATGTGTTCTAGGTTTTGTTTAAGAAAGTTTTTGTAACTTTCATTCAAGAGCATCATTGAACATTTTATATTTAAATTTTGAGACATTTAGAAAGCAGAAATCAGTGAGTATTTTGTTACCAAATTTTAGCTTACGACTTCAGTCAGTTAATATTTAAAAAAAAAAGTAAATTTGATAACACCACTTCTGCTCCTAAGGAACCAAGACGTAATGATTTAATGATTACTGTTTGCAGTGTTGTTAGTCGCCCAAAAAACAGATGACATATATTTTTCTGTCGTTACCTGCCATAAAAAAAATTGTTTCCGAAATTTTAGAAAATAATTTTTTTTTCGAAAACTGTCGCAGATTTAAAAAAAAATCAAAAAAATTCCTTTAGAACAAGATAACTTATGGTTAAAAAAAATGCCCGAAAAATGCTTATTAATAAAATGGTACCATTAATAATCATTTTTCGAATTTTTTTTGTTATCGATTTTCTCAAAAATGTTGGACAATTTTATGCCATTTTTTTTTTTTAAATATTAAGTATTTAAATATTAAAAAAAATTCTAAATGTTGTTTGAAGTCTCAATATTTCGAAAACCAAATACATAGTCGCTTTTTTTTAAACTTTAACAGTCTTATTTATTATATTTCAATACTACTTGGTCCAACCTCGGAATAGTTAAGCCGAGTCAAAGCACTTAGTTTGGATTTACGCCACGTCAAACAAATCCTTATTTATAAAATATTTTCTTAACCGTTTTAGCTACGCCTTCCTTATTTCAAATATATTATCACAAAATCACCAATCACTCTGGCTATTATAAACTTAAACAAACCCTAGCTGATATCCATTATTATTCAATACCGTATAGCTGCCATCACTTGCAAATCAATTGGGATCATTTATCATCGCTTATGAAAGGCCGAGCTATAACTATTTTAATTTTTTCATATTTTCTTTCGAAAATCGATACTTCGAGCGGAAATCTGCATCCCTCAGTGTCATGGAAAAAAAACGAGTTTTTCACTGCTTTGACCTTCTCCTTCTTCCAGTAAGAGCGTTGAAAGAATGTAAATCATTTATAAATGCAAACTAACTATCCATTTTGTCTTGGTAACAAAAAGCAACAACATTGTTAACACCCATTTTTGTAAATTTCACACGATATCATGTCAAAATGACATTTTTTTATAAACAAGCTTTTCAAGATTTGATTCGTTGTAAAACCGAAGTTACTTTACTTCGTCGCTAAAACGAGTTAATAAATAAGTCTTTAAAATTAACAGTTTTTTAATACTATCTACAAGTTGTGATAGTTTTTTTTTTTCATTTTATCTTAAAATAACGACACCCACTGTACTGCCGTCGTCTATGTCGTTTTAATTCCATTAAAACCTTCTAAAAATTGTCATCAATGGGTTGCTGGTTTACTCATTACATGTTGTTTAGGCATAACACTAACAACATGTGATTGAGTTAAACTAGTATGCCCAACAAGGATGAACACGAATAAAATAATGTGAATTATAAACGACATAGAAATAAGACACGGCATTTCTCCGCTTTAGCTCAGTCACCATCCCTGGAGATAAAAATATCTGAGACAACCACCAACAGGCTCAGAAAATCGTGCCACACATCTTTCCTATCCTTCTTTCTCTTCATTAACTTCACGCCCGCGCTGTGTTGAAACATTTAAAGGGTAATCAAATCATAATCCCTTGAGCGCGGGTAGATTATAAAAAAAAAAAAAAAATATTCGTTTTCGAAAATAGAATTTTTCTGGAAAACGGCACTTAGAATTCTGATAAAATTTATTTTTTTCTCTTACTCCAAATTTAAACGAACAAAATTTTGAAATTAGGACGTTACAGACCATTTTTTTTTTTTTTTTTTTTCAATTTTTGAGTTTTAGATTATCGGCATAATGAATTTTAATGAAATTTTGTATACAGAAGATAAAAAGCTTTGTTAAAAAAAAAAAACAATTTTTGGATTTTTGAAAAAAAAATCATTATTTTTAAAAATTCGATATCTCAAAAACAGTTTGTTTTGAAATTTTTATTTTTATTTGCACAATGATAAAAATGTTTCGGTAAATTCCTATACAAAATATTTTTTTTTTGTAATTCTATTTTTTTAACCTCATTATTTGGGGAGATGTTTAAGCAAAATAAATACAATTTTCTATCGAGCCAACGTCTAAGACGAGAAGCATCGAGGATTTTCCACTTCTTCGCAGTTCCCCTAAAAAATATTTTGTTTTGTTGTTTAGGTAAGAGCGGCTAAGAATCGATCCCAGACCTTCGGCGTGACACACTAAAATAAATTAGTTTTGGTTACCAAAAAAGTAATAGTCGTTTTAAGGGTATTTTTCATCATTCGTTTTTCTCAGGTTTTCCAGACATTCCTGCTTGGGGTGATTTTGTCCTAAAAATATTAGCAAATTGAATTCGGTATGAAAAATTATCCCTAGAACGACACTAACTTGCTCGCGTCCAAGTCTAAAATAAAGAAAAAAAGTTTTTGCTTACCTTCGCCAAAAGTATTATTGCTCGAAAACAACACATTAGTTTGAAATTCATGTGTCTTAAAACAATTGAAAACAGTATCAAATTCCCCGGGTTAAAAATGTTACTGATTCTTTAATCTGTATGAATAAATGTGAAATGAATCAGTCTGTTTCTCCATAGAATTTAAATTACTTGGTGTCCGAATTGTTTTTCTCGTCACTTTGAATTAAATTTTTGTCTCATTGCCATTATGGATATTAGCTGTTATTAATATGCATGTTCTAAATGATTCCACTAAAGAATCATACATTCATCCTCATCATAGAGTTGTATATACATATTTTCATCAAGCTCACTAAATTCTCTTGGATTATGCTGCCGTTAATTGCTCACTGACCAACGATTTAAATTTTTCAATCGTCATTAATTAATCAATAAATAACAATATTCATTACAAGGTATAATCGTCGGCATCGTTTAGTACCTATTAACATTATTTTTATACAGGGTGATTCTAGTAAATAATTTTCATAAAACTTCTAAACTCAATGTGGCGTAATATCGATTCATGAACAGCAATGCAATATGTTACAAAATGTTGTATTGGCATGATAATTTTCATTTAAAAATATTAATGACGACGACATTTCAAGTTTTTTTGGCCACTCGTCGGCGTCGTTTCAGAAGATGCATTTTACTCTGCGGATTCTCTTTAAGTTTTTCAAAAAAGCTTATGCGTATATTAAAGTCACTTTCCTTAACTTTTTACATCAATTAAATTATATAACTTTCAAATTTCCTTTCTTTCTTTAAAATTCTCTAACTTCTTTTCCTATGCTAACTGAAATTCTTTGATTTATACATCGAAACTTCAATCTATCGCCTGTTTCTAATGGGTCTTATTCATCTAAAAAATGTGATTCAGTTGATTGGTGGCGTATCAAGCTGAACAACTACGCAGCTATGGCAATAGGGCTAGATTGGAAAACTGCCGCCATAGGTCTCTGGTGTCATGTTGTAAATATTTTCCGCAACACGAGCAACACTTTTCCCAAGACCATAAGAGATCCCTGCAGTGATTTCAGTTCTTTCAGAGCAACATTATCTCTAAAATATGGACTCTAGATGAACAATTTCGGAATTACTGTTATACAAAAGAAATCCTCCTCTTAAAACTACAATCACCCTGTATTGATTGTTTATCTATTCTGAAAGCTGAAGATATGTTATGACTTTTAACATTAGAATAAAAGCCAAAAGCAACATGGCTATCAGACAGATTGATAGCTCAAATGAGGTTGACTAAAACCTTACCAAATGGAAGTTATGTGCTTGTATGTACCTACCTCAAAAAGACAATTAGATTTTATTTGATTTGTCATTGTAAAGGTACATCAATCAACTATATACAAATTCACTATGACCTCGTTAGTTCTATACTAAATGCATTGCATATCATTTTCTATATGCACAGCACACATGATACACACCTCAAAGGAAAGGGGTATTTTGATAAATTTCATCACATCATGTTTCCATCAATTAAAAAATAAAAATGATAAAGAAAAAAAAACAACGTTGCGAAACATCAAACATTTAAACCAGGGACATATTATGAGAAATTATTTTTACGTTATAGAGAAACCATTGTTTTAAATTGAGAAAACTTGTAAATTACAAAATTCAAAGTCTTCTTTTTTGGGTCACTCAAACGTTTGTCGTAAATTCATCAGACTTAGTCAAAGCCAAGTTAACGGCTTTGATGATAAATTTGAAGTGGTTACTTCTGCCAGATCTATTTTCGCAAAAAGTTTTACTTCTATTGAGCATTGTTTACGGTATAGGGATGCTGACAGAGGAACATATTCATTTTCATCTTCACCTGGTTCAACATCACTCCAAAAATCTGCTACAATCTCTCAGAATTTTGACGTAACATCACAGAAAAACACTCAGCCAATACCGATCACACTCGTGCCTACATTTGCTTACCAATAGAATTAGGATGTTTTTTTTTAAAGTGGTAAACAGTAAAAAGACATAAGCCTTTGTAAGGCTTCAGAGTTCTTGGTACACCTATGCCTTTTTTTACGCCTAAAGCAAGCCTCACAATAACTACATTTTTAAAAATATTTAGCGCTCAAGTCATCTTTAAAGTCCATCTATATATGACCATACAAGCATACAAAAGGAATTTATAAAGAGGTATAGCATTTTCGTATCCAATTTCACCCTATAAAATTCAAACATTTTGAAAACAATTCAGCACTGAAACTATTTTTTAACTAAAACTTTTTAAACAAAAAAAAAAAAAAGAAATTTAAAAATGGAATATTTTTTATTTTACCCCAAGCTGTCTTCTAAAATAACATTTGAAATACAAGAATTTGTAAAATATGATACCATTTTTTGTTCTTACCTCCTTTCACTTTATGCATAACGAAGTTCGGAGAATTATTAAACCGTGGAACTGCTTTTGTGCGCTTTAGGAAAAAAGTGTTAGTTTAGCTTTGTTAGCGACGTTTGTTCGGATTATGCTCATCATCAGGCAGTAAAATACATGAAAGTCTAGTGTACATTTTCAAACATTCTTATAAGACCTATTATGAAGAAATGCCCCAAACTGGCATCTTCAACTCAACAATTCGAATACGAAAACAAACACCTTTTTTCAACTAAACCCTACATAGTAATTGCGCAGTTTATTAAAGTACAAATGTCATTTAAATAATTATTTATGAATTATTAAACCTTTAAGCCATCCTCTTACAAAAACATCATCCTCACAAAAACAAAAAGTATTTTTTCAACCGGACATGTTGATTCCGAGATTAGTCCCGCCATATGTGCACACAATCGAACAAAGAAAGCAACTGTTCGGGTGCCCAGCATGTTTTGCTGCACCTTATGGGAAATCTAATGTACAGTTTTACCAAATTTCCTAGAAGCACTTGAGCCAATACCCAAGATTACCAGAAATTTTGGGCATAATTAGTTTTCATGTTTCCAAATTCATAGCATACATCTAGTACATTTTACCCAATCTTCGTACGGGTAGACAACTTAAAGTTTCATAAAAAAATATATGTGATTATGTGGTTGACAAGTATATCATTGGCTTCAAAGTCTAAATTTGATCTTATTGTCACCGGGCGGTTCCCTGTGCTCCACAGCTTTTTATTGACATGAAGAATTTTTCTCGACTTCTATTATATTTATTGCTCCCTCATTTGATTTTTTAAATCTCAGTAGCCAAAAATGAGTAGTTCCTAAATGATTAAAGAAATGACCGAACAAAACCACTAAACATTTGGATTCCCACTTCATACTTCTAGCTCTTGTTTTTGTGGGTATCCATAATCATTGAGTTTCACCGGTATACGATTTAGAGAAATCAACACAAAGTTGTCCGTGGAAAAACTCTTCGTCCTTCAAATCTATTTCAACGTGTTTAAATTTTTGTTCTGTGTGAATATTTTGTTTGGGAAATTAATTTTTTAAAAAGAAAATGAAAAATCCTTTGGAGTCCACTTAGTACTATTGCAATTCTTATATATACCGAAAATTGTCTTGCATTTTTGAGTCCAAACGGTTAAGGTTTCGGAATCAAGCAACAGTTGTGCGCCACCCACTGCATTTAATGAGATAATAAACTTAGTAGTGTTCCATACATTGTGCCAACAAAATTCTTTACTCTCATTTCCTTAAAAGTTCCAAGAAGTCCATTGTTAAATAACTAAAAAAGTCATTAAAGGTCAACAAGGTCCATTCGTTTCAACCATAGGGAAGCGATAGAGATGTTGTTTGAATTTTTGACCGGTTATCCGCCAATTTAAATTTAATTTTTACCTTAAACAAGGAACCTCGAAGTCTAATTGCTTGACCAATGTAAATACCATCTGTTTCCATTTCAGATAAACATTAATATTTTTTATTGGACATTAATCTAAGAAAATACAAGCAAATATTAAATTGGTCATAAATTTAAAACTAAACTATTGTAAATCAATTTGTATTCATTTTATCCAGATAGAGCTCTTTCTATTGTAAGTCCTAATGAAGTTGGGGTCCAATTTTTCAAACTTCCATCACTCAACATGACCACATTCCGATCGATATAGCAAAACAATTTCCCAACACGATACACCTGCAAAAAATGTGTGATTTTAAATGGAATGTATTATTGCGAGGATCACAAAATCCATCGAAGCAGAAACTTGCAGCTTCGATCATTTTCTGTGGGAAATGAAAGTACAAACCTGCTTGCCGAATTCTCTGCGTCCGGGCATTGGTGCGAAAATGACACCACGCTCGGCGCATTTTTGTGAAACTAGTTCCTTGAATTCCAACTGCACAGGAGGTGCGATTTGAAGATCCATCAATGCCGGAGGATTAAGATTAGCAGCAGAGCTTGTTGCTGACGATGTGGAGGCTTGAGGTGGTGCCACAGGTGTGGGTACTGGTTGTGGTGTGGCCATTGTTTCTGTGGCTCTGTGCATCATTTCCAATGCACGTCGTAGATGTTCTTTGATCATAGGCAGTTTCAATAACTCTTCGCCCAAAACCGACTTCCATCCGGTGTACCATCGTGAGATTTGATCAAAGTCCGGCGATTGATTAAGCCAAAGCACCAAAACTTGCATCCATTTGGGGAAGAAGTATTTGTCGAGCATTTGTCCCATTAGCAAAGGTGGTATCAATTCATTCCACTCCCAGACTTGATTCCAGAGTTCTGAAAAAAAAAAAGAATTGTGCTTTAACTTTTGTCCTTGGTTGGAGCAGAAATAACTCACCCAAATCCTGCTGCAGTGGATTTATAATGAATTCATTCAAGGTCATCTGCAATTTTGGAATTATATGCTTAATCATGAACGCCTGCATTTCGCCATCTTCGAATGCTCCCTTCCACGGTGTTATCATAGCCCGAGCCGATCGATCTTGTGGCGTCCAAGCCTGCAAAGCGCATCCCAATTTCTCGCGTATGGTCGGGAAGATGTGTTCTTCCATTTTATGGCCCAAAATCGTATTCCAGGGAAGAATCCAGCTGTGAATCGGGATGGTGTCTGTTAGTGGGTCCCATTCATTGACTCCGGCCACTAATTGCGGCAAAATCAATTGCTCGAGGACATTGTCCAGCACCCAAGTTGGAAACAAGGGTGCCCAAGAGTCCAGCAGGGCAGCCATCTTTTGGTGTTCTTTGGGATTCCAGTCAGTAACGCTTGCTCTAAACCTGGGAATAACTCCAGCCCAGACCAGCGATGAGTAGGGATCAAATACGTTGTTTCTCTGCCCCGATGGATGCATATCAAGAATGGTTCGCCATTTCTTTATGGTGCCGATGAATAGCAGTGGATCTTCTAGGGGGTTCCAGGATTTGAGTTCTATATTGACCAATGGCGCAATCACCCCAGCTGCCAAATCGCCCAAGGCGAATTCCGTGTATTCGGAAGCGAAGTCCCGTTGCAGCTCTATAAATATCTTTTCCGCTCTGGCTAGAGTCAGATTTTCCGAGTCCGCTGTGAGTTCCTCCACTAGAGTCAGCACCTTCTCTAGAGTGTCTATGTGATCTTCTTCTAATCGCACTATCTTCTCCAGATTTTTCTTCTCGTGTTCGAGAGCCGCGTATTTGTCAGTGGCCTCATTCCCTGCGGTGTCCAAAGCAATGATTTCCTGCTCGCACTGATTAACAATTAAATTCAGATTATGCATCAACTCTGGCAGGGCAAAACCGGTTGACTTCTTTGCCGGCTGGTGGTCGTACAGATCCTCGTCGATGATCTTCGTCTGCCCGAGAGCATGGTAGCCACTGAGTACGCGTTTCTCCGGCCCGGTCATGTCGATTACAGGCACATTACCGAGTTTTTTGCTCAGTTTGTCCGGCAAGATTCCGCTCGAATGCTTCTTGGCCTTCTGGATAACCTCTTCGACGGAACGATATTGGTAACGGTTTTTGCGCGAATCCTTTTTGGTTTCGCCTCTCTTCCACTTGTTCAGATTACCCTTGTATTCTTTTGTGTCGTCCTCTTCGATTTGTTTGCTCTGACCGGGATCCCCGACAGTTTGTGGGGTTTCTGGCCCATAGGCACCGATTGCTCCGCGGCCTTTGCGCAAGGTTGCCTGGACGGGTTGTGCTATACCCTGCAGATCTTTACCCAAACCCATGCCAGGCTTGTAGCCCATCTGAAGCAATAATTTGGCTCCGATTCCCTTAGTGTGTTGTTCCCATGCTCCGACGGGCTTACTACTAGCAGCAGGTTGGCGTTGCTTCATGCCAAATCCCATACGTGTTGGATTAGCTGCTTCCTCCTCAGACGAGGAGTTCGTGGCGCTGTCTGCAGTGTCTTTGCCCTGCACTGCCCGTCGACGTGATGGACCTTCATCTTCTAGGGAGAGAATACATGACTTCATGGTATAGAGAAACATAGACACAATTACCTTCGTCGGTGATTTGATTATCGTCATCCTGGTTGCGTTCGTCTTTCTTGAAACTGCCCGACTGCTGGATGCCGCCAGTGACAAAGTTTACCGGTCCCGAGCTGCGAGCTTTCCCAGCACCAGAACGACGACCTTTCATTTCGACCTCACTATCGACATCACTATCGCTATCAGCCCATATTCCTAAAGAGTTTTATATTCCAAATAGAAATCAAAGTAAAAAAAAAATGTATTGCACAGTACAAACCATAAATTTGTTGATTTTTCGTTAGCTTTCTTCGTGGTCGATTTGGATTGAACTCATTTGCCAAATCATAGTCTGTGACTTCAAATGCTTCATATTCATTCCCAGACATGTTTCTTTTGCTTTCAAATCGTTTACAAACGTTTCTATTTTTCTTTTATAAAGTGTTTTTGTATTTATTAGAAAATTATTTTATGGATGTTTGGAAAAAGTTATATTTTTTGTTCTGTCCAAATTGACAAACGTCAAAGTTATGTTTACAGATGTTCTTAAACTGTTTTCTATACTGGGTTGGTGAAAATTGAGTGTGGGGTGTTTGAAAAATGTAGCTTTGCAGTCCTTGTAGTTTTATAATGGTGTGATGACATGCTCGTTGGAATTGAGTGGTGGGTTTAATTGAAAAACAAGAAAAAAGTATCTTATGATGTGGAAAAAATATGGATTGTTTCATATAATAGTCGTCTTTTTTTGAAAAATTTATCCGTTGTACAGTAGGATTTTATGTATATGAATAATGAATACAACATCCGCAGTAGGATCACTGCCGATAAAAGGAGAAGAAGGAAAATGCTGCTGCGGATAGAGATTTGACGTTTATTCGAGCATCGGCAGTGATCATACTGCAGATGTTGTATTTGTTTTTCATATAAAATCCTACAGTACTACGGATAACTTTTTCAAAAAACACTGCTATTAGCATATTTTGTTTACTGTTAAGCAATCGAGTCAATAAAGCCAGCAACATGAACATCATTTATATCGTGTATTCAATGAAGAAAACAATAGTTTTCAATTTTGCGATTTCGTATGGGAGTTTCAGGTACATTTTGATGCTAAAAAACATAGCTATCGCATTATATGTACAAGAGGCTTACTTCAAATACTAAAAATGCCACTTCAGTCATGATTTTTCCGACGCGTTCCGGTATCTAAAGTAGACGTTTATACCTATATATTATATCTGAGATTGCTGAAACCTTTAAGATTTTAGATTTTGCAACAGCCAAATTCACAAAAATGTTGGTAATGCTGCATGCCTTGCTTGTTAATGATATTTCTCATACAAAAATGACAGTTTAATATTGAACAAAAAATGTTGGTCTGATTTTTATTCTCCAATCACAAATCAATTGGAAAAATTGATAATTGAACGAAATAACTTGATAATTTCTCCACTCTTTTTGCTTAAGAATTGTGTTCAAACTTCTGAGATAGTTGAGATCTCATTTTTATGAACGTGCCTAATTTAATATTCTTTTTTCAAAATTCTACACCCTACAAGCAGTTTATTTGTAGACCTACCAATTTACACAAGATACCTTGTAGTTATTTATTTTTAAAACAACCCTGCACTACAAAGCAACAATTCCCTCTATGGTGAATAAAGCCTCTCTATCTCTACCCACTCACACACACTCCACACAAATCCTCATTTATATAAAAATTTACCGCAAAAACGGCAGCCATCATCATCACAATTTTTTTTAAATCACTTGTGTCATTTGTTGTTGCTGTCAAAACGAGGTTGCACGTCGTCGTGCGAACAACACAACTTTCTCTCGCGCGCTGCCCTTTTAAATAAAATAATTAAACAAATAAAACAAAGAAACACAACTTAACTTCAAAAATGAATTAAAATATAAGTTTTCAAACACCAAAAAATAAAAACCACGTTTCATTGCAACAAAATTTAAGTTCTACTCAACCGCCAACCACAAAAAAAAAGCAAGAAAAGCAATGAATTCATTTATATCATCATCATAATCATCGGAGAATTCTAATTTAAAAGCACGTGTAGTGAATAAATGAGAAATAGAAAATAAAGCAGAAGTTCAAGTGCGAATTCTTTGATTTAACACGAATTATGTACATGGAAGATAAATAGTTTGCGCAACATAACGTAGTTTTGGTCATCGCTCTTGCAACTTGCAACACTTAAACTGGTTTTTTCTGCTGTTTGTCCATTGGAATTTGTGTGTTTTCTTCTCGATTTCTATTTTCGTTGGAGTGCAAGAAGGATTTAGTATTTTTTTTGTGCATAAATGTTTGAATTTTTGTTTGGATGTTTTGTTTTTAGTTTGAAGTGAAGTGAATCGGGGGACAGAACGACCACACACGTGTGTGTTGTAGCTTTTCTCCAAGACCTGCATCGACAAACGACTTTTCATTTGAAAAAGTGCATCGCTGAAGAACAATTCCACAATGGTGCAGGTGAGTTTTTGTTTCTTCTCGCAATCGAATACGAGTTTGAAAATTAAAAGCAAAAAAAGGGACAAAAATTATATATTATTTTTTGTCTATTTAAAAAGTTAGCGTCTAGGCTAGTACATAATATAAGGAACCCCAATCGCTGTTAGATAAAGCAAACAACCCCTTTTTTGAAGCTGACAACCTAATCTCACCCTACCGATCCGGGTCTCCGGCTGTTCGGTACGCAATTTTCCTATTTAATTCGCACTGTCCCAGAACGGAATCGTCCCAAAAGTGAAAATCTTACTTGCTATGCCACCACCGACAACACCACCATCACCACCACCGCCACATCGCCTCGTTGCCTCTTCCAACCCTTAACCTTTTTCTCATAGAATTGTGTAGTCATCTCGTTATGGGACGGTTGTTGGATTGTTGGGTTTTGGGTCTTTGCCTAACCATCACCGCCTCACCTCCCCCCCGCGCTCACCCTATCACATCACCGAACCGAACAACGTACCGTATGCCATTCGCTCGCTTGCTCGCTCGCTGATGGGATAAAATGTTTAGTACTACTTCTTCTCTTTATAAGTTTTTCTAGGATTTATTGCGTTTTTCATAAATAAACGATGTGGGATACAATAGAGGGCTATGCGGCGGAACAGGCATTAAGCGAGTAACAGCAGGCATCGAGGGGGAGAGCATCCAAAAGCAGGAACAGCAGAAACAGAAAGAAGTAGGTATATTCTCAATTCTTCGTGCTCGCTTCCCGACCCCGCCGAAGAGTGTGTAAACATAAAAATGTGATAGAATAGAAAAGGTGGAATGGGCTGAAACGCGCTCTCTCTCCAAATCGGGATGATATATTCTCATTCAGGATACACCATGCCATTTTTTTTTGTGTTCATACCATGGTAACTACTGAACTGGGGACGGGGATATGGATTGGGTTAGGAAGTAGTAGCAGCAGTAGCAATGGCAGTAGGCCTGTTACGCGGAAAACCGTTTCCATTTCCCATTTTACGGAGTTTCCTGTGCTTTCTGGCGTACTAGGTAAGCTACGAAGGTAGGTAGGTACTATTCTCTACCTAGCTAGCTGGGCCATCGACGTCGTCGTCGTAGTCGTAGTCGTCGTCGTTGAAAGTCGAGGAAAAACAACACAAAGCTTGAAGAGAAGCAGAAAAATGTGGAAAATGGAAACAGGCTACGACTAGCGACGACTACGAGGACGAGGACGACGAGGAATTGTGTGTATTATCGATTTTGTGTTTGTCATATTGTTTCTCTATTGGCCTTTGTTTTTGTGTGACTCTCCTCCTAACGGTTTTCGTTTGTATTTTTTTCCTTCTATTTCTTCTCTCTATTGCTGTGTGCTTTGCTGTCCCGCACGAATCCTTTTTTTTTGGCTGTTGTGTCCCCCCCAGAGAAGCAGCAGCAAGCCCGAAAAAATGGCAAAAAACCCAGAAAAACCACCCTCCATAGTCATAGTCGTCGTGCTGTGAGTTCTCTGGCTTTGGCTCTGCAGAGCAGTTTGGATGGATATTTTTTTTTGATGTCCTCGTTGTTATAACGATTTTTACTTTTTTTTTGATATAAATTTATATACCGTTGGTTCTGCTCTCTGGCTAGAAAACCACTTAGTCACTTATATATAAAATTTGTATTTTTTTTTCAAAAATTTCCTGTCGAGTGGGTGGTATAAGAGAGTAGAATGAGGAAGGGGATTTGTACTTACTATGTTTTTATTTTTTTCTATTTTTTTACATGGGTCTATTTTAACAACAACAAAAAAAATATTATAGTCGCTTGCCTGCGCAATGAATTTGTGCCAAAGTTTATTTTATTGTTGTTGTTTTTATTTATACATTAAATTTTCTTTAACAAACAGAAAAAAACAAGAAACCTACACTTTGTGTGAAGGGTCAATTTGTGTTTTATTTTTGTTTCCGTCATAAAAAATGTTTATTGTTATTTTCTTTTTGTCCTACAATTTGGTCTTGTGCTCGCTTCTCTCCTGCTCTCTTTCAAGCAGCTTCATCTTATTTTTTCCCAACTAGAAAATGAACATACTGATCCAAAAACAAGGATTTCAATAGTTCAATCTTTTTCTATAAATGATTGGAAGGTAATACCTAGTTGAAAGAAGCTGCTTTGAATTGAGTTGTTTGAACTTGACAAAAATAAAAATGTTTCATTTCAAACTGCCAGAAAAGATGTAGAGAAGTTTTTATAGAGATAGAGAGGTAGATGAAAAGGAAAACTAAAAAAAAATCACTATTCATAACAAAATGACCACAACAAGTGTCGCGGGTAGCTATAAAGTGGTACAGAAAAAATGTACTAAATGTCAGTTCGCAATAGGTTTTCTAGGCAGGATTTTGTTTTTTTTTTTTGGTATGTATGTATGTATGTACATATACCTAGGTATAACCGTAACTCTAGTTAGAAATATGGTCCCTGGAATTGTATGATATAAAAATCAGTTTTTCTCAATCCACTCTACCTTTCTACCCATCTTGCCTTGTGATTCAAGTTGCATCTAGAGGATCATGGGGGTTAAAGGTCTGAATATTGGATCAATTCTATACTTATTCTTTATTTTATATGTTCTTAAAAATTGGGCAAATATGAGATCAATTATGGAAAACAAAATATTTTATCTTGAAGGATACCTAGTGATGATATGATTTAACCCTAATTTGCTTTTTCACTATACACAAAATTGAGGTCTCAGAAAACTCATTAATATGTATGCATAAGCATGAATTTCAAGGATATCTTTATAATAATTTTGCTATCAAGAAGCTGAGACATACATTTTATTACATTCTTTTACAATCTCCCTGCTATGTTTAACATTATAATGTCTTCTTAATATATCCTTGAGCTCGTGTGAATTATAAAATCTCGTCTGTATTTCGGGCATCTTTGCACATTTATTTCGATTTAAAGAATAAGCAATCGTGAATTGTGTGTCAATAACCTACCTAATAGATAAGTGAAACTTTACTTCTATGAATTCACGGTTTATACATTTATAAACACAGAGCATTGCTACTCTACATAGCCTATATATATTTTTCAATTAAAAACATTGTGAATTTCATTAAAGTCTCGCTGGTTTATCAATTCACGTTGATACCTTCAATAACAACAGCCATGAAAAGTAAAGTAAATATACAACTTCTTACGGCAGAAACTTACTTTTTGATATCCTGAATTCGAATTCGCCATTAAATTGTCTGCATTAATTCAAATTCCAGTCTTCCAACGTATAACAAAACTAACTACAATAATTAGTTTTCTTTTCGCAAATTTCCATGCTGAATTTGAAAGTTCTTTTTGATTCGTTTAAACAACTTGGAACTTGATATCTATTTTAATTCAAATTTCAAAACTTGACTATAATGAGGGATGTTTTTCAAAATGTTGCTATAATGATTTTCTTCTTTTTGATCGGAACTAATTTTTCCAATATTATCAAATAATAAGCAGATGCAATTTGGTTTTAGACTTTTTCTTTTATTAACACACACTTAAAACTGATTCATAATACAAATTAAATTAAATTTATTTGCTATTTCATTCTGATTTACGTTTAGCATCATGTAAAACTTATCATTTAATAAACCTACTCGTCACCTTAAAATCGTTTCATTGCCAAGTCCATACATATTTTGTAATAAATTGTGACGAATTTTAATTTATTTGTCATTCAAAAAATAAAGGACATTATTTTAGGAAACTTGACGCCATGGATATGTGGCGATATTTTGGGGCTATTTGAGAGTAAGTGTTAGGTAAAGAAACAATGCCAGGCCAGAGGAAAAATCTTCCAGCGTTAATCATTAAGAATTTGAATTTTGGTTAGATATAGTTTACATCGAATTTTTGTCAAAAAAATTGATGTACCTACATATTGTCTCACTATCACTAGTCAACTGATGAGTCCAAGTGAAATTGCCGAGACAGAACTACAAATTTGCAGACTAAATGCCAAAAAAAGCTACTTTGAAGAAAGTTTAATAGACTTTTATCAAATTTGGAAATTTTTACAAGTTTAAATTTTTATATTTGATTTTTATATCTTTTTCTATTTAATTGATGGACTTTTATTGAAAAAGCTCTCGCAATAAGAGAGCATAATATATATAACCCTTGGCATAATGGTTAGTGCGTTGGACTGTCATGCAGAAGGTCTTGGGTTCGATTCTCAAACGCTGCAAAAAAGATTTTCAGGGGTGTACTGCCTCTTGGGAGGAATTGACAAATCCTCCTTTGTCATAAAAAGTGATGCTCATTATCCTTTCGGAATCGGCAGAAAATTGTAGGTCCCCTCAATTCCTGTCATGAAAACAAACATGATTTTTTGAGAGTTGTTACTCATTAGGTCCTGGTTCTTTTGAGCTGTTGCACCACCAAATTTATTTATTTATTTTATCTCGCAATAAGAGGCTTTGTTGTCTAGAAATCTTAAACAGAACTCATGATCGAGTTAAGCAGATACCTGCGAGTACATGTATAGGTAAATAAAGTCTGGTTTCTGTTATCTACAGAAAAAATATTAAATCTTGTTACTTGATATGACCTATTTAATTCTATCGTTTAACCAATTTCGATGAATGTTGTGCATACACAAATTGAATGATTTAGCAAATTTCCCTTATCTTGGTATTACAGTTAACGAGCTTCCACATTCGCTTCGAATAATCAATGTTGCGAGAAATGATTCTATTAAAATAACACATGATAAACATCAAACAATGGAGAATTGCATTTAGCATTGTGAAATTGTATTCTTTCAGATCGAGTTTTTTGTTCTTCGGTTGTGATTTTTTTTAATTAAAAAAAATTGTAGTAATGACCATGTTCGCTCTCTCCGATACATTCGCTCCCAAAAATTTCATTCAATTGCCTTTTTGAGAAAGCGAACCTTATTTCAAGTGGCATTTGGATTACCAGCTTGGCTCAAACTAAGCAGATCATCTACAGCTTGCTCCTAAAAAGAAAAGCTATACAGGCAGTATGGTTCTTCACTAGAAGATGATAATTTTTTTTGTTCGTCGAAATTTTTTGGTTAAGTAATGAAGATATATATGAAATAAGAAAATTATTTCAATTTTAAGTGGAATGATCGAATTTAATTCAATAGAAAACTTGAGCGACCTCAACACCAAAGCGCATTTTGCACAGGTACGACAATGGGCTCATCAGTTAGATGCTGTCGTACCATTCTAAGTTTTTGCTTAAGTTTAAGCTTGTAAACTAAACAAAAAAAAAATTATAATGCCAATCTTTTCTTTCCTTGGAAGACCAAGAAAATATTGCAAATGTTTCCAATAATCTTTTCTGGTTTTATTTTTTGTTGACCAAAACACTCATATGCTTTCAGCTATATCAGGCTTTTATTTCCATCAATTCCACAAGCTTCGGAAACTGTTTCGCACTAGTTTTTACTTACTTACTTACTTAGGTCCTCAGACCTTTTATGTCCGTGGGAGACCACAGGTAGGGCATATAACATCCACAACGCCAGCTCGCCATCGTATTCGGTTCATGGATATGAGTCGCGAACTTAATTTTAGCGGCTAGCTATTCAAAATACGAACCTATCGAATTGGAAAGTTTTATAGTTATAATATTTGGTGAGATATTAGCTAAATCAGAACATTTAAACGGTTTCCTCAGCAATTTTTTGTTGTCGACTCAGGAATCATATAAATCTTTGAAATTTTAACAATTTTGACAAGATTAATGAGGAATCTAAAATACAAATTGACCAACTTAAACTTAAACTTAAAAAAAAAAGTTGTTTCGAAAACAGTTTTTAAGTGAGAATCAATAACCAGATGGTACATAACATCCATCTACTGTTTAAATTAAGTCAGATTCTTTAAGTAAGTTTCAAAAATGTTATGTACTTTTGAAGTATATAATAATAGAGTGATTTTTCTTTTTCGTCAAATAAAAAAGTGATTTTTTTTTCAAATATTAAAAACATACAATTCAACCTAATAATTACCTTGAAGATGATACCAGAAACATCTACAACAAAGTACACATTCAATCCAATAACATATTTTATCCTTCACACATTTTTCCAAGAAGACGAATAAGCGTTGATTTGTATTCGACTTATTCAGAGCTACAATGAATTCTTCGTGGGTTGCATTAAGTGTGCAACAATAAAAATGTCCTTTTTCGCAGACTTGTTCTTTTTATCGTTTTATTTTCTTATTTTAATGATAGCCATTCACGAGTATACAAGGCATTAAAAGTTGAAATATGTGAGTTGAGGAGTTGCTCAAGGATTATGTATTTTCTGTCTAGAGGGCACTTAAATTTTAATTTTTTTTTTTATTTTATGAGCTCGTTATTGTGATTTTATTTTACATTTATTATCAACAAATATGCGCTTAGATTAAGAAATCAATTCATAAAGTAAAGTTAATAAATAATTCATCGTTAGGCTTGTCATAAATATAAATGGCCCTCGAGAGCAACCTAGCGAGCTTAGTAATAGAGTTTTTATTGAAGAAAATGTTTGCTCTTTTTCTGTCAAAAGATTTGAATCTGTTTCTGTTTTAATGTTTTATTCAAAATGGAGAACGGCATCTTATGTGAAATCAAAAATATGTTTGTTCGGTGGAATATTATTTTTTTTTTGTATATATTTATAAAGTTTACAAATTTACAATAAAAAAAATGGCTCAGTTTGCTACTTGCCTTCCACAATCCCCTGCTGAAAACTAGATATGCGTTTTCGATGATATACAAGAACAAGCTGAAATCTTACATATAGGCCTGTAGTTTGTTATTTCATGCCTTGACCCCGATTTGAAAATGAGTAAGATTACAAATTATAGAAAGTGGTTCAATTTTTTAAAAGTATAGCTGTAATTCCATGCGGCCCTTCGCTTATACTAGCATTCAAACCGGATAAGGCCTCTTCTATTCCCGTATGACTGAGGACAACCGAACCGATGTCGACAACTTTACTAGCTAAGGGTGTCTTCTGGACAGAAGGAGTCTCCACTGAGTAAACCGAATGAAAATAATTAGCGAATAAATTGCAGATTTTAGGTTTTTGACTAGTAGTCGTTGAATCGAGGTTGAGACAGAAAGCAATTCAAATGCTTGGAATATATCAAAAGAAAGATTTTTCAAAATCTTTAATACATCATCTGAGCAAAGTCGAGAAATAGATTAGAGGATATAGGTATAGGTCTCCATCTTAGTACAACAGATTTGTTCGTATCCAATCTGAACGAAATGGAGTAAAATAATATGATTTTTTATTCTTTGATTGATAGGGTTTTAAGATAATTTTGTTTTGGAACTTGTTCTGACGTTAATCAATCGTGCCGTATTTTAATTCATTGAACATACTCAATCGAATTATTTTGACATCTTAGTATTTTATGTTACTCCTACTCGGTAGTGAGAAAGGAGGCTCTGGTGAGATAGGATTTTTTAGTTTCGTTTTTTTTCAGATTATTTTGACGTTTGCTTTTGTGAAGTCCGATTGCTCTGTTTGAACTTTCATGTTTCAGATTAACATATGTACATATGTTCAATTCGGAAATACGTTTATTTGATTAAATTTGCATTTTCTAATTGAAACATTTTCTATTAATTTTTCAACGAGAACAGATTTCAGATTTTTTTTAAGCGACTGCTGAACGTCAAAGTGAGTCTATAGTGTTGACAGTACTATCAGATTCACCAATCGAATTCCAAATATGTCAAATGAGTTGGATTTCTGTTAAATTTTTTGTAAAATAAAAATTAATTACTAGAAGAATTATAATCACTTTTTAAAAAATGAGACAGACTCGCTTAAGGATGCTCATTTGGTTGATAAACTTCATGAGAATGCTGTATATGTAAATTGAAGATCCAAACTTCTAAATTGAAAACACTACATCCAAGTGTTGGATTGGTATTTCTGAAATAACGTTATTCCAACACTTCAAAAATATTGGCAAGCTCTGAATTTCTATCCAAAGAGTACGGGAATGGACAGGGCAATACTAAATGGTTATATTGACCAATTCATTTGTAATAGCTTTTTATTTGTACTCTCATTTATTGATGCTTTAGCTTCTGGTGAAGTTATCCAAAGGTTTCTTTGTGGTTTAGGAAGTGGCTTTACGTGACTCCTGGAAGTGATTTGGGTGTTTGTATTTGCAAGTTCAACTGGGGGCTGCCATAGGTGTATGTATACATGTTCATAGGTGCTTTGTGGTTTAAACTTTTCTTTCTCAACTTTGTTGATAGATAATGAGATGACAGATGAAGTTTCCATGATAGAAATAAAAAGATACCTCATCACCTGTTTCCTTGTTCAGGTTGTATGTATATACATAATTGTTTGATAATCTTAGATTAAGGTGCATGAATTTTTTCCCGGAATAAATTGAAAATAGTTCTTCACACAGGAAAAGGTTCTGTGGGTAAAGATAAAAAAAACTCACACACAAAAGAAGACTCATTGCCATTTGTCTTAAATGGTTTTTTTTTTTTTTGGAAATGAGGAATAACGACGACAACAACAGGTGCTTCCTTTGTTCTCATCAATTTATTTTATCAAGATATGCACTCCAAAGCGGCAGTTTCATTTTTCCCTCCGGAGACAGGTGTTTCTTAAGTGACCACAAAAAGTGTCTGTTTGCATGGCGTGTTTGCAAGATATAGTCAGTTGACCATGCCCATGATGAACAATAATTCTTTTAATTAATCGAAATCGAAACCCAAGCAAAAAATAAAAAACAAAAACAAAAACCAAAGACAATAAAATTCAGTAGGTGGTACTCTTAACCCAGAAAACAAAAAAGATTGCTTTAAGCACCCTTAACCTATTTCATACTATTTTGCAAAGATACTTTATATCATGGGATACATATATATATTATATACGTTTACGGAGGTATATGTAACTTTCTCATTTTTATAGAAGAATGCACCTTTTTGGTAATATGAAACTGCATTACTTGCAGCAGTTGGAAGTCAGTGGATAAATCAAGCAAAACAAATCTAATTCATCCCTTAAGCAGTAGATACGAGTGGCCTTTGGTGTTGAATGTTCAAAGTAGAGGAGGGCAGCGGGGGAACAAAGCAAATTGTCCAAATAGGAAGCAATTCGATGGGGTGTTATAAATACACTACATATTTATGTAGTATGTGCGATAAGAAAAAACTAAACACACAAAATTACCTGCTTACAAAATTTTAGTTCCCAAACGGGACAGAGCAGGGGACTTGGAAATGGACAGGCTCATTTTCATTTCTTTGTGTTAGTTTTCCCTCTGATGCGTCAAGTTACGTCGCTCGTTACGACTTCTGCTTCTCATTGTATTTTTTTTTCCTCTTCATTTTTACGTCCCACATTGGAATATTCTCATTCGTTTGATGGATGCGTGTGAAATGTTTGCGGTGAAAAACATGTAGTTTGTTCATCCACCCCTATTATGTATAGGATACACATCGTCATGTGGATGTAAAACAAAAAAAAAAAAAGATTCTTTATGTACCGACTTTAGCAACGTCATTAAAGTATCTATGTACATATCTAGGATTAAAAAAAAAAATAAAACCTTAAAAATCAGTTTTTTAAGCAATGGTGTTGCTTAGATTAGTTTCGGGCTTAAGGTTTTCTTAAATGGGATTATGGTTAATTAGCTAGGCAGGAGAGTAGTGTTAACATATCTATGTACTTGCAACTTTACAAAGGCAATGTGAACAAAAAGTTTTTGAAGTGGAAAATTTTTGTTTTCAGCGGCTGGTTTCTGAATTATTTATGAATGTCCTCAGAAAAAAACAAAACAAAACTTTCTGTGGTTAGGGTCAATCTCCCCGCCCTTACTTTGCATCAACAAAAATTATGAAAATGTTTGGAGGGAAAATTTGGCGAGAAATTTAAAATAATAAAATTTGGCAACATGAAAGACTAAAAACAGGCTATAAATATGGGCGTATTTAAATTTTAGTACTTTTGTACTTTTCATGCCTTCGTATTTAATAACGATTCTCTCATAACGAATTTACCCTAAGTTACAACAGAGATTCGGATGATTACTTCAAAAAAGTGGTTTATAAAAAATTGATTAAAAATTTCAATGGAATTGGCATTCGTGATTTTGAGTTAATTGGAGTTGAGTTGACTGTTAAGTTTTACACAAAAATGAGCCACTATTAAAGGGTCCAATATGACGCAAACTGATTTTTAAAAAATCTGGTTTTTGAGCTATAGTGACCCTATACACACTTCAAATAAATATTCAAGAAGAAAATTAAGGAAGCACAAATGCAAATGCTCAAAAAAACTCAGAGTCTCTAAGGACCGTTTCCTTATTAGAATCACATATTTTTAAGCTTTCTAAAAAAATAGCTTTAAGTTTAACTGAAAATCAATAATTGAAATATTTATCTTAGGTCAGACCTATAACTATATATATCTTATTCTCCAGACTCCGTAAATGCAGACTCTCGAAACATCCTAAAGCATTTTCATTTACTTTCGAACAAGGTCTATCTGTCTGCACTATACATAAGGACCGGGATGATGAGAGTTTTATAGAGGGACACTTAAGTTGCTCGAGAGAGGACTTTGCATCTCGATTGCCTTCTTAGTCCAAAAAAGCAGCGATTCGCAAGAGTTATCCTCGGTTTGATTTCAGCGCTGGTGTTATTGTCTGAATTTATAGCGGCGAGGTTTGCAAAAACGATGTTGAAGAAGTAACACAGCAGAGCATCACCTTCTCTAGAACCTTATTTGACATCAAATTCATCGGTGCGTTCTAAATCGGCATCCTGCACATACGGACACGTTTGTCAGTTATGCCAAAACTGGACATTGCTCTATATAGTTTGTTCCTATAGATGCTATCAAACGCGGCTTTGAAAACGATGAAAAGGTGGTAGGTGTCGATTTGAAGCTCCTGGGTTTTTTTCCATCAAGATTTGCCGTAATGTGAATATTTGATCGATGTGGACTTTCCTGGTCTAAAGCCGGACTGATATGGACCTATTAGGTTGTTGACGAAAGGCTTCAGACTTCAGACGTTCACATAATACGGCAGAGAGGATCTTGTACGCGATGTTGACTTATGCCTCTGTATTTGGCGCAGTTCAGAAGGTCTTCTTTCTTAATGATCGGACAATCAATGCTGAATTTCCATTCATCGGGCATGCTTTCTTTCGATCATATTTTGCAGATGAGCTGGTGCATACTCCCAACCAAGTCATCGCACGGCGGCGCTTTGAACAGTTCGGCAGCGAGGTCGTCAGCTCCAGCGGCTTTGAACAACATCATTAAATGTTGAAGGTTTAAATATTACAACAACAACTTGAATGAACTGCCATCAAGTGTATAGTAAAGGCTGGAGTTAAACCTATTTGACGGGTTCCAAGCCGATCAACTGACTCCTTTTTAGTGGTGTTTAGTCTTTATACTTTTAAGTTTAATTGAAAAAATTTGTGGCCTTGTGGATTTTAACAAAGTTATTTTCTCAAAATGCCTACATCCATTCAAAATAATCAAAATAGTCTTGAAATTTTCTACAAACTAAAACCTAAATACTCTTTAGAACTTTGAAAAAAAAATAAAATAGAAAGCCTAAAATTAGTAACTAACAACGCTCAACCATTCCTGTGTGCGTGTTACCAGGAATGCAGGGGACCAACAATTTTCTGTCGATTCCGAACGCCTACTGAGCAGCACTTCTCATGACAAGAGATACTCTTGGAAGATTTGTCAATTTCTCGTAAGAGTTAATACATCCCTGAAAAACTTTTTTTGTAGCAGCTATATAAAAATAAATTATAAAAGTTTAAAGAAATCAGCACAAACATTACGTTATTTCGTTATTAAGATTAAAAAAAAATAAAAAATTAACGAATGATTAAAAGTCTCCAAAAGCCTAAAAAAATCGAAAGCTAAATAAAGATAATATTAAACTCCATCAAAAACCTTCCGAATACTAATATAGATTTTCCAAACATTTAAAGTACCGGCGAGTACATAACTAGAAGATTTGAAAAGGATTAAAATCTCTACAAAATTTAAAATATTCAAACGTTTAAAATATTGAAATTAAAAGGTTATAGCAACACTAAAAATAATTTGCAAATTCTGAAAGACTGAAAATTAAATACATTTTTAAAAGTGGTTTAAGAATTAAAAATAAAGAAAGAAAAGTCTCCAAGAGATAACTAAGTATAAAAAAGCCACAATGTCTTTATATGTTTACGGTCTCATCAATCAAATGAATCCGAAAGAATAGATAAAATTTAAAACTATTGTATGGCTAAAAATTATTTAAAAATTCCAGAAGACTAAATATTATAAGATTTAAAAAAGTCTCCAAGAAATTAAAAAGTTGTAAACAAGCAGACGATTGTAAGACTGGATATTCTAGTAACTCCAGAAGACTAAAAAAACTCAAAAAATATTTTTTTTTTAAATTCTAAAAGACAGAAAGTCTCCAAAAATTTGAAAAACTTATAAAAATTAAAAATATTCTTCAAGGACCAAAACTATAATAAAACAAATTCTCCAAAATACGGATATTAAAAAAATCAAATTCTCCAAAACAAATTTTGACTTCAAAAGATGAAAGTCTCCAAGATACTAAGAGTTTCTTAAATACTTGAAAAGATTGATGATTCCCAAGCAAAACAAAAACAAAAGAAGTACTTCAGAGAGTCTTCCTACCAATAATAAAACGAAGAAAAAGCACTGTTGTGAAGCTTGATCATTAAGTAGAGAATCGTGGGAAATATCTAAGTCATCTTGTGAAAAAACCGAGGATAGGAAAACAAATTTTCATCAACAATTGCTCTTACAACAGAGGAACTAAGTATATTTTAATAAATCTTACGGATTCTTTTCACTTTGAGCAGATGTAAATACTTGAAACAAAAAAATAAATAAAAAAAGTCCCAGAAGGAAGGAAGTTCTTAGATGTAGGCCTGGCTGAAGTGGCAAAATATTGATTTTGTTATTTGTTGTTTCCTTTTTTATTTCAACTGTTTTCTATTGAATATTAAATTTTCTAGGCCCCACCTTAGGGCCTACAACAATCAGCTCTCACCATACAAAATATATGTACGTATACAACCTCCTTTTGTACACCACCCAACCACATCCCACTCCATTCCTTTTATACGCACTCGCCCTCTGCAGGCACTTAATCTAACTATAAAGCAGCTGCTGCTATTGATGATTGCTGTACAAAAATATATAGATATATGTACGTTATACGCATTTGCATAAACATGCAAATAGGCTACATCTATCTAAAACACAGCCCCTGGAAACAGCCCCATCATTTTGCCCTGATTGCGAAATATGAGCATATATAACAATATATAAGCATGTATATTTAATATATGTATGTACATACATATAGAAGAGAATTTCCATCTTAAATGTAGGTACAACTTGTGCATTAAGAAAATGACAGATACATGAGAGGCTATGTACACATAATATCCGGGTTCAAAACATCTTAAGAGAAATACTGAAGTTTACACAAAATACCCTTAGAATGTTCCTTCTTGAACTATACCTACAAGCTGATGGCCCCCTCGTTTTCAAAGTAGTTCGAGTACATGCAGGCTGAACTTCTGTTTCATAATACCTTTCAAAAGAAGAGGTAGTATACGCCCCCTAGCCCCCTACCTTACCCCCCTAATCCACCACCCTTCAAACTCATTTCAAAACTTAACAACACAGACAATCAGAAGGAGTGCCTCGAATGCCTTTTGTGAGAAACAAGGAACTGACATGAACCCTTCACCCGCAAACCATCACAAGCTACCGCAACCAAACCGAACCCACTCAACAACCGCAAGATTTATTAGAAGCTATACGAACTTCCGTTTTCTTCGTTTGGTTCCGATTGAAGATATAACTTGGATTTGTTGGCTGCCATGGCTTGAAGACCTCCCTCTAATTCTCCGAACTCCTTTTATCGCAAAAGTAAATTAAGTTTTTGTTCAATTTCAGTCAAAGCGAATTTGTCGAGGGGCTATATTGAACGTTCATACATATATACTCGTAAGAAGCAGAAAGAGGCAGCCTTATGCAACAGTCTTTTGCTCCTATTTTTGGAAACATTATATTGAGCGAATAACGGAGGGTTGAATTTTAAGTTCATTTTCAAGTTTCTAGAGGTTGTTTTTTTGAAGCTGTTACACGCAGCACGCAGACACACGGTTTTAAGTGAAATTGAAGATCTTTCAGTGCTACGAGTATTTTTTTTTTCGTTTCTAGTTCAGTTCTACAAAAGTGTCAGTTCAACTTCATTAAAGGACGTCACATCATAGCAAGGAATGGTGGCAGTCGAGCTATATGATGATGATGGTATTTGAAAAGTTTATGAAGTTTCAGCTAATTAAGTGAGGATGGGGATGAAATAAAATCAAAAAAAAAAAAAAATTGTGCCATGTACGTTTAGGTACCCCTATTACGGTGACTGGTACTATAATGCTGATACCTACGCTAGTGCTGCCACCGCCGCCGTCAGCTCAGTTAATCATTTTATGACTACGTATACAAACGTTTTGTACACTGAAATAAAAAACTTGACGTTTAGAAAAGTTCCTATTGGGAGTGCTCCACGAAGCGAGAAACTGAATGGGTTTTGTGTTTTGTTGTCAGGAAGTCATGGTGGAAATTCTTTCATTCTCCTCACAAAATGAATGAATATGAGACTTGAATTAACTCCTTGTTGCTTAAGCATCCATCATGAAAAAACAACCGCTAGGCCTTTGGCAACTTAGGCTACATAATGATGATATAATGGAGCGCACTCGCTGGATAATTTCTTGCTATCGACTTTTTTTTTTTTCTTTTCGGTCCTCAAATACATGCATGAAATAGAAAGATTTGCTTTTTTAAGTTTCTTCGAGTTGTAAGTTGCAACATGTGGCAACCAAAATTTGTTGGTAATAGACTAAAATTTAAGGCAATTTATGGGGAGCAACTTAAAAACGGGATCATGACCGCTTGATAATCTTTTTGCTGTCAACTTTTTGCTACCGAGAGTTGCCAACAACTTTCCAGCACACAAAACACACCGTGATCAACTTTTTGCTGAGAGTTGATTTCTGTTGCAACGCAAGAGCAAGTTGTTGGCAACAAATTGTCGGAAAAGCTCGTAATAATAGATATAAAGTAGTTTTCTTAGGCTAGGCGCGCACATTCAATTTTTAGTTTCGCAACTGTTTAGTTGCTAAATTGAAACATATGGGCTTATATGGGACACCGCGCACTTAGAGCAACTCGATTCTCGAAACTAAAAAGTTTGTGTTTTGACACAAACTAAACGATTGCCTCGCAACAGTTGAGCTGTTTTTATAAGTGAGAAAAGAGTGCGAGCGTGAGTAAAGAGTTGCCAGTGCGCGGTTCCCTTTCAACTGGTGATTAAACTATTTGATTTCGATCACAGTTGCCAGTGCGCGACTAGCCTTAGAGATTGAATATGTCAACAAAATGCATATCCACCTATCTATTTTTAAGCTATATACAAGCAGACTAGACTCTTGAAAATTTATTGCGAGCAACTTAAAGTATATTGTGCTATTTAAAGACTGCGTTGCCTATGCAATTTGTTTCTGGCAACTTTTTATCCTCAAAACACATGGAGCAACTTTTTAGTCAAAGTTGCTTCTAGTTGAAAGACAAGGAATCAAAAAACTGTTTTTAAAATAGACTGCTAAAGCGCGACTGGTCCCAAACGATAATTTCTGGCAATATTAACACTATGTGGCTTGTTTTTTTCTAAATAAACTTGACATAATAGATGTCCAACTTTATATGAAAAATGTATCAATATATATTGATCGACTATTAACTGACAGTTTTGAATCGGAAATTTGTCGCATTAAATTTCAAGAACTGTCATATGTCAATTTATATGAAACACTACTCAGTTTAACATCAGTTTCAGAAAATTTCTATTTTTCAAAACTTATGAATAATTTGATTCCAATATTACAGTTTTTTTTTTGCGTGTATATAAAGCTCCGCGCTTTTTCTATACCATTTTGCGAGGAGCTACCAAAATTACAAAAAAAAAATACGAAAAAAACAACCCCTGTCAACTAGGGTTTCATGTCGTGTTTGGAAAGTTTTTTCCTATATTACTGACGTTGAGACTTGACATGCAATGTGACCTGGTAGAGTTTTCATTTCATGTTTATTAAATCGGAGGTCTGTTTTTTTTTAAACTTTTATAATATTATCTTGATTAAGGAATATATACGAAAAAATTTAGTTTGAACAACTAAGCTATAAAATCGAATATAATTTGATTTTTTTTTTATTTGTCCTTCTGCTAAAATATGTTTAGGAGAATGTGGTTGTGTTTTTGGAGACATAGAGATTTCATGTTCTTTTCGTTAAATATCTAGACCGTAAGAAATCTGGTAAAAACATTTAAAAAAAAAAATAAAAATAAACTTCAAAACAATAAAAATGTCCGAAAACGAGGAATTTCGATTTAAAAAAAAAATTCAAAATTGCCAAAACGTCTTTGAAAGACTTGAAAAATAGTTACAAAAGCCTTCAAAAGAGTAGTCTTTCAACAAATAAAAAGATTTAAAAAAAAATCAAATGTCTTCAAAAATTAATACTTTTCGTAAATTTGGACCTTTGCCGGCTTACCCAAATTTTAAAAACGGGAAAAATTAAATGACTTCAGAAGAATAAATAGACTTCATCATAAAAAGACTTCAAAAATATAAAAAAGGGACAAACAGTAAAAAAAAAAAACCTTCAAAATAATTCAAAAAGCCGAGTGTAAAAAGACTTCAAATACGTATGTATAATACAAAAGAATTAAACATTATGTATATTTAAGACTTTAAAGCAATAAAAAGACTTCAGAACTTTCTGGATGTTGAAGAAGTTGAAGATGACTTGAAAATATGTCAGTTGTCTTGAAAGCTAAGAACATATTGGTAGAGTAATTTTTGATACCAGAAAAAATAAAATGAATTCGATAAAATAAAATGACTTCAAAAAAAGGCTTCAAAATATTAAAAAGACTTCAAAAATCATAAAAACATTTTTGAACTATAAAGACTTAATCTTAAAAACATTTTAAAAATATCAAAAAAAAAAAAAATTCAAAAGAATTAAAAAAGCCAAGATTTAAATGACTTCAAATATATTGAAAAGAATTGTCGAGAAAGCTGGAGAGTACTTCAGAATACTATTGGCCAGCAATATCATTGAAATTTTTGAAAACAGAAATAATAAAATGATTTATTCAAATGAAAAAAAAACACATCAAAATATTAAAAACTTCAAAATATTAAAAAAAAACTTTAAAAATCATAAAAAATAAAGATCATCAAAAAAAATGTAAAAATAACTTCAAAAGACTTAAGAAAGCCAAAATTAATATGAATTCAAATATATTGGAAATATGTAATTGTAAAGGAATAATAATATCGAGAAAACTGGAGGGGCCTTAAAAATAATGTTGGCCAACAATACCACTAAAATTTTGAAAAAAAAGAAATAATAAAATGACCAATAAAATTTAACGACTTCCAAGGTATAAAAAGACTTTAAAAATACAAATATAAAGCCATGCAAACCTAACAAAAAAAAAAAAAATAAAATAGACTTCAAAACAAATTAAAGGCTTCCAAAATAATAAAAAAATTCGAATGAGTAAAAGACTTCAGAAAACAAAAAGCCTTCAAAAAATAAATCAAAAGAATAAAAAAGTCGAGAGCAAGAACACTTCAAATATTATAACGATAATTAAAATATAAAAACGTCAAAGGAATATAAAAAAATGTCAAGACTTTCTAGATGTTGAGAAAGCTTGAGACGACTTGAGAGTAAGTAGGTTGATTTAAATAGCAAGTAAAACAGAATAACTAAACCGACTTCAATAAAATATAATGACTTCATTAGTTTCAATAACTTCAAATAATAAAGATTTACATAGGGAAATATACTAACCATAGTTCAGTAGGGATACATTAGATGAAATAAGTTAATGTACTCGTATTCTCGTTAGAATGGCTGTTTCAAGGGATAAATGAAGCAATAATTTTCAAAAAAAAATAAGTTTTAATAAAGGGTTTTTCAACTGGGTCGCTACAAAAGTAGAGCGACAGGGACAGCAAACGACGCCATATTTCTTGCCGCTCTTTTGACATTTCTCTTCAGTAAGGTTTGTCATTTCATGATGGAAAGATATACGAGCCAACAACGAGTCGAAATTATTTAAATTTACTACCGAAATTCGGAGTCAGTGGCCTCAACGTTAAGAACGTCCAATTTATGGTAATCATAATCGTCCTAGCAGATCAACAATTGACCGTCTAGTGGAAAAATTTGAATCCACAGGCACAGTGTCGTGTCGAGAATATTGCTGCCGCTGAGGCTTCAGTTGCAGATAGCCCAAATGTGTCTCTCACACGTCGTTCTCAAGCGTTGGGCATCTCTGTGACGTCGTTGTGGCCAATTTTGCGAAAAGATCTTGGCCTACATTCTTACAAGATTAAATTGACGCAAGAACTGAAGCCGCTTGACCATATCGTATGTTCGTGAATTGGGCTGAGCAACAACTTGAAAATGATTCGGATTTTAATCGAAAAATTATCTTCAGCAATGAGGCTCATTTCTGGCTGAATGGTTTCGTCAATAAACAAAATATGCGGTATTGGTCAGGCAGCAATCCACACGTACTCCATGAGTCATCATTGCATCCCGAAAAAATTACGGTTTGGTGTGGTTTATGGGCCGGCGGCGGCGTCATTTGGCCGTACTTCTTCCGTGATGATCAAGACCGGCACGTTACTGTGAATGGAGATCGCTACCGTTCAATGATAACCGAAAATTTTTGGCCCCAATTGGATGATATGGACTTGGAGGACATGTTGTTCCAACAGGACGGCGGCGCCACAAGCCACACAGCGAATGTCACAATCAATTTATTGGAAACCAAGTTTGGAGAACGTAGTATCTCACGAAATGGTCCAGTCGTTAGCCGTTAGACTATTTCCTGTGGGGCAACGTCAAGTCTATGGTCTATGCCAAGAAGCGTACTTTCACAGGAATAAAGAATTTCATTGATATCCAAAACCGTTTTTGTTTTATTTAAAAAAAACTTTTGTAGCACTCTTATTGAAAAACCCGATACTAAATATTTTATCGTTCCTAATTAACCATGTTTTCGTGAAAGGCCGTTCGACTGTCACTTTTCTGGTGCAGCTAGTAGTCTTGTATAGATTTCTTTAAAATAAATAACAAATTTATTGTGTTCTAACTGACAATCTTTCACAAACAGTTTTGTTACAGCGTCTTATATACTCGTACGCTGATTTCGTCATCATATTTAAAACCATTTCATACAATCTGGACTGCGAAAAGCTACAAATTGATTTAATTGCTTTTTTGCCTTTCAATTATAGCATTGTGTTAATTATATGTTCATACAGTGGTGGAAATTTTTTTTATTTTATAAAGGTCAATGATATTCCACAGAATATTTTAAAGAAATATTATTTTATTTTGTCACAACAATCTCTGTTGTTATATAATTTGATAATAATTAGTTTTCATTTAATTCTAAAAACAATATTTACAAAAACTATTTGATATTATCGAAAGCCCTTCAATAGAGTATAAAATAATAAAGTACACTAAATATAAGTTAATACAATTTTTTAAAACTGGTTGTATCTACATATTCTTTTAAGTAATTGGTAAAAATATTTTTTTGTTTCATTCTTTGGTTCTTTAACTTCATTTTAATATAAACAAAATTTTTTTTTACAAATAAAAGCATTTGATATTAATTGCAAGAAAATGTGTTTTCAGTTGGAAAAATAATTAGAAACATACTGTAGTTAGCATGTGTATATAGCATTTTGATTTAATCCAAAGGTAATTTACCGGATTTTCGAACTTGAAACGTAAGTACTTGGTCGAGTAACCCTTATTTTTAATCACGGCTGCACAACGCCTTGGAAGGCTGGCTACTATTTTTACTTGCGACTTATAGCTACTATAAGGCAAGTTTTGCATTCGTAAAAAAAAATCGAACTCGAGATTTTGATCAAAGTTGACATTACCATGATAGCAAAGACGAAAAAAGTGGGTCTGGCAATTCTGTCTGTCTGCCTGTCTGTTCGATTACAGCTAAACGGCTCGGCTGATTTTCTTCAAACTTGGTAGATATGGGTTTTAATTTTTTACCCCCGGATGTTTTTTGATTTGATTTTTTAAGACCAAAAATAACGGTACCTGCCATACCATTTTTTTCGAAATTTTATAAATATTTTTTTTTCTCAAAAACTGTCCCAACGATTTAAAAAAAATACAAAAAATGTAATTTAGTTAAACCTACCCTTGGGACCATTTTTTTTGTTTTTGATTTTCTCAAAAACGGTACCACCGATTTTGATCATTTTTGTATGCTAAAGCTTCCCAGCAGTTTGAATATTATTGTGTATTCAAATTTTCCAAAAACATTTTTTTTGGTTTTTTAAAAAAAAACTTTCAAATTTTTTTTTTTGAAAACACAATATTTCGAAAACCCCACGCTCGATTTTTTCAAAACTTGATAAATAAAAGTTTGGAAAAATAATCTATAAGATATGAGAAAAAAACTAATTTTACCTAAAAATAACGGTACCCTCCATACAAATGTTAAAAAATGGTTTTCGAAAATCGTATTTTTCTCGAAAACGGTTCCGAGAATTTTGCTTAAATTTTTTTTCTTTCTATTATTTTTTAATATCTGTAATTTAATAAAAAAAATTTTTGAAAACAAGATATTACTGACTGTACCTACCATAGAACAATTTTTTCGAATTTTGGATTTCTCATTATCAGCACAACGGATTTTAATGAAATTTCGTAGAGAGAAGCTTCTAAAAAGTTTAAAAAACATTGCATTTCAAAACTTTAAGAAAAATATTTTTTTGAATTTTGAAAAAAAAAATCAATTTTTTGTTTTTTTTTGAAAATTCAATATCTTGAAAACGGCTCAAGACTTTTTTTTGTAAATTTAATTTAAATTGGCGTACCAACATTTTTTCTTAAGAATGTTTTAAAATTTTCTTTTTTTAAGAAACCACTACAAAGACTTATAATTTTTGTTCTTGCATAAATCTATATTTGCTTGAATCACATGGCTTCCTATTCTTACCTTTAACTACTAAAGAAGATTTTTTTTTGTCATTTAAAAAATGAATTTTATGCTTATGAACAGTTTCTCTAATTACATTCATTTTTGAAATTCTTAGTCTTTTACAAGTTCGTGCGACCCAGTCGTGCATTTTATTTTCCATGCTTCGTCAATGTTTTTGAAAAGCTCAAAATGCATTTTTGGATTTTGTCTTATCTAAAGCTCTCTTTACAAGACGTGAAGTGTGTTTTGGGTCGTTGTAATGTTGAAAAATGTAAGAAACAGGCAAATTTTCAAACCCTTACGGCTCCATTACATTTTCCAGTATCCTTTAATTCGCACTATAGGACCCACTTCTCGCCAGGAAAACCCTCTCGAAACCATTACATTTCCCCCCATGCTTGATTGCCTTGATTGTTTATTTGGGATTTAGCTCCTGGTTAATTGGACTTCGCACATACCATTTTCCAGCTGATTCTAACATGTTTACTTTGGATTCATCACTCCATAAGATTTTTTTTTCCAAAGTGAGATCGGTTTTTCCAAATGTTCTCGCGCAAACTCCAAACGACACGTTTAAGGTTTTTTTTTAAACTGATGGTTTTTGAAAAGCAATACATCCCCGCCAGTCACTTTCGAGAAGACGATTTCTTATAGTCCGTGCTGTTATTTCATGGCTTAATTGGGATGAAATGGCATCACGAATTGCTTGACTAGTGGCAAAAGGATTTACCCTACTCTGTCGGACTATGAAATGATCTTCTCTTGGAGTTGTTTTTCAGTGAACTTAGATATAAGGTCGAATAGCTCATTTTACCTAGAGGATATCTTCGTTTTCGTAACCGTTAAACAGCTTGAATAAGTAGTCCTCCTTTTCTGCAGCAGCACTTTGTGTGGCACTTGATTTGCTGTGTCCACTCATCGGAGTTCATCATCAATAGTTTTTTTTTTGGTGGTGAAAGTCTTGCGAAACAACCCATCTCTTGGTGGCGGAGGTGCCTCCAATTCTTTGTGCCATCAGGGGCACTGAAATCTTTCAGAGATTATAAAATACGTTATTGGGAAATATTAAATATCACATCTACATCATTGTAAAATACCAGTTTTTCAGGTATGTACTGCCGCTTGGGAGGAATTGCTGCTCATTATCCGTTCGAAATCGTCAGAAATTTGTAGGTCCCCTCCATTCCACGCACATAGGGATTGTTGAGAGTTGTAAGTCACTATAGTTCCTAGTTCTTTTCGAGCCGTTGCACTACAAAATTTATTTATTTTAGTTTACAACGAAAATCATTTTAAAGAATTCAAAAGTTTAAAGTCTCCAAAGAATAGAATACATGTAAAAAATTAAACAAGAAACAACTGTCAAAACGCTCAAACACAGCTGTTTTTTTTCTATTTGTATGTATTTATTTTTTCTTTCCAGTTTTGCCTAAATCTTTTTTTCTGCTATTGATTTGAGAAATAAATTTTTACAAACTTTGATTGTTGAGTAAAATACTTGTGCAATATTCACTACTTTACCTTTAATTTCACAAAAGGAGCATTTGACATTTTGAGCCTAATTTACAAAAAAAAAAGATTGAAGGCCAAAGTTCAAAAAAGGCTTATATAGATTCACAAAAACTATTTTGAAAAAGAATACAAAAATCCCAAGATACTTTTAAAAATGACAAAAATTTCAAAAATCTCCAAAGGTGAAATAAAAAATAAGCCTTTTAAAGTATAAGTGACTCTGCTCTGACTGAACTGGACTGGATTGTAGTCGATTGAAAAAGTCTAAATATACAAGAAACAGCTTACAGACTCTCAAAGACTTGTTAAGCCAAAAGCTTCAAAAAAATCAACAAACACAAGTCAAGTCATAAAAATGCAATCACTTCGCGCAAAATAGAATCCACAGAAAGTGCAAGAATGCATTATTTTACATTCCCTCCGCAGACAGTGATAGGCACTAAAGAAGGGTTCTTCCCTTTGAAAGTTCAAAAAAAAAATTAATATTCAATAGAATACACATAATTAAAAACAAAAAAATCAAAACCAATATTTTGCCACTTCAGTCGTAGCTCCTAAAGGAGACTGTCCTCTTCCTCTTGAGTTTTTTTTTCGTTTTTTTCGCTCCACTATAAAATTGAACTTTTCAGAGAGTATCTTTATTCATCGGATGCCCTGTTAGAGGGCTCGTATCTTTTGTAGTATCTTTATTCAAAGTGAAAAGTATCTGTCCTTGTATAACAAAAACCAAAAAAAAAAAGGACACAACTGTGTAGAGGGACCCTTATCACTTTTTACTTTTCATAACTCAATTGAAATTATTGCTGATGAAGCAGTTTTATTATTATACTTTTCTTCTTGGTTGTTTTTTTTTTTTTTTTTTTGTCGGCCTCTGCCTGCTCGAAGCGACAAGTTTTCATCCACTTATTCTTTTGTGCGCGGCATTTGTAAGCAATTTTTCAATTTATAAGATGCGCATAAAAGAAAAAGTAGGTGGTGGCAGTCTCTTAGCGGCACCGAGATGCCCCAGGGAATTTATAGGGTGTATTATGTAACATTGTTCCCTGGGAACTTATTAAATTCAAGTCTCCTTTTATTTTTTTTTGTCTATTTGCAGTTTGGCAATATTGAAATCCTAAGTTTTGCATGGGTTTGGGTTTGGCTTTTGTGTCTTTTATTTTCTATTCTATCTTTTCTATTCAAATCACGACAATTTTGTGTGACTTTCAAAATAGTCAACAATTTTAACGGAGATAAGAGAACAATAAAAAAGCTCTTGCTGCAAACAGTTTTGTCTCCCGAAGGAAGAAAAGATGTTTGCCAAAGGCTCACGAAAATGTGAAAATAATAATAGATACCTAAAACCAAATGATTTCTATATTTTTTAGTTCAAGGGAAGACTTCATACTCGTACTTTTGTTCTTTTGTATAAAAAAGGGAGGGAGTCTTATCTTCTTTATAGAAGAGCTTTATAGACGTATTCTCTCTTTAATTAAGTGGAGTTCTATTTGGGCATACATTTCTTTTTGTCTATCGGCTGAGAAAAAGTAAAGAAAATAAACTGAATATAGCTTAGAAAACGGATAAGGGTCGTTTAGACTGAAGTTTCAAGTAGACGTTGTTTGACTAAGCACCCTGGTTGGTGCTGGTTCGGAGATGAAGAAGCTTGAGCTAGAAAATTCTACTCTTTTGATTTTAGTTTGATATTTCTAAAAAAAAAAATAAGTTTCTCAATTTTGTAGAGTTGTGTAGAGATTAAGTTTTCTCATATTTCTTATCAGCATTTCTTCATTGATTTTCTCATTAGAGAAGTAAATTTTTAAAGTACTAATCAGAAGTAAGAATGCGAATTATATGTCACGAAACAGTTTTAAGCTTATAACTCGAAAAGCGTGAGTCCTATCACAAATTAACCCAAGTTCAAAATTGAAGAATATTTGATTTCCTACAAAAAAGTTCACAATCATTTGTTGATATCTGCTATGGTTAAGAAGATACACCTTGACAAAAGCACCACAGACAAAAAAGGCAATTTATTTCGTGTTTTCCTCCTGTACCGGCTTTGTCGTTGATTTTAGGATTTAATTTGCTCAGACAAAATTGTGGATGATAAAATTCCCCTCAAACTGAGTACCATATTCAATAGTTTATCTTCAACTGACGAAAAGTTAGAACAGTTTGAACAATTTTCAGCTGATTACGAGAAATGACGAAAATGGCTTATTTTTATTTTGAAATAGACTGATGTAGCTCCCTATATACTTTTCATATATATTTTTTTATCTCAAAGTAGGTCAAACATCTATGTAGATTATTGTCTACACATTCTAAATTGTATAAAAATTCATCTTGTCAGATTAAGACAAATGTTCAGGCATTTGAAATTGTTCAGCTTGCATCATGTATCAAGTTTTGCCTTACAAAGAAGAGATTATGAAAATCTTTTCTATGAAATATTTTTGCACTTGATTACCCTTTTAAGTATGGCCATTTTGAAGATGACAACTACAACAACAATGACATAGACGACGACGACAACGACGACAGCAACGATGACGACGGGTGGTGACTAATTTTTCAATCAACTCTCCTAACCCAGAAGACTACATCCCAGCTCACTTATTATTATTCTTCGAAACCAATTTGGTAAATTTACATTTATAAAAAACGACAACGTCGACGATGATTTCTGTTAATCATGACGGCGACGTTATTCTTATTATGTTCATTGTAACTTCCTTTAATTTTTTGCATTGCATTCTCAATTTAATTGGAGACATTTGGACGCTCAGAGTCTATAGGTTCGTTTAAGTCTTTGAGATTGTCAGGACTGCAGGACTCCATACTTGGATTTCTCTCTTATGTCAGTATGCAAAAAAACATAGTAAATGCGTTTTCAATACTTTTTAAATGAACTTCTGGGGTCAAAGCCGCTAGATTCGTTCAGGGAGCTTGAAGTTCGATTTAGATTAATTCACCATGAGTATCTGATTTGCGAGCATCTGGCGGAGAATCGGGGTTTATTGAATTATAGAATCGAGAATCGGACACACGTTGCGTATTGTAAGTCTGCAAGAATGGAAGAACCTAGCAATTTTCTGCCAAATCCGAACGGCTTTTATGAGAGGTACAATCATAACATAGATAATTTTGGAGAGTTTTGTTACATCCTCGGAAATACATCTAAAAAATAAGTACGATAGAAATCTTCAATCAGAAAATCCTCGAAATATTCTAATAGACTGCCAAGTTGTAAAAAAAAAAAACAAGAGGGTCAGAATATCCGCATGTGAGCCTAGGTTTTGTGGCCACATTTCAACTTATCCCAAAAGATATGGATAGATTTAAAGATCTCCAAAATTAGTCAATCGTTGCCGCCACGGGTTGGGATTCATTAGAGGAAACGAATTAATAACTCTTCGATAGATCCCAGAAGTCCGTGATATAAACGAGAAGAAAATGGAAGAAAACTCTCCAAAGACAGTTTGAATACTGAGAATAGTTATATAGTTGCAACGAATCCTGGGTACTGGTGCCACTCGAGGAAAAAAAGACAGAACAAATCAAAGCTTCTGTAAAATCTTCCAATGACAGAGTGTCAACAATCTTCACTTGTCTTTTTTACTATTTTTTGGAGAGTTTTGTATGTTTCCAACCCATAAAGTTATTAAGGCTGTTAAGAACCGTACTGCGATTATTTAAAAGTTTACCGGTACTGTTAAAAATCATACCAATATTATTTAAAATCAAATCGGTTGGTAGGATCTGGAACTCTCCAAATGCACTATTATAGTTCAGTGTGGAAAAACGCTCCTAACTAGTGTTCTTGTTTTCCCCTTTTCTTGGCATTCATATGACCGCAGTTCTAACTAACTAAGAACAAGATTGTAGAATATTTGTAGCGTCCGAAGTTTCACTAAAGTGGGTTAAAGTATCAGACTTTAGTCTCAGACCTTGAGCCTGTGGCTTCTCATCACCTAAAACGATCGTACTATATCGTTTTCACCATTGTTATCTCTATTTCTTTAAGACGTCTCCACGTTTTCATGTGAGACCCCAGTGCCCGAAATCAGAGACTGAACTCCAAGACTTCAACCCACTTTAGTTGGCTAAGTCTTCTACAACCATATTCACTGTGAGTATCTTTAAATATGATTTGGTGGGGTCTTTGGAGACTCACTAAAAACTGGTCAAAGTGTTTGATTTTGAATGTGCGTCAGGTCAGGGAGGATGTCAATAGTTGTGCCCACGGCCTTGACTATCGTTAAAGAGCATTCCATGAAGCAGGAGTCTGATGATCTGGCAGAGCGTGTGCCAGACATTAATCCCAGAGCACCCAAAAGTATTCGATTGAAATTTGTTTGAAAATTTCGTCGTTAGGTTGACGTGTGGCTTTTGAGGGATATCGAGGCCAAGAGCTCAGATTTACGAGTAGATCTCTCAGCTAGCTCACTTCGACGTGAGTATCTTTAATCTGCCAAAATAATGATTGACAGATTAAATTTCCCGTACGTTGAGTTTGGTCTATGTTTCTGTTGCTCATTTGAGCTTAAAAGAGTCGTCCCCTAATTCCTGGAATCTACCAAGCGCGTTAAAAATGTCCATACCTACCATCACGCGCCTTGCTGAAGTTGGCAGCTTTTAAATATTTTAATATGAGAAATTTCCAAAGAAATCATTGGTGGTTGTTCGTTCTGTCTGGCACATACCGCCTATCTTTTTTTAAAGTTCTGGTTTTTTCGTTGGTTGGATTGCCCTGTGAATTATTTTTTTTTATCAATAAAAAATTATTAATCGAAATGGATTTTTGGAGGTTCGACAAAGGGTTCGGTAGTATTGGTTGGTTGGTTACATTAACTCTAAGTATATGATTGGAGCTTGACAATTGGTTCATTGGTGAATTAAACAGTGCGTTGATGTTATTTTTGTTTTTTTCATTTTTCATTTTTTTTGTCGGCCCAAATTAAGCCAATGAATGAATTTCCCCCACAAACCATCAGTTGCGGCGCCATCCCACTCCGATACTGTGCCTTGTGCATTTAACCTGGACTCTCCTGGAGACCACACTCCTCCTGGGTCATATTCTGTTCTTCATCAACAAAATAAAACAACAAAAAAAACAATCGCAACAAAAAATTGACATGAAACAATTCTTCTGGCCCGATATTCATTTTTTTTATCGTATGTATCTCAATAACTACAGCACTTATATTACCATTGCACTGAATATACCTAGAGCCATAACAATGGTTCGATGTGGTGTGTCTGTGTATACCTACGTATTTATTTTCGCTGGTAACCCTGTATCTCTCTACACTATACCTGAATGTCCAGCTTTATTCAATCACTGTGTTTTCGGTTTATTTTTCGATTTTTTGTATTTTGGTTTTGTTTGTTTATTTTGTTTTTGATGGCCGAGTTCGCGGTGGGGGTTTAAAAAACGAGACGAGGGGTTGGACCTCTTGACTCGAAAAACTGTGAACTGGGAAGGTCGATACTTTTGTACCCAAAAACTCATCCACCCAAACCCGCCATCATCAACTCCCCTTAAATCATCCTCTCTACCGGCCTCACCCCCCATATCAGCATTCCCACCCAATTTTTGTTTCAGGTTCTTCCAAAAAAATGATGCCTCTCTTCCAATGGGATAGGGAACATGAAACTGTTGGCTTTTTATGGGGCTGATTGGTGGTGTTGGTGGGAAATGGAGATGACGGTGCTCATCGTTAATATGTTTTATTTTTTTGGAAAAAAATAATATTTTCTCTTATTACCGAACCGATTTTTTGCTCTCCACTTTTTTGGAGACTTTTTTATTTTTTTGGCTGATTGGACTTCTGATGCATCGGGGGAGACAGATATACTTTCTGCCACACTCTACCCCCGAAAATCCGCATCTGCTCTTGATGCACATATGCAAAAATCGGGGCTGGGTTGGGATATTGTCAATATATCTATCTGGTTGTTTTGTGTGAGCTGAATTTCATTAAAGAAAATAAGATGAGTCAAATAAAAATTAAAACAGAACAAAAAAAAAAATAATAATAACAAAAATTATGCAGCACTTGTGGTGCCATCACACATGGTGGTTGAAGGTGGTGGCATTGGGCTGAGTCCTAAGTTGGAATTGCATGCACACATACCGACCATGCAGCCAGAGAAATTGCCAAAAAAAATACACAAAATTTGTAAAAAAAAATACCAAGTGTGTCCTGCAAACACCGAAAAAATCCTTTTTTTTCGGGGGGTGGTGCTTAATTTAAAAATGTGTTTTACACTTTGTTTATATTTTTTTCATATATACTTTCGAAATGTATGTATGGTGTGCCGATGTTGATTTTTTTTCGTATTTTTTGTTGGGGTATTCATTATTATGCTCATGTTGCGAAAATTGCAATTGGCATTGGGGCAAGCAGGATGAGTGAAAAAAGGGTTGCATTAATAAAAGGAGGAATTAAAGAAATAAAATTCAAAAAAAAAAGAAACATAATAATACCCTATATGTGTACATAAATAAAGGTAAATAAAAATACATAAATGCAATTTTTTATTTCCTATATACATACATGCTTTTATATAAAGGTACTATATCCTTTTGTTATATGACTGTACATATATGCTCGGTTGAGGCTATTGGCGAATTTATGGATAAGGATTTTTTTTGTTAATTATAAAATTAAAAAGTAAAAATAAATATAAAAATAAAAATACAAAAAAAAAATGATGAAAACGTAAATCCAATGAGTGCATTAAAATTAAACCAACAAAAAAAGAAAAGAACACAAAAATAATAAAACACGGAATTGAAACGAAAATAAAAATAAAAAATTTAAGGAAATGCATTTTAAATGAAATTTATTTACCAAAAAAAAAAATAATATAAAAAGTTAAATTAAAATAAAAAATACAAAAACGGAACAAGCTATTTTTTGCAGATGAAAAATCTTTATGCCCATAAAAGGCAATTTTGCAATTGCAGCAAGAAACATGTAGGTACAGTCTGCACGACTTGACAAAAGCTGAAAAAAGTTGCGAGCTGGAATTTTGTGAATCCTCGGAAACATATTGAATTCTTATAGATTAAAGTTAAATGTCCTTCGTTTAATTAAATCCAAAATGTACTAACCCTATATAGTTGTAGAATAAGCTGTGTCAACTAATGGCAGCATAAGTTTCAGTTAGAATGGCCCTAAACAAGTAAAAAGCTAAACTTACTGTCTATTTGGGTTCAAAAATCTTATGATATAAGAACTAAGTGGTACTCTGGTGCCAAGTTAAAGCTATGTAAGCTAAGATAAGCTTCACATTGCAGAAAAGCTAATGATTGGAAGCATTATAGAGAAATAGAGATAGCTTATAGCTTATAGAGAACATTTGAGAGTATTTAGTGCTGAAAAACGAATCGACCTAAATCTCTCCACTTTTGCTTGAACCATTCATCCTGAAAACATATCTCGAATATAATAGTTATTGCGTTTGAGAATGTAGGGCTTGTAGCGTTAGATTCCAAACCAAATCCTGACTGGTAGTGGTGCTGCTTCGGAACCATTCACCGGTTTTTCGTACCTTAAAGCAATCCCCTCCAGTAGGTTGCCTTCAATTGAAAGTTGACTACTATCCCTATTTTTTTTTCTATCTAAGCTCATCTAATAAACAGTCAAGGTCATTTTCTCGGTTTCCCAATTATGTAACTATTAGTAACTTTTACATTGACAGCTCTCTTCCTTCTCCCGAAAATACTTACATATATCACCGTAATGACTAAGTCTTTAAATGAACTTATGAAAGATTGGTGCGACTTACATAAAATTTCTTCAACGCTTTTTACATGAATATAAATATGATTAACTATTAAACCTGCTCTTAAATCCTTCTGGAGATTAAAGGAGCCGATTTCGATATTTCTCCATGGAGATTTTTGGAAAGCTAATTAGTTTGGCAGTTATGCCGAGAATAAGCGATAACTGGCTAAAAAGTTTGTCCTAATTTGTACATTATTATAGCCGACTTCAAATTCATTAGAAGGTGTCGATCTTCCATTTTTGTGATTTTCTAAAATCTGCCGCGACTGTGAAAATTGTATCGATTATGGTTGACTTTTCTGATCCAAAATTCAGAGTGATAACTGTCTATAAGGTATTAAGGCATCTACATACTCAGAAAACTTATACCTCTGAATAGTTGAAGAGTTCAGAGTATCTGCTTTCTTCTAGATCTTCGAAGAAGTATTTGTCCTTAAAAGTTCTCAAAAATCCAGTTTGTCAACACCGACTATACGTCCAGACTATTGTCCAGCTTATAACCTTTTGGTCTTACGAACTTTCGAATTTTAATCCTGCTGTTTTGAGAAGTTATGCGGCTATCTGTCAATGACTGGAAGGCTTTGTTCTTGACTGATTGCTCTAGCTGGCATGTTCATTGATAGAGAAGCATTAATGTGCAAAAGTTCTAGTGCTCACTTGGAATGACAGTTTGTCAATGTCAATTCTTCTACCGCAACCGTTTCTACATCAACGAACAAGAGCTGCCCCAAGTCTATATCAACTCCTCCAAAATTTCGAACCCACAAGCTAATTCCTGGATCAATCGTTATCTGATCATTTTGATTGATGGTTATGCTAATGCACTTCAGTGCTCTGGCCTGGAAAATCTCTAAATTCAATCCTGGGGAACGTCGATGGCGAAGTAGAAGACGACTTCCATCAACTTGATGCGCAAACCTGGAGACATCTGGCTACCTGGACGAATCTGTTCGGCTAAGGTCTGGCTATGTTTTGTAGGTTCTGATAGCTTACCAGCAGAGCTTTAGAAAATACGAAGAAGAAGAGGGATGACCGAAGACTGAACAATAAGCTCTATAAAACCAATGTACGAGAATTGTGATGTCGTAAAAGATCCATTAAGACATATCGCTGGTAATCGGCGAATCCTATCCAACGTGCTGTGTGAATGTATTAAGCCATTAAGCAACGATTTTATCGCCAAGTATCAGTGAGGTTTAAAGACCGGCAAATCGACTATAGTCCAAATCTTCGCATTGAAACAAATTAAAAAAAAAAAAAACAAAAAATTTCATGACGAGACTTACCACTTTTTCATCGACTTCAAACCCCCAAATGATGAATTCACCGTCAGAAGCTCTATATGGCAATGGACGAACTCGGGATCCCGGAACAAACTGATCCAGTTGTATCACGTGATACTGCAAAATGCGAAAAGCAATGTTCAATTTAAGAAAAAGGTCCTTCGAAGTATCACAAACATTTCTTCAATTTCGTTCTGGAAAAGAAAGTGTCCGAAGTTAAGCGTTAACGCTGAGGTCTACAAATTCAACAGATTTGTTTTAACTACTAGGAAATATAGAATAGGAAATGTGAACAATATCGTCATATCGCTCCCTACAAGCACTAATAGAGTCGTTCGCGACGATTGAAGAACAGGTGAATCTTGATGGTTTTGAAGAAATCGAATGAAAGACTTCGGTTCACGCTATCAACAAAAAACATCAATCCCTCGCAACGTAGGACAAAGCGTCACTATTAATAACAGCAACTTCTAGGAAGTTAAAGAGTTCCCCAATCACAGAATAAATTTCAACACCACGAATAACACCTTATTGGAGATCCGATGAAGAATTCACCTAGGATATCAATGGTACTTCGGCTAACGTATAAGCAGACGTAAAACAAAGTGCATGCTCTATAAAACCCTGATACTGCCAGGACCTACCTTACGCTGTGAAATTTTCAACGATAAGCAACGATAAGACAGGAAGGAACTCATACTGGGCTTTTTTGAACGAACAATTCTATGACACATATTTGGTACTGTGTTCGAAGAGTATGAATGTAGAAGGAATAACAATCAGGAATGATATAAGCTATAGAAAGACGTGGAAAGATGTCTAGAAAGTCAAAACAAGTGAATTTACTGGATAATAGTGCTCCATCTAGGAAAAGCCTTCACGTTCGTGGTCGTAAGGAAGGCCAAAATGCCGCGCTAGTTTAAAAACCAAAAGCTATCCCGGAATGTCAGTTTGGTTTAGATGGCTCGAAGAAGCCTGGGGCCAAATTACCGCATCAGTTATCGAGTAATACGTGACTGAATTATGTGAGTTTGGTATTACCGCTTACGTTATCGAGCAATAAATTACTCTAATTTGACATTTTCATTCGATCACTGATGGTACTCACTCACTCGTCACTGAAGCGGTAATTCGGCCCCTGGTTTGTTAGAGCAATTTAGAAAAAAATCAGTGAACATTTTCTGTGGTCATCCAGTATTAAGCCGGGAAGTCAGAAAACGCCCAAAAATTGAGTGCGAAAAAAACCTTACTGTTACTGAATTGCTAGAAAAAAAAGGTTAACTACGAATACAACTTGACTTTCTATCAATTTTGACTATCATGTTGCATTTGAAAAAGAATTGGCGATTGGAAGGAAATTATTTTGACCATTTCTTATGTCATTCATATTCATTACATTAAAATCGGTTAAGTCGTTCAGTCAAAATGAAATTTTTTTCGCTTTCCCATTTCCCCCCCAAAAAAAAACATGTCTTATTTTCATTTTAATTTGTTTCTTTTTCTCCTATCCTTATTCAATTATTCAAATTCTCTTTTTTTTTATTTCCAGGTAAGCAATGGCATCTTTAAGTAGTCTCCCCCTAACTCATAAGTAATTTATTCATACAAAATTTCTTGAGTAAACTAAACAATTTATTTGATTGGTAAGTGTTTGGCAATCAGTTTTTTTGGTTTTATTTTTTAAGCAAACATTAAAAATACACCGCCTAATGACTCAGGCTATCCTGGATAAGGGTGTGTATTAAGTAGCGTGAAACATGTGTTCTTATCCTTGCAATGAAAATAAACAAAATCACCGTGAGCGAAGGTAAAAAAAACAACTTTTCACTGATAATCATCTAAAAACTAACAAAATAAAAAAACACCACCACTAAAATTAAGGACGCAAGGTAGTCCTGAATACCTATTAGAAGTTTCTCCCTCTTATACTTACAAAAAAAAAAAGAAACTTCAAGTTCCTGTGACGGGAAGTTTTCCTAGCACGTGACGAATATTAATAGCCTTTGAGTCATGCATATACCCAGTTGGGAACGAAATAGAGGGAGAGAATAAGGCACTTGGCTGAACTCTATGAACTGTGTGAGATTTCTTTTATGGTTTGTTATTTCTATTTTTTTTTTTTTTTTTTCAAAAGTGTGCCCCACACACTTAGGGTTTCGCTATAGGTTCCCTGCAGTCTTGTCATGATTGGTAGAATGTTAAAAATTGTATCGTTTTAGTAGTTGGAATTCGAGCAAGAACGTGGAAGTATTAAGTCAAACTTTTTTAATATAGGTATTTTTGTCACGAAATCCATTCAAGTCGTAAATAAGTAGGTATGCTTAATAATGACAAGGCTAAAAGAAATATTTTGCAAACTTACCTTCAACCCATTATTAACATGAAGTTACATAAGTATCCATACATTGTTCCTAGATGAGCCTGATACTTTTTCAAGTGGATTTTTCAAACCTTACACAACCTCTTCCTCCTTTCAAAAAAGTGACTTAAATGACTCTTTGCAAATGAAGAAGTAATGAATTTTCAAAAACTTTTCCAACATAAATCACCCATCAAGCCTTAAGTGTTTTGTTGGGCAAAGCATGAAGAATACATATATACAATTCGCGTGCTGGTTTGAAATCTCATTTTAATGTTCTCTGGTTGAATGAACTTTACCTCTTCAGCTTTTATCCTTAATAACAACCTCCAACTCTAATGTACATAAGTATATATGTATCTATGACTATTTTATAATATAAAGACTTCAAATCTCAAACGCACACGCTTATACATAAATATAGGTACACGGTATATATCTATACCCACTGTTTATGTGGGTCGTTATATACTTACTGACGTTGTTTGTCTTCTTAGTTAAAACTTCTTGTTGTTTATTCAGCTCGTCAAATCCATGAACGAACTTTTGTCCTCCCATAAGATAAAAGCAAGATGTCCCATTTTGGAATCCCAAGAATCCCCGACAGGGTATACACATTAATTTTAATGTATTCAGCTAAATTAATATTCATTGTTTGAGTGATAAAATATGAAAAAGCATTAAACCCATATAAAAGAGCTTTGGAATCTTTCAAAGATGGTAGGAGGACTCTATAAGAAAGTTATAAATCCTGTTACTTAATCGCTATATAAATATGTATATGTATATATCCTTCTTATAAGGGTTGGGTTTATTCACAGGGAACCCCATAAGAATGATTACACTAAAGAATACATGACTGGATCGCTCGAATTAGGTTTTGGGGCTCAAATCTGTAATCTGACAGGTCATTGTAGATACAGGTGGTGAATCATTAGTGTAGGTAATGATTTTTTGAATCAGACAATAGTTATAAGAAAGCTAAAAGTACTCAAAAAATTAACGTTTTCTTTGATTTTTTATTGTTTATGAAAACAAATATTTTAAAACTTTTTTAAGGCAATATTGTTCGAACCACTTCAGACCACTTGAATCCAAAGTTGTAAGAAAATCAATCCAACCATTAAAAAGATATATACATGTCTTTCAATATTTTATCGCTATTTTTATAAGGTTCATGTGAAATAGCCAAGTGTTTTTTTTTTTTTCACAAAAACGATTCCAGTATTTGCAGTGTTTCAGGGAATGACCCTCAGTTTACCATTGAGTCCAACTTCGAACGTACTTTTAAGTTCAGAGATTCTTTCCTTAGTCGCACTACACGAATGTGGAGTGCCTTACCAGCGCAATGGATTTCATCCCTTTGCGATATTCAGACATTCAAAACCAATGTAAATTATTATCTCCTTTTAAACCTTCTTCAACCTTAACGCTTGAACTCTGCTAAAATTTTTTTCTTTTAGTCCGCGCAAATTATAAAAAAACGCGATTTCAAGTCGCTATTTCTTTTATGCGATTTTTTTTCTTTAAACCTGAAAGGCAGTATTAGTTCATATGCTCAAACGCTGAATTTACGAAGTTTCATGAAAATTGTTAAAGTCGTTTTCGAATAAATGGTAGCAACGTGTTCTAGATGAAATAAGACACAAATTTCAAGCAAATTCTTTAATCCGTTTAGCTCGACATACACCTGGGCGGACAGGCGCCCAAACAAACAGATCGACGGATTTCATGGCACAAACCAGGTTTTAGGACTTCTCTAACTTCTTCGAATATTTACCTGAAAGGTGATCTTCAGCTATAGTTAAGAAATTAGAAACAAAACTATAAAAAAAAATTGGTCTAAAATTTCAGTTTGAAGTTAATGAAGTTAATGTTACCGATGTGTAAAAATTTTTAGCACAAAGCGAATCACCGAAAGTTAAATGAGAATTAAAATCATTTTTTAGGCGAATTAGCCTCATGTGAGATTGAAGTTTTTGTCACTTAAAAGTTAAAGAAATTTTGAAAATGTATTCCATGGTTTTCAAGTAGGGAAGAACCACATTTCAAGCGAATTTATTTTCAATATGGATTAGACGTGAAATTATGTCCCCGCACCGGAAGATCCATACCTAGGCAAAAAATACTGAATATGAGTTTAGAAGCGCAAAGATATAAAACGGGTTCAGAAATTTCTTCAAAGTTCGACAGAACTTTAAAATTCACTTTCCACATCACTCTGGAATTACTGTCCCTTAGGCATTTTTTTTTTCTGGAATCATTGATGTTTGAAAGCAAATTTGTCTTTCGCAATATTGGGAATGGCTGATGATGTTGAACAGTATCCTGAGTGTTATCGCTTGCGTTGCGCAGCATTAGCTCGAAACGAAATCAAAGAAATCATATGATAGATCATCTCTTACCCGAAACCCGGTTATGTTTGGTTATGTTGACGTGGCTGTCAGCAGTAGAGGACACACTTAGACCATGAGTTGGTCCATTGTGATACCACCCCGTACATGGTTAGAATATTTTTGAAGAGTTATTCATTACACCGTGTATTTTGAAATGTATGTCGGGCGACACAGTTGAAACAGTTTTTTCTGGGATCCCGAGTTCGGCCATGGCCAGATAGAGCTCGTCATGACAAATAAATTCGACCTTTAACATAAAACGCACCCTGTATAAAGCCGCAAATAACCCAATTGTATAATATGTGTCTTTGAAGTCGATAAAAACGGGGGGAGTCTCGACTAGAAATTGGTTGGTCTTTCCCGGGATTTGCCTGCGTTTAAAGATTTCTTTTTTCAAGTCGGCAGCCACAATGGCACTAGTCGATTTAAGTCTTACCAAATAATTGAAGATGTTCACACAGTAAACGTTTTGAATATTATCTTATATGCGAGGCTTACTAAAAATATGCTTCGATAGTTCTTACAGGACATATGATCGCCTTTTGTTTTAAAATGGGGCTAATAGTCGTATTGTGAGTCATGCTGCTTTCGACCCCTTAAATCTTGACGATTTGATGCATGGACTCCACCGAAACATCACCTCCTTATAACTATTAAGAACTGGTTAGCCATCAAATCTTGAAACCTTGTTTTTCTTGAGCTTATTTATGGCCTATTCTTTTTCTTCTTTACTGGGTGCTGAAAATGGTTTTTCACTATCTGGAAGTGGGATTATTTTCTTGTGCTATTTGATCTACATGATGTCCATTTAGCAGTTGGCTTAGGTCTTCTGTTACTCCCAGCGGTTTTAGTAAATACCTATCTAATCTTATTTATATATTTCATGATGAACATCAAGACGAAAGGTCTAATAACCTAGACATGGGCTTCGTTTTGATATAATTAATCATTGATTCTATTTGATACCTCTTTCCAGTTATGGTGTCAATAAACAACTCCACTTATTCATTAAAATTACTTACCGAACGTTTTTAGATTGTTCCATCCGGTTCACTTACTCGTAAGCACTAGCTGTCATATGTCGTAGAGCAAAACAGCCCCACTTGAATTACTTCTGTAACAAAAAAAATAATCTCGCCAAGCTTCAGTATTTCCATCCAGTATCGATTGTCATTTCCTTACAGTTCAACAAAACTGGAATTAGAGAATTTACCGTCTTACTTGGTAAGAATTAGGTACATTGCTTGCAGTCTGAAAAACCAAGCTTAGACCATGGTATGGAAGTTACAAAATCGAAGTTCTGAGCGTTCTCAGTCCAGCTTAACTCAAGCCACGAGCATGCTCTGAACTAAGCTGAAATCCTGTTTATCACATATTTTATTTTTATTTAGCGAAAGAAAATTTGATAAGTACTAAAATTCTTAGTGTTAATTTCCATTGGTTTAAATTCTTAATGCATGTTCAATAGAACTTTCTTAAGCGTTTAAAATTGTCAATGCCAAGTGGAGACTTTTGTTATGAGTATGTACTAAAATTTTGAAACTTTAATTTAAAAGAAATAATACCCATTGAAATAATTTCAAGTACGTTGAACTGTCATGTCGGAGGTCTGGGCTCGGTGCCCAGGAGTTGCCAGCTAGATGTGATAAATATTACTGGTATTGGCTGTTGCGAGAAAGTGCAAAGTGTATATCTTGTCATGAAAAGTGTTGCTCATCTTAGGCGTTCGGACTAGAAAGAAAATTTTAGATCCATTTCACCACTGCGCAAACTTTTTTATCTTTCTTATTCTACAGGGTACTTCCCAAAGAGTTGGAAAACAGCGTTCGTCCAACCAGTCCTAAAAAAAGGCGCATCTTCTTCACCTTCTAATTATCGGCCAATTGCACTGACGTCCCTTTTGTCTAAGGTCATGGAAACACTGATCAATCGGCAGCTTAAGATATCTTGAAGAACACAAGCTTTTTAATGACCGGCAATATGGTTTTCGCAGTAATATATCCACTGGTGATTTGATGGCATATCTCACTGAAAAGTGGAACCAATCCTTACATCTTTTTGGGGAAAGTAAAATCATTGCGCTTGATATTTCTAAGGCATTCGATAGAGTCTGGTATCCTGCTCTTTTATCAAAAATGGGTGCGTTTGGTATCTATGTATCTCTTATTCGTTGGATTAGTAATTACCTTTCTGACCGTTCAATTCAAGTTGTTTCGGACGGTTTCAAGTCTGAAATTCGTAAAATAAATGCTGGTGTCCCCAAAGGCTCTGTTTTGTCTCCGACACTTTTTCTCATTTTTATAAATGATCTTTTCACCGAAACTATTAATCCACTTAACTGTTTTGCTGATGACAGCACCCTCAGCTTTTCATATTAATTTCCTGATTCAATTCCTTGTTCTTTGAATGTTGAATTGCAACGGCAATATATGTTGAGCTCATTAAATTCCGATCTTAATAGCATCGTTCAATGGGGAATTAAATGTGTTGAATTTAATACTTCTAAAACTCAGAGCTGTCTTTTGTCATTAAAGCGAATATTCCCCCTATGCCTCTATTCATGGATGGTGATTGCATCATAGAAACTGAAAAGCTATCAATTCTTGGTATGTGTATTACTAACCACCTTTTGTGGAATGACCATATATTGGATATTGCTAAAAATGCGGCCAAATGCTTAGGTTTCCTAAGACGATGTAAAAACTTTTTCCCCCCCTCTGATCTGGCCACAATTTATAAGGCTTATACGTCCTAAACTAGAATACAATTCTCATATCTGGGCTGGTGCATCAAAAACATCGTTGCAATTACTAGACAGAATCCAGAATACAGCTTTAAAGCTGATAGGTAACAGAGTGATTTCTGAAACAATTGTTTAGTTGGAACATCGTCGAAATGTCTCTTGTCTATCACTGTGTTATCGTTATTTCTATAATAAATGTTCTATTGAAATAGCGAGTTGCATTCCCCCCCTAAAAAAATTTCACCGTAATACTCGTGCCGCTGGGAATGCTCATCAATATACCCTTGAGCCAAACTTCGGACGTACAGTTAAGTACAGAGATTCTTTCTCTTGCCGTACGACTCGAATGTGGAATTCCTTAACCGACTCTGCTTTCCTCCCCATTTCTTAAAGAAATTTAAGACGAATGTACATCGGTTTCTCCTACTCAACCCTCCCACTGTTTTCTAAATGCTCGCACTGTGTTCAACCAACATTTAAAGGGTAGTCATAATCCCTTGAGTGTGCGTTAATTATAAAAAAATAAGTTTAATTGTATTTATTATTTTATAATTAAATAAAATTTGGTTAAGTACTAAAATATAGGAGTAATAAAAACTTTCATTAATATTTATTTCTAAAATTGTCAATGCTTTGTAAGATAATTCTCATTAGTACTAAATAATTAAATATTATGTAGTTAGTTTTTATTCATAAAATAGTTCGTTAGTAATAAAATTTGAAATGCTTTTTCAAGTGAACTTCCAGTATCGTTGAACTCAAAAAGAACTCTTATTACGAGTAGTATGAATGAATTTTGAGACGGGGTTTTCACTGCGACCTAAAAATCCATTGTGCCTCCTACTTTCATCAGTATAAAATAATTTAATACTATATCGTTTTTATGTATTAAATAGTTCCTTAGTACTAAAATTTGCAATGCTGTTTCAGAAAACTTCGAGTATCGCTGATATTAAAACTCTCCTTAGTACTATATAATTTAAAAGAGCTTTCATTAGTTAACTAAAATGTTCAATATTTTCCAAGAGAACTCCAAGAAGCGTTGATTTAACACGTGAGAATAACTCTACACTACAGTACTAAACAATTTATTTTATAGTTTGAATGGACTTTTTTTATTCATTAGTACTATAATCCAAAACTATATGATAATGCTACAAATTTCAGAATTACTAAAGCCCCCTTTATACCAGCGCCCTCCAAAATCTGGATACTTAGTTTGTGTGAAGACAGCTCTACTCCAAATACAGGATCTCTTATTCTTCTCTCCTACACATTAATTCTCTATAAATATATGAACACAAGTATAATACCCCCTAAAGTGATTGAATATCCTTAATAAATGGTCTGTTTGAGTATAAGACCCTTAATTTTCGAAAGCAATTTTCCTTTATCATGTTCACGAGGACGATGATGGTGATGGTAGCAACATCGATTTGTATGAACACGATGTGTCATTATTAATAAAAACCCTATTAATAGAGAATGACAATCCACAGTTCCTTCCACGATATCGGATCCAGTCCTTTCTTTGTTCAATACCTTCTTAATCTATAAAATGTTATGTTTGATTGATTGTCTGTCAGGACCTCGTTGTATAGTTTGCCATAATTAATGGTAAGTGGTTTTGTTCTAGAATAATAAATAAGTAACTTGGTTGTGAACAATACGGTTACCCTGGTGATATATTTTCCATGTACGACCAACCCTTACAAATACCACCTATAATTACAGCCCCTTCGATACTTTCAAAACTTATCGTCGTTGTCTTCTAATTCACATTTACTTTAAGTGTAATTTTGATCTTCTATTTATGATAAAATATTAAAAGACGTATTTATTCAATTATCACCAAATATTATCAGATTTATCATACGTGTTGTCTTTTAAATAAGTTCACCTGTATAAAAAGCAATTTGATAAGAATCTTTATGCGGTTATGTGGCAAAAGGCAATGAATTCCAAGAGGGTCATTAAGGTGGGTTATTGTTGTTCTTGTGTCCCTGTTATAGTCGTCGTCGTCGTCGTCCTTTCGTAGGTATAGTCCCCTATAATATGTCAACATAGACAATGGAAAGAAGTTGTAGAATGTCATGACAGAGCCATAAGGTGATGGCTTTATGTCGTTCGTTTTTTTTTTTTGTTCTAAGTGAAGTTAAAAAGAAAATTTTGCTGTCGTGCAAGTAATAATATGCTAGAATGCAGCTAACGTGTTAAAATTTAAAACTGCACCACGAACAAATTAAAACGAATTAGCTCTGGTCATAAAAACAAAATTGTTGCCAATTTAAAGAGACAAATTAGTTAAGTGATGGATAAAAGATAAACTAGAATAAAATTAGAACCTTTGACTGTTTGTAAATACACTTGAAAGTTTGCATTTTAAAAATGTATGATTTGTAGTAGGTATTTGTTTTGTTTGGGCTTTCCTTGTTAATCTTAACCGAGTAGATGGAAAAGATGTTTCTGAAGCATCACTTGCCCTGTGGGAAGTGAAATCGAGCTTTGGCGATAAACGTAATCTTGAATCTTGAAGAACTCTACACAAGATTATTAAAACAAGAGGTAAGAAACATAAAACCGAAAGGGGTCCTAGTTAGTGCAACTGCAAAATTTGTGAAGAATCACACTCCCAGGTTTGGGGGATGTAATCGAGCTTCAAGCAAAAATCGTAATACCAAAACTTAAAAAAATTCTACACAGCAATGTCAAAGGAAAAGGTAAAAGGTATATAAAACCGAAAATGCCTTTTCCCAAGACTTTCCCTTCAAACTTATGATAATCCGGTTAGAAGCCATTCATATAGCCATAGGAAATACTTTTGATGAACCGGCTAAAATCCGTTGGCAACCAGGAGAAACACTGTTGACAGGGTGCCTAAAAGCAATTAATAATCAGAAAAAACACTGTTGATATGCCATTTCAAAGCGATTGATAAGTTATTTTAAAGACGTTTTATAACCGTTTTATAACGGTTTATAACCGTCAATCAGTCGTTGATAACCAAGAGATAATTTGTTTAAAAAGCCAGCTAAGGCCTTCCATAGGCAACAAAAACACTGCTTGATAAGTTGATTTAAAGCCGAGTCGTTTAAAAGCCATAAATAGGCGGTTTGATAAACCAGTTAAAATAGTTTATAGCTAGTGGATAATCTGTTTAAAAAGTCGGCCAAAGCCTTTTCACAGGTAGCGAAATCACTGTCACGATAAGTCAGATAAAAGCCGCCAATGACCAGTGGAAACTCTGTTCGATAGACCGGTTAACCGGTTAAAAGCTGTTGATAGCCAGTGGTTAACCTGTTTAAAAAGCTAGCTTAAGCCCTTTTATAGACAGCGGCGTTAGCCAGTGATCACTCGGTTTGATAAACTGGTTAAAAGTCGTTGATGAGCAGTTTTATAAGTCGGTTAATAGCTCCTATTTCCCGACGGAAACACCATTGATAAGTATCGAAAGCACTATTTAGTGAACAGAAAAATAGCAAATGTTGAACACCTAAGAGGCCAGACTGCAGAAGATCTTTGAAAAGATGCTTTAATCCATTTCTTTTAGTTAGAACCTGAAATAAGCTGAGTAAACCATAGCCTTTGAACAAAAGGTAAATCAAAGATTTCAATCGATTCAATACGATTCGTGAACTGTACGAGAGCTAATTACGAATTCATCGAAGCAGATTTTTAACAAAATGTTGATTTGTCTCTGGCACTATTAGTGCAGTTTTAGACATAGAAGATTTACATTCTACCAAATCTCTACATTACGACGAACAGTGGCAAATACTCAAGAATACCGAATCAAAATTTCGAGATCTCTTATATCATCACCTATAGAGACCAGCTGAATACTATCAAACACGTAGGATGACTCTTGAGAACAACTGCTCTTTAAGTTTGAAAATAACTCTGATAGACCTTTAATTTCAAAAACAAAATTGGCCAGGGTGATTTCTCGAATACATAGTGAATCATTTTGAGTATAACTCCGGTAGAAACGTGCGTGACGATGTCTGTCAAGTCAGTACAGCGGATGGTGTTCAACGACAATAGACATACATATTAACGCTATTGCGAAGAACAAAGATGAAACCGTTGTCATGTGCTCTCCTATATGGATATTGAAGACAATCCAAACTTATTACTGAATATTTATTAATAACTTACGTTAAGTTAAAAAGTTATTTGACAAGGACCTAGAAATATTTGCAAACATGGAACTTGTTTCCACTTACAAGAGCCACTCACGGACAACAGGGCATAGAATTAGATTATGATGTTCCTACCGCCTATCAAAAAGTAGATTTTTCTATAACACAAATTCCATATTATGATACTGAAATAAATGCTCCAAGTAGAAGTCTTTAGAATAGGTAAGGTTAAAGTGGCTGTCATTAAAGCATCTGAGATCTGACCCACTTAGACAAGTAGAGGTACATTGTGATACCGCGATCTAATAGGGAACAGTAGAAGACTTTCCTACTAAGTGAAATGAAATGACTCTTGAAATTTCTTCTTCCTCAAGTCCTAAAATTTATAACTCATTTTGTTCAACTTGATATTAACCGATATTGTGAATATCTGAGATTTTGAAAAGAGAACTAAGATACTACCAATCCCTAAAACACAAAGCTCTGCTCGTTCTGAATACAGACCTATTGCTGGCGTGTTGCTCGTTACAAAAGTATTTGAGCAGTCAATTTTAAAACAAATTCAAGTATATTTGACTATTAATCGTCTTTGAAGCTCAAACCTCAAAGCTCTTTTACTTATTGTAGATGAAAGACGATGGACACTATTTGTGTTAAATTTTTAACGTTGCTCAGCTTTTCGAAAGCGTTTGAAGCGGTGGATCAACTCATACTTTGTAAGAAAAAAACTAGGGATGATTTCGCCTTTTCTTCTTATGTAGTAAAACGTTTTCACTCGTACCTTACTTATCATCTATAGCTTGTTGAAACTCATCAACACCCTTAATGGGCTTGAATGACATACGAGTATAAGTATCATAGGTTTCAATACATGGGAGTCACATTCTCTAGGGTATTACAACAGTTCTACATTGATCTAAGTCTGACGGTAACAAGATCAACTATCAGCCAATTAACCTGGCCTAACCTAACTGACTAATCGTCAGCAAAGCATTGCACTAGAAAGTCAGTTGTCTTAATATTGTGTAATATTTTCTTAAGTAGGCTTCAGGTGATATTATTAATAGAAGAAAGGTCACGTAAACAGGAAACATTCATATTTTGTAGTTCATGCATGGAGTGCCGCAGGGTTCCATCCTTGGGCCGCTATTGTTTTCGCTGCAGATCAATGAAATTCCTCTTGTAGTTAGTTTTTGCAATGTAAGATGGATCAGTAATGCTTTTAGCCATATTAATATATTAATGAAAACCTTGAAATTATTATGCAGTGCGCTATTTACTAAACATAATCTTATTCTTAATCCGGGGAAGTCACTCTTTTTAGAGCAAAATTTGTTCTACAAAAGCACCTTGTATAGCTTTTAGTCACTCAAAACAATAGAGTACTGGAGGATGGTAAAGATGGAATTATTTTGGGTGGAAAAAGTTTAAGCTAGACTGTCCTACTTACGCCAAAAACCAAGCTTCAGACCGATAACCATCGATTTGTCTGGTGTCACTTGTCCAAGGCCTGCAAGATATGAGGGTAATTCTTTTTTCATGGAAAAAGAAGTCTTGATACCATGGATTTTAAAGCCTTAATAAAAACGGATTCACTGTTGACGACCAAAAAGAAAAATAAATGACTTTCGAACCTAAAAAGTCTAAAAAACAATTAATAAATGATTCAAAGAACAATAAATAAAACTTTACTTGAAGTTAGCATTTATGAAAATTTGAGTATGACCTTGAAAAGTGACCTTTATACAATTTATACTAAATTTTCTATGGCTGGCCAATAACTAAAACTAATCGACCTTTTAGATGGCATAATTTTATTTCTTTCACAACTAATGCGTTAAGACCCTAGAGCCGACAATCACCCTAAAAGAGGAATAATTAGACAGACAGTTTAGGGCTAGATTAACGGTGGACTTAAGTTCTAGAACAATATAATTCAATCCGTTATTGTTTTCGTAAATATTTAAATACAAAATCATTTAATGAAAAATATAAAAATGTATTTTGTTCTCTTTTGAAAAGAATATTGCGCCTTAGCAACAATATTGTAAGAAGGTGGTATCTATCGCTCTTCTTCTTCTTACTTCTTATATCTGTTATGTTCTAATTTCGACTTAGGTCAGTAGGTTTTAAACTCTCTCACTTCATGGCATCTATCCCCAAAAAATAGGAGGTTGTACAAAATTTTAATTCAAATGCTTATAGGCATTTTATTTAGGGTGGAGCTTATATTATATTTTGCACTTTAATCATCATCTTCTATTTCCTAACATTCGAAGAAATGTCTAATATATCTATAAATTCACCAATGTACATATATTACAAATCCTTGGTTATAAAGGGTGTTTCCCTAAGAAAACCCCACCATTAGTTTAAATTTATGTAAAATGATATATTTTGATGTAGGTAGGTACCAACTATGCCAGCATTTATTCTCTTGTGTATGATGGTTTTTTTGGGAAATTGGGACACTCAAATATTGTATAGTATAGGTATGTAAACAAAGTAATACATATATTTATTATATATAAATAATAAAATAAGACAAGCATATATTGTTGTATAAGAAAATCCATGGGAAGTTGTTGCCTTCGATTACAAAACATCGTCACTCTCTTGCTAATCATTATTATAAAATGAATACTCGTACATACAAACTTAAATACAGTGTTGTGTTGAGTATTTTTTCACTTTTGAAATGTGTACTCCTAATTCTTACAACCTTCATGACAAGGTACTTGAAAAGATATTAAACACTTAAACTTAAAACCTTCAACAAATACAATGCACAGTTTGATCCCAAGAATATGCTCTTGTGGGTGAGGGCTATAAAAGTTTATTAAAGCTACTTCATTGTTAAAGAAAAATTGTGAAGAAAATAACTAGCGATATTGAGAATAACCCAAAAATTAGACAATTTTCTCAGAAGACGTCAAAACCCTATTTTTGATTAGTGATTTTTTCGCCAAATGGTTGAAACGTAGTTCAATCAAAATCGTTGGTAGTGTTTTAGAGAACATTAAAAACAGCTTGATGTTTAATAGGCTACGTCAACATAAATAGGTTTCACAGTTTCTCAAAAGACATCGCCTTGGGTCTAACCTAACTTACGTGTTACTTTATAAAATTATCACTTTTATACCGATCGATCAAAAACTAATGTCGGGATTAGTAGAGGTGTATACTTAGACAGGCTGAATTTCAGTCTTTCTTTTCGTCTTCCCAATCACTGTAGCGTGCTCCAGGTGGAACTTTTGACGATTAAAAGAGTCCTGTCTTGGCTCAAAGAAAACGTGTGATATCAAATAAAGTCTCTACCAGTTCAATAACAGTCTCTGATAGAGATGGCGCAGCAGTTTGTCATTTACCTCTACTGGTTGCCGGGCAACGGACATTTCAGCAAATTGAAGGGCTGACGAACTCGCCAAAAGTAGAATCAGATAACGCAAATATTGGTTTTCTAATCGCTAAGTGTAAACTTATGCTAAAGCAAGATGCTATACAGAGAACAAACCTTAGGTGGAACAATATCACCACCTGCTTGGCTTCAAAACAGATTTGGCCAATGCTGGATCTGAAGCACCCCAAAGGTTTAATATATTTAAGTAGATAATAGGTGTTTTAAGAGGACACTGTTTGAAAGGCAAGCACTCAAAGCGGCTTGGAATTTATTCCAACGATTTCTGCAGAAGCTGCTTGGATGAAGAAGACGAGGAATCGATCCCTCACCTTCTCTGTACATGTCTTTCTTTATATCAAAGACGTAGACTCCATCTGTGAGATCTAAGTGATCTGGCAAATATAAATATAAGCAATCTCGCTAGTTGCATAAGGAGCTCCAATTTGTTGAACGATTAGGGAGAAAGTCTCCTAGAGTCAATGTGGTATCTCAATAGACTTACTCATAGTCATAATCTAAGTGTGTCGGCCCTCCTGCTGAAAGTCACGCAAACCTAAGTAGACCTATAAAATTATAAATTTAACATAAATTAACAAAATATGTATTCTTCCTTTTTGTTAATTTCTTATTGATTTCACTTTGATTAGAATCTGCTAAGACAAAATAAATTAAAATTCGCCCGAAAAAAAAAATCAAATTATAATTTATATAAGAAACATTGTTTAAAGTCCTCATATAATTTTAAATGGTTCTCTAAATTATTTCATTTGATTAGAACCAGACAGAGCAAATTTAAAAATTCGCACGAATACAGAGAAAAAGTTGATAACTCGCGCGAAATACCTAATTTAATCGTATAGGGAAATTATTAACTTTTTCTTCCTTCGATTAAATGGTTCTTTAAATTATTTCACTTGACTAAAATTTTATAAAGCAGAATTAAAACTTCGCGCGAATAAAAAGAAAAAATTGACCAATTATGCGAAATTTAAAATTTAAATTATTTAAAGTTCTTTTTATAACTTTTAATTTGTTAAAAAGGTTCTCTTAATTATTTCATTTGATAAGAATTTGATAAAGTAAAATTAAAAATTCGCGTGGAATTTCAAATATCAAGTTATTTTTATTGAATAAAAAAATGTTCAGACATCTAGTATTTTTTTTATTTTTTTTTTATTTACGTTAAATTTTTATTTTGTAAAGTTCTAAATTTAAGTAAATTTTAAAAATAAGTATATTAAAAGTCGAAGTTTGTTTCGCTTCCGCTATTTCAATTTCTTCTAGATTGCATTTTGTTCAAAATTTATAAAAGCAAACAATTTTAAATTCACACGAATACATATAAATCAAGTTGATGCATAATTCCCTCTAAATTTTTGACTTCAATTATATATCTCATTTGATTAAAAATTTCAAATACATACTAGGAAATTTGTAACGAAAAAGCAATTCACTTAAAGGACCTAGAACGTATTCCTATTCTAAATCATAATTTTTTCTATTTATGTATTTAAATTTGTTAAGTTAGTTCATCAGGTGTATTTTTAAATTCACGTGAAATTTTATAACACTAAAAAAAATTTACTCAGTTAAAAAACACATTTATGACCGAATTTTGTTTCTGCTTATAGATTTTTGCAAACCTACAAACCTTAAAAAAATAAAATAAAATTTAAAAAATAAAATCAATAAAAAGAAAAATTATATTAAATTTAAATAAATAAAATAATATTTAAATGCGAATCTCGCTAAATTTCATATTTTACTCTTCATCAATTAATATACAAAACTCCTAGAATTTTATCTTCGGCTAAACAGTTTTCTTTTTTACTATATTTGTATAAAATTCAAAAATTGAAAATTCGCGCGAAATTTCAAGTGTTTAAAAATAAGAAATAAATAAAATGCACGACTGGATCACACGTACTTGCTCTTATGCTCTTATGTAAAAGTACTTTGGAATTTAAAAATTGTTTAAAGATAGTTATAAAACATGGATTTAATGAGAAAATAAAATGCATGCTTTTAAGGATAAAATTCATTTATTAAATAACTAAAACAACTCCTTTAGCAGTTGGAGCTAAGCACAGGATGCCATGTAATTTAAGCAAAAATTAGTTTATGCAAGAACAAATTTATAATTCGTTGTAGTGGTTTCTTAAAAAAAATAAGCTTTTATATAAAAAAATTTTAAAACATTTTTAAGAAACAATTTTGGTAAGCCAATTTAAAGTTTTTATTATTGTTCGAACAAAAATTAAATTTACAAAAAAAATATTGAGCTGTTTTCGAGGTATTGAATTTTCCAAAAAAAAAATAGATTTTTTTTTCAAAATTCAAAAAAAAAAAAAATTGTTTTTTTAAAGTTTTGAAATGCAATGGTTTTTAAACTTTTTAGAAGCTTCTCTCTAAAACATTTCATTGAAATGCGTTATGCCGATAATGAGAAATTCAAAATTTTATAAAATCGTGCTATGTTAGGTACAGTCAGTAATATCTTGTTTTCAATTTTTTTTTAATAAATTTATAGATCTTAAAAATTAATCGAAAGAAAAAAATTTAAGGAAAATTCTCGGAACCGTTTTCGAGAAAAATTCGATTTTCTAAAACCATTTTTTAAGATTTCTATGGAGGGTACCGTTATTTTTAAGTAAAATAATTTTGTTTCTCATATCTTATAGTTTATTTTAAGAAACTTTTATTTATCAAGTTTAAAAAAAAAATCGAGCATGGGGTTTTCGAAATATTGAGCTTTAAAAAATTTTTTTTTATTTTTTTTTAAATTCAAAAATTTTTTTTTGAAAATTTGAATACACAATAATATTGAAAATGCTGGGGAGCCTTAACATAAAAAAGTGATCAAAATCGGTCGAATCGTTTTTGAGAAAATCAAAAACAAAACAAATGGTTTCAAGGGGTACCAAAAATAATAATTTTTTGGAATTTGTTTTCAACTATTACCTAGGTTTAACTAAATGAAATTTTTTGAATATATAAAAAAAAACTAACAGTTTTTGAGAAAAAAAAAATATTTATAAAATTTCGAAAAAAAAAATCGTATGGCAGGTACCGTTATTTTTGGTCTTAAAAAAAAAAGAAAAAAACAACCGGAAGGAAAAAATTAAAACCCGTATCTACCAAGTTTGAAGAAAATCGGCCGAGCCGTTTAACTGTAGTCGCTAGTCGAACAGACAGACAGACAGAATTGCGAGACCCACTTTTTTGGTATTTCGCTATCATCGTAATGTCAAAATCTCGAGTTCGATTTTTTTTACGAATGCATAACTTGTCTTATAGTACCTACAAGTCCCAAGAAAAAATAGCATATACATATGAATGTGTGTTTCAAAGTATTATTTTGATTTAAACTATTTTCAACATCCTTTAAAATTTTTACCTATTTCTGAAAACGAATGGCAGAATTTTGTGTGAATTTTTTTTAAAAATTTTCACTTCGCTTGTCAATCAATCAAAATTATCCTATCTCGGATTTAGGAGATTTTTCAATTCGAATAAATTTCACAGAGCTGTACTTACACCCAAATCTTGATTTCGACCTGAGGTGCACAGCACTGTAAAAAATAAATCCTATCTATCTAAATGCAGAACATTTTCTTTAATATTTATTACATATGCAATTGTTATAGAAATTCTCTGCTCAAATGGAAACATTACAACACAGTTGGAAATTTTGACTATAAGTACCATCCAAAGGAAGTGGATCTATTATGTAACACATCAGCATATCGTCATATTAACATACCCAACAAATATATAAGACCAACCTATATACATAACTACATTACATATTGTTAGATAAATATCAAACTCTAGAATGCGGTACCTACATATATGTAACAATACAAGGTAGGATGGTACTTATAAGATGATATATCTTATGTCTATGTGTAAAATGCCATATCCTGTTCTTTGAGAGGATAATTCCTTGTATAATAAAACAAGTGGAGTGAACTATTAAGACACAAATGGTAATGACGGCAAGAAGTGGTGGTATTGAAGAAGGCTCTAGCAGTCTATTTAGATGCGTTGCGAAAGTACATACCTCTACATATAGATGTAGGCAGAAGGAGATGACAACCTTTCCATAAAACGACGACTACGTGGATAACACCACACACACACACTCCCACTTACACATCACCATCCGGAAGACACACTTTCAAAGGCAAAGACAATTATATTAGTTAGTTATCCTATACGTAATCGATGCAGGACAACCAAAATGCTGCAGGTGTCATTTTCTCATTTTCCCATTTAACATCTATCTATATGTATATTTACACAAGATACAAAATAGGGAATTGTATTATAGATATTTATTTTAAAATTGAAGTAGTTGTTCATCAAATTTGGTCTCGAAAGATAAATTAAACTTGTTTCCTTTGGAATCTTTTTATTTCTTATCGACAAAGCGAACAAATACAATGTTGAATAATTCTATTGGTTTGCTGAGAAGGTGATGGTAGATGCTCAGGTAGCATGAGGGTAGGTGTTTTGTAGTTGTAGATCTTAAAGGATATCTTGTCACCATGTTTTCTTACCAAAAAGATTGAAACAGAAAAATGGAAAACTATCCAAAGTGACCGGTTTTTATGCTATGTCTTCAAATAATAAAATGTTTTGCTTTGCATTTGTTGAGTTTTTTTATTAACAAAATTGTACAGAAATTATTTTCCATGGCTTGACAAAAATTTAAAAACATTACTTTAGGAAGCATTTCCTGATATAAATTTATCTAAATAATAAATAATACGGTTAAACTGGCCAGCCACTTTGTTTCCATTCATATTGGTCGTAAGGGAAAAGTGTGTGTGAGAAAAATATAAAAAAACTCTTTCCTTTCTTCGTGACCTTTTCTTATTTAAAAATAATGTTTGTGATAGATGCATAAAAATCCATTTTAAATATAGTTACGGTGTGCCCTCGGTTAAAATAAATGTTTCCTTTCTTCGTGACCTTTTCTTGAGCCTACAAATATTATTTTTGGAAAAAAAAAGCTTGAAATTCTAAACATTTGTAGGCCTTTATTTATTTAGTAAAAATGGAGATTAAATTTTGCGATTTATTAAATCATAAATCATGAACTTTTTGAAGTTAACCAAATCGTGTTTTGTTTTTTTAAGAGTAAGATGAAAAATCGCATTTTCTGTTGCATGTATCTCCATTCAACCACTGACATTTTTATTTGCGGCATAAAGGTTCAGCATTCATATACAAAAATTGAACTCGAGATTTTGACCAGACTTCACATTGCGATGACGCTAAAAAGATCTCGCAATTCTGTCTGTTTGTCTTTGAATATAACTCAAATGGCTCGGAATATTTTCTTTAAAATTGGTAGATAGCATTTTTAAATATTTTATTTTTTTAAAGATCAAAAATAACAGTATCTACCATAAGATTCATTTTCGAAATTTTATAAAATATTTTTTTTTTTTCATTTTGGTAAAAAAAAGTCATAGAACGTTTTTTTTTATTTTCGAATTTCTCATCAACGGCTCAAACGATTTTAACCAAAATTTTTATTAAAGAGCTCCTCTTCATTTAAAAAAATATAATCTAAAATTTTTTTCCGAAAAAATTGTTTTTGGATTTTTTGAAAAATAGGTAATTTCAATTTTTTTTTTTTTGAAAATTCAATATCTTGAAAACGGAAAAACGACTAAATTTTTAAATTACGTTTTAAAATGTTTTTTATTAAGTACTAACATTTTTTTTTTTAATTTTAAGTGTGTCTGTACCTCTCCCTACAGCCTAAGCCACTGGACCTATTTTCTTCAAACTCAATACTTAAAGGTCTTCGGTGATTTCCTACAGGTGAAATTTTTTTTTTTAAACTCGAAGACTAACGGTACCACCCATACACCGGTAATGCAAAATCTTATTTATCTCGAAAACGGCTCTAACGATTTTGATAAAAAAAAATTAGGTATGATACTGTGGACATGGACTACATTTTGGTCAACAAAAATTTGGGACAAAATGTTATTAACAGTACCTGTCATAGAACCTTTTTTTTTATTTTAACCAAAAAATTTCAGCACTAGCCCACTTTAGTTTGAAATAATATTGTATATAAAAATATTCGGAAAAATATTTTTTGGTTTTGTTTTTTTTTTGGAAAATTTTTTTTTTTTTTTGGAAAATCAATGCCTTTAAAACGTCTGAACGATTATTTTTTGAAATTATTTCCTAAAATCTATACTACTAAATACTTAAAATTGGCATCCTAAATTTTGTTCTTGAAAAATTTTGAAGAAATTTGTTATATAAAAAATTACTTTAATAATAAAACGATTTTTAAACTTTGCTTGCATAAATTCATACTTTCCATGCATTTGAACATTTTTATGTTATTAAATCCATGTTTTATATTTATAAAATGTATTTTAAATTCCAAAGTACTTTTACATAAGAGCAGTCGTGCATTTTATTTGGATAGTATTGTGAATTCAAATTTTCAAACCAAAATTTGTTTGAAATTTTCAATTTTTTTTTTTTAAACTCTACATATTTCGAAAAACTCATGCTCGATTTTTTTTTTTTAAACTGGACAACCAAAAGTTTTTCAATACAATCAACAAAACAAAAAATGTATTTCATGTAAAAATATCGGTACCCACCATACAAATGTAAAAAAAATGATTTTCGAATATCGTATTTTTCTCTCCTTGAAAATGGCACCTAGAATTTTGATGTTTTTTTTTCTTTCTTTGAAATACCTGAATACCTTGAATACCTGCCGTAGAACCATTTTTTCGAATTTTGAATTTTTCATTGTCGGTAAAACGGATTTTAATGAAATTTTTCATACAGAAACGTCTAAAAAGTTTGAAAAACATTGCATTTCAAAACTAAAGAAAAAAATTATTTTTGAATTAAAAAAAAATCTATTTGTTTTTGAACATTCGATATTTCAAACGGGTCAGTATTTTTTTGAAATATAATTTTTATTTGTACAATAGTACAAATTTAAAGTTGGCGTTCCAATTTTTTTTTAAGTTTTAAAAATGTGTGTTTTTAGTCATGAAATATGCCCCTCTTCAAAAACAGGAATGCAGCCTGACATTCTATTCTGACTTTTAACTTTTAAAAATCTGATTATTGAAACCGAGTTTTTAAGCTTTAAAATCGACCATTTTGCTCGATGAAAATTAAACATGCAATGCCTTTAGTTTAAAAGATCACATTTAAAATTTTTCACTTTCTTAGGCTGTTCGTACAGTAGTGCGACAGGCGATTTTGTGTGGTTAAGTTCTTAATTTCTTTAGAATTATTGCCACCAAAATTACAAAAAAAAATTACCACACATGTAAATGTTTTTCTCGCACGTAAAAACGTTTCTCGTATCGCATCGCTTTGTGTCTCTAAGCCTTAGGACGTTGAGTAAGGAAAAAACTCAAATATTAAAATCATAAAAATTTCGGGGTGGTGTATCTCCAGAAAATAAAAATTCGTCCGGGCTGAATAAAAAAATAAACTCTGAACTTGTCATCCAAATCTATAGAGACGATGCCGAGGCACCAAGTAATGTGTATTATAAATTTAAGTGGCATTGGTCGGAATTTGATAAAACCACTTCCTAAACTCCCAAAGCTAATTAGAACGAAACCTGAAATTCAGCTCGAAACCATTGTTCACTCATACCATGTTGCCAAGAGTTGAAAAATTTCAGCTGCAAAATGTTGAGATTTTAAATTATTGTAGCAAGGATTCATTGAGATTTCGTTCAAAATGTCGATGAAATGAAATTTTGTGCCATCAATTTGAAATATCAAAAGTTTTCAGCCTAAATCTCGTATTTCGTTTTGATGAAAAATAGTATTAAATGAAAAAAATATTAAAAAACGCTAGTTTTTTGCTGAGGGGAATCTAAACTTCCGAGCCCCAGTTTCGTCTTTTTTGTTGTGCTTTGGACGCTTTGGAGCTGGACTTTCTTTGGTCTCGTGACCAGGCTCTTAAACGGACAGTCTATTGAGAGTTTTAAGTCAAAACAAAAATTTGGCTTTAAGTTGGTGGATTTTTAAATGTCAATACTTATTGAATGTTCAATAAAATTTCTTAAAAGATGCTTACAAACTTTTTGAAGTAAGATTGAACAGTAAACGAAATTATTAAAAAAAGGGTGTGGTCGTAGGCGGATTTCAAAAAATTATTTTTATTTACATCAATTAAACTATTTAGAATATTCGAATTTTTCCATTTTTTTTTATTTTGATTGAGTAAAAGCATTTCATAAAAAGGGGGGTGTTTTTTTTTTAAATCAAAACATGAAGAACTTATAATGTTTAAGTATAAATATCGCATTTCTATCTCTTTTGAGAAGCTTAATGAGTCAAATACAACAATAGTATAATATTGCTTTTAATAGTTTAGACCTAAGTGACAGATTCGAGAAACCGTATTTCTTTCAAACTTATTCTTTCTTCTATCCACCTACTTGTCGGCTCCAATTGTGAATTTAGCAAATATGAAATTTTTTTTTTTAAAGAAAATGTAAAGCCTCTGAAGAGTTCTGTTAAACAATCGACTTATGAAAAAAATATGTTCGGAGTTGTTTTTGACGAATCTCTGCTTTATATTCTTGTTAGAAATTAAAAACAAAATAATTAAAAAAAAAAACAACACAGTGAGAAGTTAGCTTTTAAATTCCTTCGTAATATTTGTTTTAGGACTGATTCAACACGAATGGCAATGATATGATTCAGTATTTGTGGAAACCTGAAACTTATCTCAAGCAAGTCCAAATTTCCAATGTATTTTTTAATTTTTGAAAATTTCTTACTAAACAGAAAAAAGATTTTTTGCTTTTCATGCACCCCTGTTAAGTCCTCCTCTTTCATCAAAAATTTAAGACCTTGTAGAAGTTTAAGGAATATGAAATTCTTTAAACTTCAAAACAAATCTCAAACTAAAATTCAGGTTTAGTGTAGGTTTTTTTTTTTTTTTTTTTTTTGTAATTCCAAATTTTTCGTCAAATATTCCTGGGCAATCATGCCCAGGAATATTTTTAAATTATTCACAGAAATTTATGTTCACTACACTCTGAATGTTATGTTTGAACACAGCAGAAGAAGGATATAAAAAAACGAAGTTGGTCATAGAATTCCATATTCGTGTAGTACGATTGAAAGAAGAATCTACGTACTTAACGAAGATTGTGTCAGCAATTAGGCTCAAGGCTATGCTAATGAGCATGTCTGGGGGAGCTAGTATTACGAAGAAATTATTTTGTTTATGCTAAAAGAAGATTCTATGCATAGAACCAACTTAAGGTGAAACAATATCACCATCTGCTTTGGCGATAAAACAGTAAATTTAGCTAGTGCTGGATTTGAAGCGCTCTAAATCTTTAATATTTTTCATACCTGGTTTTATAACAGGGCACTGTTTAATAGGCAGATACGCAAAGTGGCTGCATGGACGAAGAGGAGAAGGAATTGATTCCTCACTTTCTCTGTACGTGTCCTCCTTTGTCTCAAAGACCAATACTCCATTTGAGAGATTTCAACTACTTTGATCCTATTGATCTGGCAGAAATAGATAAAGGCAATCTCGCTCCTTATTATAGAGCCCCAATTGGTTTAACGATTAGAGAGAAAGTCTCCATGATTCAATGTGGTATCACAAGGGACAAACTCATTATCTAAGTTTTTCGGCTTTCCTGCTGACAGCCACCTCAACCTTACATAACCTTACCTAACCTATTGCTTAGAAGTAATTCTGTTTCAAATTAGAACAAAATCGATCAAGCTATTAGCAAAATATAAGGGACTAAGTCAAAATTAAAACTATTTTCTCAAAAAACTTTAAAATGCTATTTCCGATTGTTCATTTTTCGCCATAAACTATTAAAATCAGTTGGTACATCACAGGTACGAAGTTTAATCAAAATCGCTAAAATCGTTTTCGTGAAAATTAGAAAAAAAAAAACAATTTTCTTGTATAGCAGCTACCCGTTCCCAATGAGCAAAAACAAAAATTCAAAGCTATGCTTCAAGGAATCACATAAAATTTTTCTGTAACAAATCGGTTCTTACGAATAGCAATGTGCCATACAGACGCACATGCTGACACGGAGAGTTTTGATGAAACTTGCATTCTTTGAATTCTCCTACCCCCTAAATTTTGTCACCAAGAAGTCAATAGTAAAAATAATAGTTAAAACAGTTTTAAGTATTTAAATTCTAGACTTGTCTATCTTAAGACCTTTTAAGAGATTACAAACTTCTGACTTTTTTCATTGATAACCAATCAATAAGAAGCTTAAAAATCATTTATAATTCCAAATTGAAATGCCACTTGTCTGTCTTGTTTTTCGTCGTTAAAACCCTAAAAACCCCTGTCGTTCACAAACTTCACTGCTCTTGCACTCAAAATGAAGTTTCTTTCAACAATGAATGCAACAAGAGAGAGAAAAAAATAAAGAAAGCATACTGAGTGAATGATTATTATTTATTAAAACTAGTTAAAAGCCACCCCCTTGCTAAGACAAAACAAAATAAAAAAAGCAGAAAAAAATATGATAAACCACTCCCATCAGATATTGTAGAGGTATTGAATTCTAATCGATTTTGTGTATACGAGAGCAGATATCCCGCACCTTTTTCCAGACAAACTACATATGTACACTTTATTTATCCAAAACCATTAGTATTTCAAAAACACACTCCTTCTCACAAAATCTATCTATCTAGACCAATTCGCCCCCGACCTCCTCCATCCTTGCTCGGGTCCCCCTTGGCAAAGCTATAAAATAGCAACATTTATTGATCCATAATGCCGCTCCTAAATGGCGTCATCATCACATATATAGAACTTTTTTCAAACTTTCACAGAAACACACAACAAGCTTGCTCTAGTAGTCGTCGCAGCCGTAGTCGTAGCCGTCGTCGTCGTGTCAATTGAATTCCAAGTGAAAACTCCATTATTCGCAGATATACAAATGTCATATCATCATTCTAGATCTTTTCCATGATGATAAACACAGATAAAGATACAAAGCACTAACCGCAACAACACTTATCCCTGCTAAAACATTCAAGCAACGCACATCGTGGACAGCCGAACAAATGGCTGGACAAACGGACGCACGGAATGGAGCGGAATAAATATCATGCCCCTCAATCCAACTCAGGCAAGTGCAGCCCGCGCTTGTTTCATTGCATCATCATCATCAGCTATAGCCCAGCCAGCAGAAACTGCGAATAAATCTAATTTATTAAAACCCTTAACCAATTTGTAACATCATCCGAGTGCGGAGGTGACTCTGGACAAAAGATACTCCTTCAGATATATTCTCCATTAACTCCGACCATAATATATGTAGTGTTGGTACCCACACGCTATGTTCCACAATCTAGACACACACTCCACGTCATCGTCGTCGTCGTCGCTGTCGCTCTCCAATTCAATTGGCTCGTGCATTACAAGCTTCGCATAAACATGCATGCAACAAACCCCAGGAAGGAAGACAAAGTCATCGTCGTCGTTGACGTTATGTCGGGCGTCTCCACCATTGCCGATGGCAACTATGTACTGTACACGTACTACCACAGTACATCAGCAGCAGAACCCAACTCCAGCCAGCGCAATAGAACCAGCAGCAGTGTAAATACTTGTTCATTAAATTTTAATGCGAAGGATTGAAAATACTGTCGTCGTGTCGTTGGCGTTGTTGCTCCAAAAACCTATCTCAAAGTATCTACAGCTTCATTTATATAAATATGTGGCGAGTATACGTTAGAAGACACCATCTACGAACGAACGACTTCGACGATGACGACGACGCGTGGGCAGTGTTAAACAAACCAAATTGACCAGAGTTAGCAAACAATTTAAAGTAATTGAGCGCTTAGTAGTTCAACAAACATACGACATAGTCGTAGTCATATATATTATACGCGTCCTCCCTTGACAAAGTATACCCCGTCGCCGCCGTTGTCACTCTCAATAGCCGACCTGACCCTGCTCCCAAAAAGTAAAAAGTTTAAAAACCAAAATTCAGGGATATCAGTTTTGAATTTTCTATTTTCTGTTTTGTCATCAAAAGCAATAACATAACATAATTCAAGGTCAGTCCAGGGGCTAAGTTTTGAGATGAAAGTTGCAAGGGTGGACAAAATGCTGTTGACCTTATTATGTGGGCGAGTGAATCATTTGATTTATTTTTTTTTTTTTTTGAGTACTTTGAACTATCCCAGGATATTTCTGATGGATGATTAATCTAAAAAAGAGCTTAATGTCCACATTGTGAGTTTTGGATCCACAAAAGTTCCACAGCAGTTCAATCTTAGTGAACATTTGAAGAAGGTCCACTCATTATTGTTTTCTCAATCAGATTTTAGAGTTCTTTAAGTGAAATTGTAAAGTTCAGGCCATAAACTAACATCTAGTGAAACCAAAACAAACACGTTCCACAAAAGTTTCTCCTCTATATTAGCATCAACCTTCCGCGAAATGAAAAAAAAAAAACTAGATGCCAATTTTTGTTTTCAATATAATAACATTTGGAAATAAAACCTGATACATGTCGGTTCGATTGAAAAATTAAAAGTTTATTCAAAATCGTCCGCGTGAAATTTTTAACTCTTACGTTCCACACCTTCTATTTTAAATCAAATCTAATTGAATGTTCGTTTTGAAAATTGTCCACTTTGTATCAACTTTCACCGTTGCTATCCCATACTCATAAATCGAAAATAAGTCTTGTGGAATTCAATAATTTTTCATTTCACAAGAGGTGGATACAAGGCCTAAAGTAAATTATAATGATTTTTTTTAAATTTTGAAATAATTTATGAAGTCTTAAAAGTTGTGAATTTCATACATTGATATTTTAATTTCATTTAAAATGCGCCTTAAAGCCTTAAACTTACCCATCTCTCGTGAAATAAAAAGTAAATGCATTCCACAACTTTTCATTTTAGCATATTTTCCTTTTCGAGTGTGGAATACTAAGATGAATGGTTGTCGCAGTTTGGGACAGTTTTAAATTTGACAATCAATTAGTTTTGATGTAAAATTAAAGCTGTGGAATGTAAGTTTAAAATTTCGCATTGTGAATTTTGTATGAACACTCAATTTCCAATTGAACTCTAGTGTAGCCTTTTGTCAAAGGATTGACATTTTTAATCAGTTTGTATTTTTTTGCAAAGTTGTGAATTCCCTTTTGAATGTTTTGAATTGAATTTTTTCCCTCCATCTTTGACCGGGTTTAGAATAGGATTAAAAATTAGAAATAAAAAGAAAAGGAAAGGTTCATTGATGTCGTCTGATATATCAATATATTTCCTCCAGGGATTTTCTGGAAAAAAAAATAAATTCTTTCTAAGACCCTAAGCCTAAGGTCAAAAAATCGTTTTTTCTACAAGGCGAAATATGAAAGGAAAAATAAACGCGATCCACAAATGTTTTCACTCCAATTTCTTATTTAAGAACTTTGAAAAAGAAAAAAATCTAAATTCATCACAGTAATTAGTTGATTTTCACAGAATCGATGGAATGTAAAATTCTAAATTTTGCGCCAAGTTTTTGTATGGGTATTTTTTTTTCTAACTTCAATAAACTGTAGCGCAATGTTTAATTTCTTAACAAAGAACCAGTGGAGTATCTATATTTAAGTTTTTTAAAAAGTTTCGCACCAAGTCAATAATTTCACTTCGCTCCACAAAAATAACTTATGAAGTTTGGAGAAAAAATAAACTGTGGGAGCTCAAATTTTCACTTGAACGTTAGTTTATCGTGATATAATAAGATTTAATAAATTTGTGTACCGACTTATACGTTTCTTCATAAAAAAACTTGTAAATTCCTTCAGGTGAAAAGTGAGTGGGTTATTTTTCACCTGCTTAATTTATGAACATATATCATTTTAAAATAAAATTGTTCAAAGTTCTATTTCACAACACAAATTTGAATAAGCAATGCTACATTTTTGTGGAACGTATTTTTTGTACAATTGAGAAAAAAATTTCTTTGGAAATATCACACGATTTAGATGTTCATCCAACTTTCCACTTGATATTTTTTGATATACAATATATTGAATAGATGAAAAGCCAAATTTTCAGTATTTATCCAGGGATTTTATTATGCGATGAAATCAAAGATATAAGATTCGCGTATAGGTGATAGAAGTATAACAGAAGCATTTAAATCTCTCGAGCACCGTCGCAATGTTTCTTGTCTTTCATTATTTTACCGTTACTTCTATAAACAGTGCTCTAGCGAAATAGCCAGTTGCATTCGTCCCCTTAAACAATTTAACCGCAATACTCGCGCTTTTAGGAATGCTCATCAGTTTACCCTTGAGTCCACCTTCGGACGTAGGTACTGTAAAATACAGAAATTCTTTCTTTAGCCGGACTACACGAATGTGGAATGCTCTACCAAGCTCTATTATTCCTTCCCATTCTCCATTTTTTTTTTTTTATAATCTACACGCGCTCAAGGGATTATGATTACCCTTTTTAAATGTTTGAACACAGCGCGTTTTTTCCTAATGCTCGTACTGTGTAAATCATTTTTAGGGTAGTAATAACCCCTTGAGTGCGCGCTAATTATAAAAAAAAAGTGTTCTACCAGTCACAAGGGAAGAAAGTAGTATACAGGTGATATCGCTAATGTCTAACAAAATAAGACTATTTTCACATTAAGAAAAAAGTTGAGGAAAATTTCATTACGTTGCGTTGCCTTGAAAATTCTTTGAAAAAAAAAAATCTGCCAAGAAGAATGTCAAAAAGAACCCATTTAAATAGTTGAACATTTTGTTCACTCCTCTTTTTTGTCCCTCCTTTTTTTTACTTTTCTAAAAATTGAAATTTATTGGAAAGAAAGTTTTCTCGTTGGAAGGGGCTAAGAACTACCTGTGAGCGAACATTTTTCAAGACATTGTAGGTACACTCTAAGCTAAGCAATAGAAGTTTCAACAAAAGCTTTGAGAACTATCCTGCGTCCTTGTTGTGTCAAGCTTTTTTTTTATGCTTCCCTTCAACAATATCACATTACTTCTCAAGATTCGGGAAATGCTCATCAGTTTACCCTTAAGCCTAATCTCAGATGGACTTTCAAGTACAGAGATTCTTCCCTGTGCTGCACTGCACGAATGTAGTGTAATGCTTAACCCAGCTTATGTGCCACTGTATCAATATTGCTTAACGTTAGAGTGTTAGTATACTATATTTTTCCCTTAAGTTCTCACTATGTTATTGATTTTAAAGGTATGTACTCATATTCCCTTAAGTGCCCGTTGATTGTAAAATTATTATGCTCATGTACTTAAAGGCAGCTAAGTCCAATTTAAATTGAAAACAGATTTAATAATGAAATTATTTAATAAGTGTTTATTTTTAATTTCATTATATCAAGGGTAACACTTACCGTAATATGTAGTTGGTGCGCACCGTTGGACTCTCAGATGTCTGGGTTCGATTCCCAGCCACTGCCACTAAAAACAAAAAAATGTTTTTCTAAGGGTTACTGACTCTTGAGAAGAAGTGGAAAATGCTCTAGAAAAATCTAATGCATTTACGGACTTCCGAATCAGATACAACACATTAGCTCACGTATTTAACAAGGCTTTTTAAATAAGAAAAATAACAAAAATAATTAAGATCGTATATTTTTCTTTTACTAAACAGTATATGACCCATAGGAAAGATAGGCAAAGATTTGAAATGAGTTACACCTACCTATGCACGTTAATTTCGAAGTCCTAAATATGAAATTGGTATGAAAAATTAGAAACGGGTAAGGTATTTCACATTCGTATAGTATGGTTAAAGAAATAGTCTCTTCTCCCCAGAATATCTACATTAGTCTGGCACTGTAGTACCCCTTGGCATATAATGGTTAGTGCGTTGGACTGTCATGCGGAAGGTCTCGAGTTCGATTCTCAGCCGCTGCAAGAAAGTTTTTTTCAGGGGTGTACTGCCTCTTGCAAGGAATTGACACATCCTCCAAGAGTATCTCTTGTCAAGGAAAGTGCTTCTCAATCAACCGTTCGGAATCGGCAGAAAATTGTAGGTCCCCTCCGTTCCTAGTATAACACGTACACAGGAGTGGTTGGGAGTTGTAAGTCGCTATAGGTCCTGGTTCACTTCGAGCTGTTGCACCATAAAATACATAATATCCATACATCATACAAAGATGCACTTAAGATAGCCTTCCACTGATAAAATGGGCCTATATGTAACTATATAGATAAAAAGTAAGAAATTTATAAACTTGATTTCAATGCGACTAAGAGATATCTTGTACAAAATCATTTATATTAAAAGCACACTGAAAATGTAGGCAAACTTTGAAATTTCCTTATTTCCTTTGATTGAGAATTTGTTAAGCACTACACCCGTACACCCTCTCCTCAATACAAAAAAGAAAAGAACTCATTCAAACCTAATGTAATTATCATCATCACGGTAGATTATTCAGTTTCCGGGCTAAAACCAAAACAGCAAATGTTCCAAAAGGTCAAGAAAACATCCACGTGCTCTTTAATCCAAACAGAATATGCCCCCCTTAAAAATCACACCATCAGTATATACCCGAAAATATAACAACAAAAATCATTTCCTTAAAATTTAAGACAACACCAACAACACACAATTATTTGCTTTAAAATTTAAATATCGCCTTCAGAGAACCAGACGGGGAATGACCATATCAGACACAAGGTCAAGGAAGCTTTTTAGCATAACATATGTATGTAGGTACATACATACAAAAAAAACATATCTAGATGTATTTTTCCCAAAGGATATCCGCCATAGGAAAAACACACGCTTCTTCCGTGATGCCGGCATGTAACTCGATATAACTTTGGTCAAACTTAAAATCCAGAAAGCACACACACACACACATACTCGTATATCTACTGAACAAACGCTTTATGTGTGCTTGTGCAGCGCAGTGAAATTTAAATATCGCCTTCAGAAATTTCACACAAGGTCAAGGAGGTTTTTTCTTCCTTTATTTTATGTTATTTTTTCTTTTACATATATTTATATATGTATGTACGAGTATAAAATTGTGTCGACACAGACAAATACTTTGCAGAGAGCGTTCACCTACTGTAACCGGTTTTTCTAAATAACCGAACTGACCTGGTACATTCTTTGCATCTGGAACCACCCCACCAAACCACCACGACCACCTCCTCTATTATTATCATCATCATCATCATCGTGCTCGACTTCGTCGTCGTCGTCGTAGTCTCATAGTCGGTGTCGTTGTCGTTTTCGTCGTCGTCGTCATCACCGTCTCGGTCTCGGTCTCCGTCATCATAATAGAATCCTTTCAAAACCTTGGCCCCCGCGCACCGTCATTACCATTGAAATATAAAAAGGAGATGCCCCAGAGATGATGATGGTCTCTGGAAAACTATACTATGCTGTGCTGGTGTTGCATCCTTAACTATCACACCGCTCCTCTTACTGTTGTTGATGATGATGATGGTGCTGCTGCTGGTGCTGGTGCTAGTGCTAGTGCTCCTCCTTCGAGTGCTCCTCCTTGCCGGGCAAATACTTTCAATTAAACTTTTACTTTTCAACAAGTGAAACTTTCTAGTCTTCTGATGGCCAGAGGAACCAAAGGAAGCAACCACCCATCTACCCATTATAACCCACCATCATTACCCACCTTCAACATCGTCGTCGTCGTCGTCGTCATAGTTGCCGCCACCACCACCACTACTTTTCTATATAAATATATTCCATTTGAAAACATTAACCCCGAATCAGCAGAACTAAGGAGATGGAACGGGATCGGGGGGACAGAAGCGAAGGATACACACCGCACACCGAGTTGTACGCCTTTTATTATGATGATGATGACGATGATGATGATGATAAAAACCAACGAGCCAGCAAGCAGCAAGGAAGCCAACCCCACCACCCCCAAACTTCTTGTGTTCCTTAATACCCAGACCAAGAGAAAAGAGAGAGACAGACCGAAAAAGTACCATAAACATCCTTATCCTAACCTGAATCAGCAATAGCAGAAGCATCAGCACCAGCAGCAGCATCAGTAGAAGCCACCAGCGTCTGCCCCTTCGCATAGTTGGAATTGGAAGACCACCACCACATTACCATTACCATCCCCACCACCATCACCAACACCATCTCTACCACGACGACGACGACGTTAAGGACGACGACGTCGCAACGACGTTCGAGGATGTCTCGACGAAATTTTCCTGCTGCTGCTGCTCCTCCTCGGAGCTCCGAACTGGCAAGTTCTCGGCGCTTGCATCTTTGTTCAAGGTTAACCTATTGCACCAGTTCCTTTCCTTGGGAGGAAGTAAAAATGAATGAAAAACGAAAGAACAAAACGAAGGACGAAAGAAGAAACGAAAGGCAAAAGCAAAAAGGCAAAGAAGGAACAAGAAAAGGATTTTCCTCAATGGAGAGTGTAGATTTTTGGGACGCGCCAAGAGTGTGGGTGGTGGGGTACATGTAGGTGGTTGGTTTCTGTATGCAGATTGGATGCTGGCTGGCTTGGCATGGGCACGTGGTGGACATACTTTATTATTATATGTGCTGCTGATGATGCTGCTTTGGGTCTTCCGCAGCTTGGCTCCCTACTTTTCTGAGAGGTTTCTGTGAGATTTTTGCCCCGACAAATTTTTGGGTAATTTTGTATCTGCGATGTGGCATTTTTAGTGGAAAATAGTGTTATTTGTGTGTGTGTCTGTATGTGTATGTGTGTGTGCTTATCTTCTTTTTAACATTTTTGAGAAATAGTGAACGGAACGACTTCACGGCTATATAGAAGTAGTATAGAAGTGTGGAGACGTGTCTGGTCCTGGTCTAGTTTGGTTTTTGGTTTGGTTCTTCTCTTTTTCAAAGGGGTTATTGGCCCACATCATCTCATGAGAAATGGGTTGAGTTTAAGTTTATAAAATGTAGATACTTTGCATATATCTACTTATACATTTACCTACATATATAGATAACTTTTGTGGACTTTTAAGTCCTTAGAAAAACATTGTGTATGGTCATCGTCCATCGTCGTCGTTGAGTCGTCGTCTCGTCGCAGTCTACATCGAAGTCGTCCTTGTTCTGGTCCTCGAAGTTGTCGTCGTTGGGTGTTGGCGTTGTCGTGGTGTGGCGTTTTTTTTTTTTTTTTTTTTTGGTTTTTTGTTATGCAAGGTCAAGTTTTCGTGTGCATGATATGGTATGGTGAGAGCATATTTTTGGCCATTGAAGATATGAATTTTGAAGGTTTCTCACTTTGTGCATAGAAAGTAGTTTAAATTAATTCACTGATGGCAATAGAGTGGTGAATGAAAGAGCACACAAATATACTTTCTCGTAAATGTGTGTTTCTTTAATTTTTATTTGTAATCGTGGGATGCAGTTTAATGGAAATCGGTCATAAGATGCAAAAGATTGTGAGGTAAGAATACTAGGTGTTATTATTCTTTTCTCTTGACAAAAAAAAACAACACTACAAACCATAAACGAAAAGTGTTTTGTGTGCTTTTTGTTCTGAATAATACAATAAGAGGCTGCTGACCAGCGTTTTTTTTTTTTTTTTTTTTTTTTTTTATAATCGGCGCACACACAAGGGGTTTTTTTGTATACCCTTAATACACAGTGTGAGCACAATGTAAATCATTTATTAAATAAAAAAAAAAAAAAAAATGGAATAAATAATTATTTAAAGAAGACTCCACTCTTTTGTTTCCGCTAGGAATTAACAAAACCTGACCATTAGTTTTGTGTGAAAATATAACATTTGAGTTTTGTTTTGTTGCTTCTTTCATTACACGATTGCCTTCTATGAGTTTTTGTATTTATTTATATTCTTGGTACAGGTTAAAATCTCCATTATATTTAATGTTTTTTTTCCGAAGCATTTCCTTGTCTTATTGGAAAACAGAGAAAAATTCCGTTTCGAATCAGTAACGTAACAGAATTTTAAAAGGAAATTCTTAATTAAATGGCGCCCAACGTGAAATTATTATTTCTTTCAAGTGTTCTCAAGAGATAAAATTCTTAAATTATTCAAATAAATATAACACACCCCGACTATGTTCCCTATTTTTTATAACTTTACTTAAGGAGGTGTAGATATGCATATGTATGTATGTATGCAAATACCCTCCTAAGTATGTTAATCGAAAAAATTCTATTTTTCTTTTTGCTCACAAATTCAGTTGAATTACTCAGAGTTCTGCTTAATTTTTTCGATTTCCGAAAATTCTTATGAATTTCTCTAGTATTTATTAATATTTCCAATGAAAAAAATTCACTTTACAATAGACCCATAGTAGTTGGATGAAAAACATTGACTGAAAAATATTAACATATCGGGATTTGCCTTGAAGCACAGATTTAATCTTTCTCTCTTATTTTTTAATACAAATAATTTTAGAAAGGTGGTACGGACAATATAACAAACGTGTGGTTCTTAGAAAAGCTGAAAATGTTGAAATGTTTTATCAGAATTTAATGTATTTTTATATTAAAAGAAATGTGGTTCCTTTTTTTAATACAAGTATCTCTCTTGTTCTTGATTATTTTTTTCAAATATGAAAAAAAAATATAGAGAAAAAATAGTTAAAAAAAAGTAAATGGCGCCCAACAAGGCGCTTACGATGACATTTTTTCTACAACAAATAGTATCCTAAAAATGGCGCCCAACAGAAGGTTAACGCACGAATTGTTTGTGTTTTATGAAAGAAATATTCAAGTACATAAAAAGGGCATACAACTGGGTGTTTTGGATGATATTTCACGCTTATTAAAAAATGTGTCTTAAAAATGGCGCCCAGCGAGAGATTTATGGTACATTTGAAGTGAAGTTTGTAAAAATATCGTTATATCGGGAGACTTAGGCAGGGAAGTTTGTGTTCACATGAGAAAAAAGACACTCAACGGGAGCTTTGGATGATATTTCACGCTTATAAAAATCGTATCTTATAAATGGCGCCCAACGAGTGGGTTATATAGGGAAATTGGAAAATGCGTGTTGTCCAATTTCTAAACGCATGAATGCATCCTAATGCGCATATATAAACACTGGTATTCATAGGGATGATCATTTATAAGAACATAATAATAAGTATAAAAATATTTTGTGAACGGCGCCCAATGCGAGGGTTTTATATCAATGTCTCATTATTTGATGAATTTTATAAGCATTTTTTTTCTTATCTTTCATATGCCTACATATGTGCTAAATTTTAAGATATCCCTCAAGAATTCGCAATTACTTTATCTTTGTTTTAGTTTGAAAAAAAGAATATACTCAATAGAAAATCACTAAGAAAATGGCGCCCAACGGGATTCTTTTACAAAATGTCATGATGGTGGTGTCGAAGATAAAATCCTAAAATCATTCCAACACCTGCACTTGGTGTAGAAAATTCTACTTCGCATATCAACAGGCTGCATGCAGATGAAGATGAAATTCTGATACGAACTTCAAATACCTGCCATGCATCTTGTCATATCAATGAGATATAGTTCTTTAGCTTGAGGCAAAAAAAAAAAAAAAATAATATTCATAAGATGCCGCCAAAGATTTGCTCATATCCCAAATACGATCTGCAAATAGGAATAACACCTTTTAATGCCGCAGTTTGTTTCATATTTCTAGCCAGCGAGAACGCAAGTTTTTTTTTTTTTTTTTGCTCAACTTGTCATAAGGCTTAATTTTTTTTAAATTCCCTTTGAAATATACAACGCAAAGGGCATTTATTAAAAAAAAAAAATTATGAACAAAAAACACAAAACCAAAGTATACTTTTAAAATAGTAGGCACGAGTATGCCTACATAGCACACTCTTTAAGAGCAAAAGGACTATTTAGAGACAGAGCTCCCCATGCATGCTAAAAATGTTTACATAGGATTTGTTGCAAAAGATTTGTACGCATTGCATACTTTTTTGTGTTTTTTTACCCGTTTTTTTTTATTTTTTTTGTTGTATTTGTGTATTATACCCTTGGCATTTCCTAATCATTGACACATGAATGAATGCAGTTCTTTATCCTGGTTATGCCAGCAAGCGAGCGTGTGTGTGTGTGTGTTTTTGTGGGGGTTTATTTACTATTTGGTTTGGTATAATCCAAAAGAGTTTTTTTTTTGCGTTTTTAGATTGTTTATGCTTGGGGTATAAGTATTTAAACACAAGAAAAAAATCCTATTTACACACAAAAGAAAAGCTTTCTATTAGAGGAACACTATTGCATACATCATTTTCCATCTGCAGGATGACGACGTCATAAATGAAGAGAAGTCAGGCAAATGTGTGCTTTAAAATTCTTTAAAACGACTTTAGCATGCAACATTATTTTCCATATAGTCTATAGATGATAGGTACCAAAATTGCAGTCATTGACGCACCACATATAGGGAGACAGTAGGCCCCGAGGAGTCGACTTTATATGCGACTCTTTCCAGGGTTTGCATACAAAATGTGACATACATACCACCAGGAGGCAGGCTTTTCCCTTTTGGAGCACTTGATGTGTTCCGTATCCAATAAGGGATTCAGGAATGAAAGGCATCGTCTTTTAATACTAAAGAGTTTGTATTTTTTTTATATTTGATGTTGTTGTTTTCATTCTTTGGCTTGTGTTTTAAAATTTATTGAAAAATAGCAGAACACTATAACCGGCTGATGAGGAAGACGACGATGACTATGACGCACGATGGCGGTGGCAACGGCATCTGCGACGACGGAAACGTCGACGATGGCGTTTTTATTTTAGCTTTTGTTTGATGATGATGATGGTTTTGCCTTTGCTTGATGAAGGCACGACAACGCGGAGCAATAAGGACATGATTTTTTTTTTTCTCTTTATGTTTGTGGATAGACTGCTGGGGGTGAAAAGTTCTTTCATGCTGAAATGATTCTCATTAGCAAACCAAAATGTTCTTTTGTTATAAACTATCACGTTATTTAAAGCTGAAAAGATTTTTTTTTTAGTTTTTTTTTTTTTTTGAGAACACACAGGGAATAATAAATTTAGAGACACTGGTTAATGGAAAGAGGAAGCGCAGTAGTTGGGGCATAGATACAAATCTTAGAACTTATACATAATGTAACACGTCATAGAGAGGTGATGATGTGTTAAATTTTCAAATATCGTTCATCTTATCGCAATTCCCACATCAGTAATTTTCCATTAAGAAAAGTGTTAAGAAAATGGCGCCCAACACTTTATGTTTACCACATGTCATAGAAGTGGTGTCGCATTTGAATTGGTTATCGCAATTGCAAGATTTTCAATAAAAAGAAGAATATTTAAAGAAAAATGCTGCCTAGTAAGGGGTGAGTTTTATTTATAATTTAACACGTCATTAAGATGTGATGATGTGGTACATTTTAAGGTGTCGCTCAGTCTTGTCGAGATTTGATACATCATTTGCCTTCAAAAAAAAATTATACTAAAAATTGTCTGTTGCTGTTTAAAATTGTTAGCTTTTTTTCTCTTACCTTTATTTGTATATTCTTTATTTTCAATAACAAAAAGTCTAAAGAAAATGGCGCCCAACAAGAGACTTTTGCTTTATACGCTTCCTTGAGAGAAAATGCTTACGGTGACTTGAGATGTTTAGCTAATTTCATAGAGAATGTTCATCTACACGCAATTGCTACATCATTAATTTTCAATAAAAAATGGCGCCCAACGTTAAATTTTTAACTTGACTATACATTATGTACATAAGGTATCGTTCGGAAAAGAATCGAACGATTGATAAAATGCTAGCAAAATAACATAAAAGTGCAGTGTGTAATGGTTCCTCTCAGAAAGTGAGAAGTCTTCCATTTAAAGTTATTTAAAGTGGCGCCCAACAAGGGATTATAAACTGCTCTTTTGAAATATCCATTTGGTTGATATCTTAAGTTAAATTCTTCAACGCTAAAAAGATTAAAGTAAAAAAAAATAAAGTACTGGGGTCACAACTCTTGGGCTCGTACCAGGATCAAATTATATTATCTGTGGAATGTTAGTGAATTACAATTTTCTCCCGAATTTTAACGGCTGAGATAAGACGTTTTTGATCTTAACAAGAGTTAGATTTAACACTTTAACCCAAGAGGCAGTACTGAATACTAAAAAATAAAATATTTTGGATTGAATTGGATCCAGATTTAAACTCGGCTTGATTGCGTACCAATTATTACGCCGAGGCTATGATTTAAATAAGTCTGCTTGAACATTTTTTTTTAAAGAATACAAAAATATGTTTTATTTGAATACATTTTTCCAGCAAATGAAACAAGATAACGGACAAATTTAATGAACGGAAGTTTATTTCACGAAAATAACAGCTTTAATTCATCAATAAATTATTAATGAAATGGCGCCCAACGGGAGGACTTAAGGAATTGACGAAAACATGATATTTCAGCATTTTATAACCATTTGATTCGTAATGTGTGTGAGGGTCAAGGAGTTTTGACTATCCTAGAAATAACACAGGGAGGAGAACAAAATAAGGCTTTCCACATTCGAGTGGTGCAGCTAAAAATGCAATCTCTATAATTTACAGTACGTCCAAAGTCGCACTTGAGGATGAACTGCAATGCATTTCTTGAAAAGACAAATTGTTTTCTAGTATGAATGCCAATGACTGTCTGTGGCAAATAGTGAAGAAAATTTATAACTTTTTCGTTCTATAATTTCCAAAATGGAGCCCACATTTACTTAATTTTTTTCATTCAGTATTTTCGAAACTACAACTTTGCTTATAACCATTTTTCCTTCAAAAATGTCCGTTAACGAGATATTCCCAATAACCCGATTAACGCAACCCTCCGTAAACATGAATCTACATGTAAACCCTAATTTTTAAAACGTTCGGTTTTATATTTGCATGACTATCTAGCATGTTTACAGATAAGAAGCAATTCCCAGTTAAAAATAAATATCAAATTAAATACACACTCACATTAGTAGGAAAAAAAAATAAAAATAAAACTTGTCATAGGAAAAGATAACTTAAGCAAATGCCAAATGATTACAACCACACCATTATGCAATCACGCATGCAATTGAATTTTAAAATAAAATTAAATGAGGTCTCTCTTATTTATGTCCCTTAAAAAATACATTTTAAGATTTAGGTTCAAATTATTTCCACTTTGTTTTCAAGTAACAAAACTTATACTCAAGCAAGTGTGCATCGGACCGAAAAAGTTTAAGCACTTAAAAATCAAGACCGTGAAGAAGATGAGCCTTCAAACGAAGCACTGACTTCATTGTGTGTGGGAATGTTGTTGCTTTGCTTAAGTGAAGAAGACTTTAGAAAGCTAAAATCATATACCTTAGGGGGAAATCAGTAAATCACAATCGTGAGAGACGTCTGTGGGAGCAGTCCCCATAAAGATTCCTACTTTGATGTGTAAAAACATGTTATTTTTCCTTTGTTGTTGTTGTTGTTGTTGGAGTAATTTTGAATTGTGCAAGCTATGGAACTTCATAAGTTGTGCTTGCTACGCTCATTATACCTACTATGGATTCCGTTCCGTAACAAACAAAAAGGGCGTGTTGAAGATGTCAACCATATAACAACAATCAAGCAAGTTTTGTGGATTCCTAATTGGTTCGGCTACCCCTCGAACAGGCATGACATGCGAAATTACGGTTTTGAGAGAAACTTAGGGTCTTCAATGGGCTTTAATTTTTTAATGACACTGAGAACCTAAATTTAATATCACGGAGAGAAGTGTTGACGAACACATTAAATTACCAAGGAAGAAATAAAGATTAATTATTTTTTCCATTAATTTAATTGAATGCATCAGCCAATAAGACTGTCACGAATGGAAAATTCCAGAACCAAAAACCCCAACAAGTTTTAAAAAGAATCCAGACAGAAAAATCTCATGTCGAAGCCCAATGGAATTAAGTATCATTCCAGACTGTTGTATTCTTATTTCTGTAAGTCATTCTTCATCTTGTTTAATAAAATGAAAATAAAAAAAAAACTTGAGGAAAAATAACTGACTTAATTCCATTTGATAACAACAAAAAAACATACCACTCATGATGAACTAAGTAATTTATATTGGTTCTGACATAATGACATATTGCCTAAGGCGCTTAATTGACTCCAATAATGGCGACGACATGTTGTTCGTTATTGTTATTCCTTATAACAAGGCCAGTCAACAATAATTAACTTAAAATGCATTAGGAATTTGTGGTCACACTTACAAAAGTTTTATGTTCAAAAATTACTCACTCAAAAATCAAACTACGCCCAGCACGTATGCAACATATTTTGATAATCTCATTAAAAATCCCAAAATCAAATGTGAAATCATCTTCATCTCATCTCTAGTGAGTGAAGCAATATTTTTCACGTCATTTAACCCGACCTTCAATGTAGGTCAGATTATTTCAAAATACTTATAATATTCATCCCCTAAAAAAAAAAAAAAAAAAAAAAAACAATATGTTATGTCTCCTCTTGAGTGTGTAGAGTATTGGAGGAATGCTTCTTTGATGCCTCTTATGATGATGCACGTGTTTCTGTAAATAGGTATATACGGAAGATTAAGGAATAATATCGAACAAGGGGGAATGAATTAATGGCAATGTTTTCATGGTTCGTTGTTGATTCATGGTGTATCTTTTGTTAAAAGGAATTGAGGGAACGACAAAAATTATATTTTCTAAGAAGGGAAGAATACCTTTAGGAATTAAATGCCTAACTTGATCGTACATACTTGCTTCTGGTTTCTTTAATGACTAGATTAACATATTTAAAAATAGGATTGAACTTTTATCATAACTGTGTAGGCTGGTCTGAAGTTTTTAACACATGAACAAACTATTGAGAAATGCCGCCCAAAGGGTTGAGTTCAGGTCGTCAGAGAGGCGATATGTATATGAATTAAGGGAAAAAAATCCTCCATTGTATCAAAATAGTTATTTCTTCCTTGGAATTTAAATATAACTATACAAATGGCGCCCAACGTGGCTTTGTTTAGTAGAATGAGTGATTTTTGTTTCGACTTTTGCTTATATGAATCGAAGACACATATTCCTCTTGAATCTTTTATTGACTTGGACGTGTTGCTGAAAAAAAATCTGAAGTGTTAGGTTAGTTCATATAGGTGATATTTAATGATAATTTGTTAATAATGTATCATCTTTTTTATTTATAAAAACTAATAAATATTTAGGAGTGACGCCCAATAAAAGACTATAGCACAGATCAACAGATGATGTCTGATGTTTTTGATTTATTTAAATTCGTATATAATTTTGAAAATGGCGCACAACGTGAGGATTTTTGGCTTTCATTTTAAAGAATTTGTGATTGTAGTTTTGATTTTGTTATGCAAATTATCAGATTTATTTTGAATCTTTTATCTTCTTGCTCGTGCTTTTTCAAGAAATAATACAAATCGGTTGCATAAATTTGTTCCCTTATTTAAAATGTCTGTTAACGAATTTTTGAAAATAGAAAGAAATTATATATCATTGATACTTCACGATATGTTTACTATGTAAATTTCGATGATCTCATCAGATTTTCATATTTTATTAAAGTTTGTGATTTATCAATTAATTTAAAAAAATTAATTAATATAAAGAATTAAATAAAATATTTTTGAAGCACACCCTTGAGATGTGTAAGTCAAAATTTCTACAAACTTCATTGAAAGACTTTATAGATCTAGAAATTGGTTCGCTAAGACCGTAATTCGTTCTGTGCAAGGGTTGGAAAAGAAATTGTCGTTCCCTGAGTGGTCTAACAGGAGCGTAAATAGGAACTTGAGATAGAAGATAGGGACTCTTGCGTGATTGTGATTGCAAATCAAATCTCTTATGAACATAGTTTCATGAATGTATCTTCTAGATTTCAGTGAATGTATACCGAGAAGCCGGCATCTTTTTTCGTAAGATAATGAAAAGTTCCAATTTATTTTTCAAAAAATATATTTTGTAAAACCCTTTTGAACTTTTTCAATTCGATCCGAATGTACTACATAAGACGGGCTTCAAATAATATTAGAAAGCTCTAGAATGAACCTTTTAAGGAACAAATATTTTAATTATTAAATATTTAAAAATGTCGCCCAACCATAGAATACAAACTCATTGCATCTGAGTGATATCTGATGTGTTAAATTAATATCACAATTTTTATATTTTTTTCTTTTATATAAGCAATGATAAATGGCGCCCAATGTGAGATTGTACTTTTTTACTTTGAAAAAGTTGTTTGTTTTCGTTGGGGTATTTGAATTTTCGAAGAGATCATATTTTCTTAAAGATTTTATATATAAATAATCTTTTGTGGGATTGCACGTGTTCCTGTGCTAAAGGTGAGGGACTATTCAACAAAGGGGAATCAAGTGATAGCAATGTTTGCATGGTGTTTTTTTTTATAAAAAATAGAGGACAGTTACAAACTTTCTAATAAGGGTAGAAAACCTTAAGAAATAAAATGTAAAACCTTGTCGCACATCCTTGCTCTCAGTTACCCACGGCTGATGTGTCAGTATTTACAATCATTTTAAAAGCATTTAGCTTTGTATAATTTTATTTCCTATCATAAAAGATATGTTTACTTCTTCGAAGAATTAGTTGATATAAATGAAGTAAGTAATTTTATTCATAAAGAAAAAATATTAATAAATGGCGCCCAACATTAGCAGAAACATGTTTATCTCTTATTACTATCGTTAAATATTTGTTGATACAAATCTTGATTTCGACTATTTTTACGAATGCACTACCTGACCTTAAATTCACGTTTATCACAAGTCAAACAAGAAATACTGAATACAAGGAACGTAATAGTATTTTTTTTTTTTTTTTCAGAAAACAAAATAAGAAGGTTTTCTTTTTATTTTACTTCCCCTCTTTTCGAGTAGATAACACACAAAGCAAATGCTAAATACTTGTGAAATCAGATACCGATACACGTTCATTTTTTCAGTCGAAATAATTTTTGATAAAAAAAAGGTTATGTACTCAACATTTTGTAAAGTCCTGTTCTTGGAATTATGATGAAATATACATAAGTGTCTTTCTTATTAGACTCTTTATACAGCTGCAAGGGTAAACTGATGAGTGTTTTCTTTCTTTTGATTACGCAGTAAAGGAATTTATTTGTGTATAGTTTTGCTGTATTTTTGTAGGATTATTGATTTTGTGATAAAAATTCACGTTTTTTTCTACGTTGGATAACTTATCAAAGATAAGTTTTAAAGTATGTTTTTAAAATTAAAACACACATAAAATGGGGCTTAGAAATTAATCGTGTCTAGTACTGGCTACGACTTCTGTGTTTTTTTTTATAACTCCGTTCCTTTTTAGCTTTTTTTTTTATCAAACTAGGCCCCCAACTTCATGTATAGACTAGTCAGCAGGGGGTTTTGTATTGCAAAAGGTGTGAGAGTTGACCCTGAGTATGAACAAAATCTGCCTCAGTAAAGGGTGTACTTCAAACACCAATTCAATATCTTATGTACTACCTTGAGAACGGCGTATCGTACTCAAAATTAGTAAGGACCTTTTCTTATCGAAATTTAATAAACTTTCTTTTTGTTCAAACAATCTCTTATCAGATATAAGATTTAAGAGTTAGAAAAGAGACAAAACTTTTCAGCACTTCAAATTTCAAAAGTATAAATCATACAATAAATGTTTAAAAAAATTTGTCTTGGAAAAACTTCAAGACATTTTGTGTTCAATTACGTGTTCCCTTGTTATTGGTTGAAACACGAGGATTTTACTAAGATTAAACCCCTAAGAATCGTTTGTGACACGAAACTTAAATAGTATTTAAATTCAATCTGAACGTTTAGATGTTTGTTAATTTTTCTTCTCGTAAACTGTCACTTAAGCCTTGCTTATGTGTTTGGTTTAAAATTTTTTCTCACTGAGATTCTTTTTTCAGCCGGACTACACGAATGTGAAATGTTCTACCTAGCTCTATTTTGCCTTCGCATTGTAATATTCAAAAATTTAAAAGTAATGTTTATCGGTATCTTCTTTTAAACCTTTCCTTGATTTCCTAACGCTTGAAGGAACTGTGATGAGCATTTTAAGGGTAGTATTAAGCCCTTAATAAGGGTCTAAAAATAGATTGCGTAAGAATTATAAATAATTATATTATAATTATATATCCTGCTGAAAGTCCTAAAATCAATTTCTCTTGTGTCTCTCATCGGAAAAAAAAGTATTTAAAAAAATCTTTATTTGCTAGACTAATCGGATCTAATTTTCAGGAGTAAACAACAACAAAAAAAAATAAAATTAAATAAGAAAACGAAAAAATAGAAAAACATAATAATTAAACAAAAATAAAATTATCTTTTAGCTGGCAATCATAACAATTTATACATTTGCGCTTCAATTATTTTAATAATGTTAATTCCGTTTGCATTTATAAAATGTTTATCCTTAAAACCGAACGCCAATCATCATCGATGTATATATATTTTCGCCACCCTTAGGGCAGGAACAGAGCACCAATACCTATCCCTACATAAACCTTATCCCATCAGCACCACTCACAGCCCAAGTCCCAATGCCCCCTACAGCCCACTTCTCTATCTGAACCGAGAATATACAGCACGAGGATTAATGTATTTTATTGATTTTTCATGCAGGAACGGTTGTCTCTATACGGCTTGCACCTTTCCCCTTTAAAATTCTCATTGCCATAGTCATAGCCATATAGCCACAGCCCATGACATCTACTTTGTTTTTTTATTTTTGTTCTATATATAGATATACATATATACATAGGTAGGTACCCCTTACCTGTACCCATTCCACTACTGACCTGATATACCTGTACCCACTCCCCCTACTACCGCCCACATCATCATCATTCGCATCAGGACTCAGTAAAACTACTGTACTCTCTGGTACCAGTGTAAAGTAACAAAATTTGAATATTGCATCGTTTGAAAGGGGTTTAGTAGTTTGTTGGGAAATACAAATTAAAAAATTTCCAAAACACATAATTTTGCAAAAAACGAAAAGAAACAACCACAAAACAACTAAATTAAAATAACTAACTAAAACCTGAATTCTGCTGCATTAAAAATAAAATTTCTATAAATGCATGTATGTACATCTAAAACAAAAAATTATTGTTTCTATAAATAGGGTGACCATATTTTATTTCTCTTAAGACTAAATACAGAAAATACAGCCCAATCGAAAATCACTTTTTAAACTAAATGAACCTTTAAGATTTAAAAAATACTTTCGACGTTTTTCTAGTTCGATTAATCGCTAAAAAGATATCTCCATTTCCAGAGACGTAAACTGAAGAAATTTTTGCCGTATAACTGCTATACAGTGAGTGTTATCGAAAATTTCTAACTGTGGGCATCTTCAACAAAATATTAACATTATTTCCCTAAGAGCAACATTTCGTATGATAAAAATATTGTTTCTTATCTAGAATAGCTATTCAAAAATATTTTAAACATTATTTATATTTGACACAAAAAAAAGATTTTGACACTTTTCTGGATATGATGTTTTGACTTTGAAAATGGTCAAATTTCGAATATTTTAATTCAATTTTTCCTAAGTTATTCAGTTTAGTTAGTTATTTACTTAAAATTTCAAATATTACTCGTACAAAAATATATTTCAAAATCTAAAGTAGCCAAATCTTAGTAGGTACGTTCGCAAGTTTGACATACTTATATTAAAAATTTGTCAGACAGAAACTCAAAAAGTTTTTCTTACTTCCAAATGGTCGGAAAGATATCAAAGTTTTCTTACACGTCAGCAAAAAAAATATTTTTTTATTTTACTGACCCCTAAACCGCGAATTTTTGAGTCTACAGCTACTTCTCCCTCGACTTAGCTCGTGACTTGTACAATGATAAACTAGGATACAAATACATTAATTTAAACAAAAGCCCGAAAATTTAAAATCTTTAACAGGGTGCAAAAAATCTTGTGTTACTTTGAATTATATGACGCTGAACGCATTCATTAATAATATAAATCAGTTTGATTGGTTTCTTGGATGCTTGGACCTAAAGTTTTCCTTCCTGGGATGAAAAACGAATATAAAAATATCAGCTAAAGGGGAGTTACAAATCATATTCTCTGATAAGAAGATTTTCATAATTTTTGGTTGTCTGTCAATAATCTTGACTTTTGTAATGGTTTGGGCTTCAGTTGTTGCTGAAGGCCGCTCAATACTCGATATAATTGTCCAGGCTTTCAATCCTAATGAGGGTGTGTAAAGCAGAATTGAGCTCAAGTGTATTGCAAATAAATTATAAACTGCCCTCGTACTTTTTTACTAGACTCATCTCCATCGCAAAAATCCCGCAAAAATCAATACGTTCTTCGTTATTCTCCAGGGGCTCCATATTCACCTGATAATAACCCTACGGATTTTACTATTGAGAGTATCATAGATGTCTAAGTTTTAAGTCATGTGATCGAAGAAATTGACAAAAATTTCACATTGCGTGCAACGTTTTCATCAGTCAAGTTGATAACATGGTCAAAGTCAGGGCCGGTCACATCGAATATTCGACGTTGTCAAAAACGCTGCTAAGTGTCTGGGTTTCCTTCGACGTTTGAAGAAATTTTTCACTATAAATTTAGAGGCCCAATGTTGATTTTGAATAAAACACAAATTATTTAGGAAATTATTGTCATTTCTTTTTATTATGATAATATTGGTATGGTTCAATTGTGTATGGAACAAAATATCGGCCAAATGACCGCCGCGACCTCAGAGGCACACCTCCATCCGATTATCCAAATTTTCGATGACGCTGAGGCATAATTGAGGTTCTTTGTCGTTAATGTGCCGAATTATCTCATCCTTTAGCTCTTGAATTGCTGCTGGCTTATCGACGTGCATCTTTTCTTTCAAATAACTCCAAAGAAAGAAGTCCAACGGTGTCAAATCACATGATCTTGGCAGCCAATTGACATCGCGGCCAGTGAATTTGTCGCGCAAAAGAGCCATTGTTTCGTTAGCTGTGTGACAAGTGGCACCGTCCTGTTGAAACCACATATCGTCCATATCTTCCAATTCGGACCACCATTCACAGTAACTGCCTGACCGGCCTCATTTTGGAAAAAATACGGCCCGATGATGCCGCCAGCCCATAAACCGCACCAAACAGTCACTCGACAATCACTCTTGGATTATTATTCGCCCAAATGCGGCAATTCTTCTTATTGACGAATCCACTAAGGTGAAAATGTGCCTCATCACTGAAAATGATTTTCTTCGAAAATTGATCATCCACTGTTGCCATTTCTTGCCACCATTCTGACCATTAACGACGCTTGAAATGGTCAAGAGGCTTTAGTTCTTGAGACAATTGCACCTTGTAAGCATGTAAATGCAAGTCTTTATGCATAATGTTCATCAACGACGAGCGTGAGAGGTGCAATTGTTGGGCACGACGACGAGTTGAGGTGGTGGACGGCTCTTCAGCCCACACTATCGCGAACAGCAGCAATATTTTCTGCAGTACGAGCTGTACGTGCATGCACTGGTGTTTTCACATCTCCTACAGACCTGGGGCACGATTTTTTCGATTGTACGCACATTTGGACGATTAAATTGACCGAAAAAATCACGAAGTGCACGATATGCATTTTGATTTGAACGCCCATTTTCATAATAAGCCTGAATAACTTTAACGCGTTGCTCGATTGTGTATCTTTCCATGGTTCAAATTGAGTTAGTCTGAAATTGAGAAATGCCAAATGAAATGCAGAAAAAATCTTGACGTTTAGGTGTGGTTCACATTGAACATCGGCCCTTAAAATTTAACCACCTTTTAAATGACAATTAGCATCTACAAGATCTTTTTTTTGGTATCCACCATACATAGTTTTGGAAAATCATATTTTTCTCGAAATCTGCATCTACAAAAATATATATATTCATAATCGCTTTAGAAGTCACAAGGCGTTACGTTCCTAGCTCCAACTACAAAAGGATTTGTTTTATCCTTTAAAAATTAATTTTATGCCTATGCACATTTTTCTCTTATAACATTAATTTTGTGTCATTATTTTTACTTGCGACTAATAGGTACGAGTACTATAAGGCAAGTTATGCATTCGTAAAAAAAATCGAACTCGAGATTTTGATCAAAATTGAGATTATGATGATAGCGAAGACTAAAATAGTGGGTCTCGCAATTCTGTCTGTCTGTTCGACTACAGCCTAAACGGCTCGGCCGATTTTCTTTAAACTTGGTAGATATCATTTTAAATTTTTTCCCCCACAGGTTTTTTTTCTTCTTTTTTAAGACTAAAAATAACGGTACCTGCCACACGATTTTTTTTCGAAATTTTATAAATATTTCTTTTTTTCTCAAAAACAGTTCGACAGATTTTAAAAATAAAAATACAAAAAAATTTCATTTAGTTAAAGCTAGGTAATGGTTGAAAAAATTTTTCCCAAAAATCGTTATTGAGGGTACCCCCCATGGAACAATTTTTTTGTTTTTGATTTTCTCAAAAACGGTACAACCGATTTTGTTAAATTTTTTTTTGCTAAAGCTCCCCAAAAACATAAATAGAATTGTGTACTCAAATTTTCAAAAAAAAAAAAAATTTTTTTAAACTCAATATTTCGAAAACCCCATGCTAGATTTTTTTAACTTAATAAATAAAATTTTCTTAATATAATCTATAATATGTGAGCAAAAAAAAAATTATTTTACCTAAAAATTAAGGTACCTACCATACAAATGCTAAAAAATTAAAAAAAATGGTTTTCAAAAATCGTATTTTTCTCAAAAACGGAGCCTAGAATTTTGTTTTCTTTCAATTAATTTTTACGATCTTTAATATAATAAAAAAAAATTGAAATTAAGATATTACAGCTTGTACCTACCATAGAACCATTTTTTCTAATTTTTAATTTTTCATCATCCACATAACGGATCTTAGTGAAATTTTTTATTGAGAAGCTTCTAAAAAGTCTAAAACACATTGTATTTCAAAACTTTAAAATAAATTTTTTTGGAATTTTTGAAAAAAAAATGTATTTTTTTCTGTTTTTGAAAATTCGATATCTCAGAAACGGCTCAATATTTTTTTTCTCGTAAATTAAATTTTTATTCGAACAATAATAAAAACTTTAAATTGGCGTACCAAAGTTTTTTCTTAAAAATCTTTTAAAAAGTTTGTATATAAAAGGTTTTTTTAAGAAACCACTACAACGACTTATAATTTTTGTTCTTGCATAAATTCATATTTGCACCTACATTCTATTTTTGTCTCTTACTACTAAAAGAATTTAAAAAATTAATTTTATCCTTATGAACAGTTTTCTCTAATAACATTCATTTTTAAAATTCCTAGTCTATACATAGGAGCAAGTTCGTGCGACCCAGTCGTTCATTTTATTTTTTTTTAATTAAAAGAGTTGCGTGCTTTTTATTTCTCAGTATGTTAAAATCTGACAAATAAAACTCTTACAGAATTATATACCGGTTTTTCTAAGTAACACTTAGTCTGCTGCACCCTGTAGCCACCTTTAGAACCTTTATGTGTTTTAGAAGAAAAATCTATTTTTGAAACAGTTTTAATAGTAGCATGACCTAAATTTGTCTCTGGAAAAATGTCAACGCTAGTACAAAGGTTCATATTATGTTGATAAAAAAAATAGATTTTAACTAACAAAAAAAAAAATTAATCCTCGACATGGTTGCATTCATGAATCTTAGACCGAGAGCCCACAGCAATTTTTGGGTGTGATTGATAACAAAAAATAATAAGCATAATTAGATAGGCCTTTTATAGTTATTTATGAATGTGAACGTCTTGCATACTCTAGTGGGCGCAATAGTGCATTATAGTGCATCAAGTATGCAGTTCTTTCCAAATTCTAAAAAAATTGGGATACAAAATTTGCCATAACTTCAAAATGAACAGCTAAGTGCCCTGATTGCAAATATCGAGGTCCAAGACGTTTTGAAGGTGGCCTTCTTAGTGCAAGAAGAAGCCTACTCTTATCGCGTCTGGCAGGAAGAAGGCTGTCTGCAAAACGTTTTCGACCTCAATACTTTCAATCAGGGGGCTTAACTTTACATTTAGGCAAAGTTGTTATCACAATTATTTAGACTTGGAAAGAACTGCATATATGATGCACTTTTATGCACTATAGCTCCCACTAGAGTATGCAAGACTTTCACATTTGTAAATAACTATAAAATGCCTATCTAATTATGCTAATTATTTTTTGTTATCAATCACACCCAAAAATTGCTGTGGGCTCTTAGTCTATCTGTAGTTGTTTTCGGTATTGCTTTTTCTTACGACAATGACGAGGCAGATCTTAGCTTTTTTAGTCACGAGTTATTTTGTTTACTAAGACCTCATAAGGACGTTTGTTCAAAAAAAAAAAAAAAACCTTCAAGAGCCTTCACTACAACGATTGAATTAAATAATATGGGGGTAACATTTTACTAAAGTCAAACTTATCGAATGCGTTTCATGTTTAATTTGCTTTGATCGAACTGTCATTGTTTTTCTCTGAAGTTGATTAAAGACAGAATAGGCTCGTATTAGGATATACCTACCACTTGTGTAAAAGTGCTTAAAATTAAGATCTTTTTATTGAACTGCTTTTAAATTAAAACTATTTGAACTTATCTCATTCTAGTTCCTCGGCATTAGTCGGTTTAAAAATGTTTACCACTAACTTGACGTAAAGTTAGCAACGCACCCTATTTTCGTGGAGAAAAATACAAATTATGTAATTCTTTTTTTATTACTTACGTACGTTTTAATATTTTACTTACAATCAATAAGCTCTCCTCCAATATCTGTTCCACACGGAGAAAGTCTTAAGAATTGATAAAAATTTACAAAATTGATTGCAAAGTTATTTGCCTCTAAATATTGGCTAGAAACACTAGAAGAAATGACTTTAAAGACTACTTCTCTGTGGCAAATTTAAAGAAAACTCCCTCCCTCCAGCTCTAGCTCAATATTGCCTTGGACGCACAGAATTACATTTTATACCTATGCTTAATTCTAAAATTCAGATGTTTTTTCGAAATATTTGTTTCAACAAAATAATAATAAAACACTTCTTCTCCAACAAATAAAAAACATATTATCTGGTCACCTTGCCAGGCAGCTATCAATGGCAGGGGTATACGCCCGTTCCACCTACCCAAAGCTCGCCATATCGTTTTTTAAAAACAACAAAATCAAAACAGTAAAATAAACATAAAATATTCGGCATTATTATTGCGCGCTGTTGATTACTTTTTATCCTGCTTTGTGTATATCGTCCCGTTTCAGAGTCTCGATTTTTAAACGGATTTCCAAAAAATAACGGACGCAAAAAAAGTAAAATATTATATTTTTTATGTCGTTTTTGACTGTGAAAAAAATCCTTTTAACAAGCACACTCCATGTCCCGTTCTCCATTTATTCTCTTTTCGCCAGAATCTGGAACTGGATGTAGGTATATGGTTTTCGAAACCACCTCGTTTCACCCATATTTCGCCAAACCAACCTATATGCAGGATTTCTTATGACTCAAAACTATTTTCATTCATTTTTTTTTTGTTCATTATTTTCCTTCTTTCTTTTTTGCTTTACTCTGTTTTGCTTCCGTTGTCCTGAATTCGACACTGCCATTCTCAACATACAACCGGAGATTACAATTTTTTTTCTGTCGATTTCTTTTTCGCTCTGCTTTTTTAACTATTTCTTTTTTTTCATTTTCTGCTTTTATTATTTCGTTCGCCTGCTGTTTACTACTACAGCTGTATAGAGGGTAAAGCTGCAGGTTGTTTCAGTTGTTCTTCCTCTCCTCTCGTCTTCGCATAGTTTTCGACTGGCCGTCTGTCCGTGTGTCGTGTCCGTCGAGTCCGTCTCGTCAGTGCGATGGTGAAAATTCGGGCCACACTCTCTACTCACAGGGATATTGCTCATACTTATGCCTCTCTGCTTGTGCTCCTGATTTCATTCCAGTTTTTTCAGATTTTTTTTTTGATTTTGCAACCCCAACCCTCCATAACTACACTGTTCAACGGTTGTTTGCTGCATTAAAAGGACAAGCAAACAAGCTCAACAAAAATTTCAAAAAATGAAAAATGATAAAAAAATACGCACATAAAGCAATAACAACAATAGAGAGTGGCAGAATGGACGTCGAAAAAAATTCAATACATACCCCCATCGATCGCCCCCTCCTTTTAATAAAAAGGACCACCACGATTTTTTTTCGCTGATTGGCAACGTATCGAAGCACAACCCTTAATTATAAAAAAATAATTGTCTACCCCGGTTGAGCTACAAAAAAATACTCATTTATATATATTGAAACATCCCCATTATAATTTTTGGCATGCCAGTAAATGAGGGGAACCAACTGCCCCCTCTACCGCACACACATATGTATGTGGGCCCGAAAAAATCGGACCAAGCCTTCCAAAACAAAAAAACCGACCCGGATCCAATTAAACAAAATAAGTTGCAATAAAACAAAAATATTATAAAAATGTACGGAAAACAGAAAATCTCCCTTCTCCACCTCCAACAAAAAAAAAATACAAACCGAATTCGCGACTATAAAAATAAAGGGGTGTACCCCTTTATGTATGCAATTCGTACAACATTATAAAGTCTCTGTGTGATGCCTGACAACTACCTACCGGGTGCTGAGATGAGCTAAAGCATCCATATACCCGTTCACAGGTATGTCATTCTCATGGATGTCCAGTTGTGTATCCTGCGTCCAGCGCACCACCTCTTCCTTTTGCAAGCCGAAAACAAAATTACAAAAATCGAAAACTGTCAATAAAGCAAAAATAATATATCGCAGTTTTTCGTTTTTGTTTTCGAGATGTGTTTTTGGGGCATTTTTTTGTTTTATGTTGTTAAATTTGGTTTCGTGTTTCTGTTTTTCGATTGTATGTATTTTTTTGGTTGCGAATTTTTTGGATCGTTCATTTTTCAGTTGAGGACAAAATGTCTCTTTAAAGCTAGTAGATACATTGTACAGTAGAATCTCGATAACTTTAAACAAAAACAAAACAGTGCAAGCAACCAACTTGAAGCATAGTTAATGACGGGGATTTCACGACTTCAAAAATTATTTTTCACTTCACAGAGATTGATCATCTAAAATAAAATGTAGCCCAACTTCCACCTGATGAGGTTTTCAATTTTATAAATTTAAGTCAAGTTCGCTCCAAGTGAAATTCAATATGGACAAATGAAAATTTGTGGAATGTATTATATTTTTGTTTCACTTGAAATGGGCTCTAAATTATATTTTAACATTTAAAAATAAAATGTAGCTGGAATTCTACTGATGAACTTGCAATTGTGGTGTTGTGGAATGTATTCTTTTTTTCATTTCTCTGGAATTGAACACTAGACTTTATTATTTCGAAAATTTCACACTTTAATAACCTAAATTCCATATGATGAGATTTTCAATTATTTCAATTGAAAAAAAATATAAAAAAAAATTTGGAAAGTGAAATTTCGTGGAATGCATTTTTCATTTCGCTAGAAATGAGAACTAGTTTATATATTAAATGTTATAAAGTCAATTCGTCTGATAAACTCGAAATTGTAATTATATATATTTTCATAGATCAAATCCAATAAAGTTAAAAAAATAATATGGCGTGAAAAATGTTGTGGAATGTATTCTCGAATTCGACATTAGACTTTATTATTTCAATATTTATAACTTTAATAGCCCAAATTCCATATTATAAGATTGTCAATTATTTAAATTTAAGTCAAGTACCTGTTCAGCGAAATAAAAATAAAATATGGATTGTGAAATTTCGTGGAATGTATTATTTTTTTTCGCGGGTTTGTACTTTAAATATTGTATATCCGCAATCGGCTTGATGAACTTGTAATTCCAATTGTAAATGATTTCATAGATGTAGTAGAGTAAAATTAAAAAAAATATGGAGTGAAACATGTTGTGGAATGTGTTCGTTTTTTTTCCACCCACATTTATTTTTCTACATAATGAATAAAAATATGTTCAAAACAACCAATAGTAATTTCGGTTGATTGTTATAATTATTAAAGTCAAAAAATCAAAATCAGAAACAAGCGAAAAGAAAATATCAAGTGAAAAGCGAGTTCGTGAACTTTATGAACCTCTACCAGAATGAATTTCACTCGTAGATAATTCTAATGAGTTTGTAAAAAAAATTCACAGGGAATATTTATTTTCGATAAAAATAAATTCCAAGTGAAACTTATTCAGATACAAATTTTTTAAGTGGCAAAAACATTTCCTGGGAATTATTATTTGGATAACTAGTTCACTAACAACAAATAGTTTCCAAACTCTTCCTAACTTACGAAGACTTCCTTGAAAATTGAGAAAAAAGTGACATATCCAATATTGTGGAACGCATTCATTTCTCTTTTCCCGTGAAAAAAAAATCAAAGCGCTTCCCATTAATTTTTAGACCGATGAAATTAAATTCATAAGTACTCGTACAAGCACACAGAAACACCCGAAATTCAATAGCAAAGTTTGTCTTTGGTAAAAAAATGACGATGTGGAATGTAATGTTGGAAAAATGTTTAATTTTCAATCGAACAATTTAGGTAGATATTATTCATTCCAACTTTTGTTTTTAAAACACAAAGCTAGTAAAAATCATTTCCATATCCAAATTTTCGCCGTGAATTTCACATCTTCCAGAAAGTTCTGTTTCTGAGACATCATGAATTATCACTATTGATTCTTTTCATTTTTTAAAGGACGTATTTAGAGAAAATGCGTGAATATGATTTTTGGAACGTATTCATTTTTCATTTCACTATGTTACTATTAAATCCCGAACTGCAAGAAATTTTGGGCAATCCTGACCGTAAAGCCTAGTACTCAGTTCAAGTGAAAATGAAAATTTCATATAAAAGTGACTGCTGGTTCACTGGCATGAAATCCGCAACGAGAGGTGAGTACTAAAATGTGGATTGGAAAAACAAATATGTTCCACAACTTTTTCCACGCTATGATTTTCATTTCTCAATGTAGAACCATCAGGTAAAAGTTTAAGGCAACGTGAAAAACTGTGACATTTGTCAGTTGATTTGAATATTTTGTTTCAAAACAAAAATTTAAAATTTATAAACAGAAAGAACGAATCAGTTTAAAAAAATTGTCATTTTTTTTTCATTCAAAGAAAAGACTTATAAAAGACTTTTGTCTATTGTAAAAGATGAAACGAAATAAATAAATACTAAATACTAAATACTAAAGTGAGTATCAAAAATTCACGTGGAAAAGTTTATTCTATTTTCATTTTTATTCTTCGCGTGTAATTTGGAACGTATTTATTTTTCATTTCACGCTAGGTGAGTACTAGGCTTAAAATAAAAAAAATTAATATAGGTGAATCAGATTTGTGGAACGTATCTTTCATTTCACGTAAACAGCACTGAGTTGGCTAGTGGTTAAGTGAACTGTTGGAAAATTTTAAATTGTGAATTTCATCATCTTAGATTTGAATATCAGGATTTTGAAAAAAAAAACACTCCCTTGATAACCAACCGTGCCCCCATTAAGTAACCTGCAACTGGCCCCTTTTAAATCATTTTCGAAACCCATTTAATTGAAAAATATTATAATTATTATAAAAATTAATTGAAAAATATGAGGTTTTTTTAAGCTGTAAAGAATGTCCAATTAAGGGAGAGTCGACTGTACGAGTATGTGTATCGGCGGCGGCGGCGGGCAATCATCATTTTGACTGCCCTCCAAAAACAGCATCATAACCCAGCATCACCCTACTCATCCCACCATCCAGCAGCGAGAGTATAGGGTAAGATTTTTTTTGGGTCTCAACAAAAAAATTTATATACATCCACCCACAATGTGCCACCCCCTGATGGAAGGAAAAAAAATGAATCCACGACAACCAGGACAACGACGACGACCCACGACCGACGACGAGAATCAAACTGCCAACTGACGTAAAGCGGAAGTATACCAAAGAGAAAGAGAAGCGGCAAAAATAGTGTGAGTGGAGGTGTGAGGGGTGGCAATGGGCTCAAAATTGGGATTGGGATTCAACGATGGAAAAAATGATAAAAAGGGTGGAAAAAAATCAGCAAATGAAATCAAAAAGAAATAAAGGACAACTTTACTACCCCACCATTACTCCATCATTCAACCCGCTGCATGCCGTTGCCGTCGCCGCCGCTGCCGCCATCACCCACCACCGCCAGTGTGTTGCTGTACCCCACATTATAGTCAGCCAACCGTCATCAGGCTGGTAGTCAGCTAACCATTGAGCTGCTTCTATCCCAAGTACTCATCACCAGTCCACCGCATTATATCAAGGTATAGGTGCATAGATATGAGGAATTGTGTTGTTGTTTAACGCCAGTCGTACTACACAAACACACACTCACGCTGTGACCGTATTGTATACCAGGATCATTCATTCCATAGCCATCATGCGGCTCTAAACCTAAATCTAAAAGGACCACCCAACCTCCGACCTCGTACGTCACCCGTCTCATCATCATCATCATCATCATCGTCCTAGTCGTCGTGGTCCTCATGATGCTACAAACTGCTACAACTGTCGCTCCAGCTCCCGATGCTTTGCTCTAAAGAAAAACACAACTGTGGAACACCCAAAAACCTAAAGTGGCCAAAACAATTGAATTTTTATTTTGACATAGTTCTTGTTTTGGTTTGCTTTTTCGTCCTTTCTGTATTGCCTCGTGTCGTCTATATAATTTTTTAGACTGTGTGGCATCTACATACAACAGCAGTACACCTTTAAAAGACAAAAATAGGTTAAATAGACGCAGTTGCATGTTTGGTGGAATTAAAATGAATAATGGGGTTTGGTTGCAGAATTGCACTGCAGCCGAAAAAAAATGTTGTTGGCAAGGGGAGAGGTGTGTGTTTTTTATGCAGTCGAGAGAATAATGGGAAACAAAATAAAATAAAAAGATGATGTATCAATCATGCATGTATAGAGAAAACCTTAGTCTGTGATTTACTTTTTCTTCGATTTTCAATACCACTCAAATACATTTTGCAGCCATTTTGATTTAAATATTTTTGTATTTTTTTTTTTTATAACTTTTATTCAATTTCGATTCAATGTTTGAAATAGTTACTACATATTATGTACAGTATAATATGTATGGCTGGGTTTGTCGGGATCAAAGTTCTTAAAGGAACAAAATCCAACAAACCTTGTTCGAGCAAATTGCATACACATTTTGTAATTCTCTGTAAATACAATTTTGTTGGTTGGAATTTTAGCATTTCTCAAAGCCCCTTGGACTTATGTTTCATAGGAAATGTTAAAAAAATATCAGTCCCAGAGCCATAGGTAACAAATGGGGTCTACAAACTCATATAACACACTGGCTATACATCTCAGTCATTAGACCGATACTTACATATGGAGTGACAGTATGGTGGACTGCACTGGAAACAACAACAAACCGCTATAAGCTTAGCAAAGTCCAACGAACAGCCTGTTTAATCATGAGTGGAGCTCTTCGCTCAACTCCTTCTGCTGCACTTGATGTTCTTTTTCATCTCATACCGCTAGATATTTTTAGCAAACAATCGGCCGCTAACACAGCCATCCGACTTAAAGCCTCCTCGCAGTGGATCAATAATGATATTGGCCACTCTACTATACTGAACTCGTTCAGTACTCTACCTAGTAACGTCGATTACACCACCCCTCATCAAAAATTTAATAAAAACTTTCAAGTGTCCATCCCTTCCAGGTCTTCTTGGGAAAATGAGTCGTTTTTGATAGACGAAGCAATTCATTTCTATACAGATGGATCTAAAACCGATGACGGGGTTGGTGGAGGCGTATACTCTGATAGATTAAATCTCTGTCTATCTTTTCGTCTTCCCAATCACTGTAGCGTGTTCCAGGCAGAGCTTCTAGCAATAAAGGAAGTCCTCTCTTGGCTAAATAAAACGTTATATCGACAACCGATATACGTATCTTCTCAGACAGTCAAGCTGCCTTAAAGTCACTGGACTCTGTCTCCAGTAACTCACAAACAGCCCAAAATTGTCGATCATCTCTGGTGGAGATGTCAAAACAGTTTAACATTCACCTTACATGGGTGCCGGGGCATAGAGACATCCCAGGAAACTGTAAAGCTGACGAACTTGCAAAAAACGGAACAATCTTACCTTTGTTGGATAGCAAATCTAACATCGATATACCCCTAGCTACTTGTAAACTTATGCTAAAGCATGATACCATGAAGAAAGCTAACCTCAGATGGACCAGCACCCCAACTTGCCGGTCTACTAAACTGATTTGGCCATTGTTTGATGCTAAACGCTCAAAACAACTAATTTCTATTGGTAGATTGCATATTAGCTCCGTTATAGGTGTCCTTACTGGACACTGCCTAATAGGAAGACATGCTTCTCGTCTTGGAGTTCCTGCAAATGATTTTTGCAGAAGCTGCATGGATGAAGAAGAAGAGGAGTCAGTTCCTCACCTTTTATGTTCTTGTCCTGCCCTAGCGCAAAGACGTAGACTCCACTTGGGAGACTACTACTATAACGATCCTAGTGATCTAAATAATTCCGACATTCACTGTAAGGGTGATTTTTGAAATCCTTGTGGTATCACAACGGACCAAATATTGGTCTAAGTGTGTTGACCACTTTAACCTAACCTAACCCATCAGTCCCAGGTCTGCCAAATACCTGTCAGATGGAATCAAAAATACCGAAATTTGATGCAGTTAAAGAGATTCATCTTTGCCAAAATTGTCAAAATATTAAAACGAAATTTAGATTTCGAAAACACGGCATGTTTGCTTTTTCTGAAATAATATATGAATATTTGTACTTGGTGTTCAATAAACAAAAAATGTCCCAATCATTTTTGAGCAGATTAAATGCCTGCCAGATCCTCTCAAAGAATGCAAAAAAATAAATATTTTACTTTTAGGTTTTTTTTATAATCGGAATCCAAAAAAGTTATAAAATCGCAAACCGACAATGTGCCAAATAACTGCCAGCCCTATTCAAAACTACCAAGCACTTTTTCGTTTTCGAATTATGTGCGTTTTTCAATTCTTTTTCTGAGCAATAGTATTAATATTTTATAAATATTTTAGTTAGGAGTACATTAAAAAAAAAACTTTCAAGACAGGCTAAATGCCTGCCAGACGCCTTAAAGAACGGATAACATAACTTTTTGATTATGTGTAACTTAAATTTTTTTTCAAAAACAGCAGATACGAAATACCAGCCCTGTCAAATTACTGTCAGTTGTATCTTAAAAAAAAATTTGAAAAATAGTTTTTCTTTTTTAAATTATTCATCATCCTTTCAAAAACTTATGAATCTTCTGTTGGTGTCAACAAAATAAAAAAAGTTCCATAAGTTTTCGAATAAGCTGAATGGTTGTTAGACGTTTTTAAAGAATATACCTAATTAATTGAATTTGGTTGAGTTCTAAGTCTTTATCTTAGTTCCCCTCAGTACGATGATATCGGTTCAAGACGTTTTTTAAATAACATAATATCTGCCATACGTGTTCATATGTGCTTATGCAGATGGACATGTTTAAATAACAGCAAGTTTTTGAAAATTTATTGTTGCTGTTTTTATAAGTTTCGAAAATAAAATATAATCTTCTGATCAAGTACAAAAATAAAGAAAAACACAGAGCAGATGTTTTTAAAGTGACCATATCCCTGTCAGTTGTATAAGAATTCCACTTTATTTCAGCCATTTACTTTGTTTAAAAAAAATCCTTAGTGATTTTCAAAGAACGTAAGCCTGCCAAATGCGTTAAAAACTCAAAAGAAGACAAATTCCTGACCATGATTTCAAAAATGTAGTTCCAAAATTAGATTGTTCTTTTCTAATAAAAGTTATTTAAGTTGACAAATGTACGCCAGACGTACAATATACAAGATTTTTTTTTTTTTTGTTTTTTTTGTTGTTTTTTTTTTTTGTTTTTTTTTTTGTTTTTTTTTTTTGTTTTGTTTTTTTGTTTTTTTTTGTTTTTTTTTTTTTTGTGTCAACTTAGTATCGAGCGATTTAATCAAATTTTGGTCACATATTTTGCTAAAATCTGCCAGACATCCTCTTAATTTTCCAAAATTCATTACTTAATTACAGTTTTGTAAAATATAGACTACCTGTATACGAATTTAAGGATGTCAAATATAAGCAATATTCTCTTTGTGGTCAAATTTCTGCCAGACACTTGTTACCTCATCTAGGTTAATTATTTATCCAAAACAACTACTGAACGTAAATGTTTGTCGAAGTTTGGTTCATGGTATTTTTACAAGGTCTTTATCCCTGCTAGATGCACACAAAATAAAAAAAAATTAAACCAGGTCTTTAGGTTTTGATTTTGAGTTTTTGAAAGTGGTTACTCTTGGTAACCGCCTTTAGTGCACCAATTAAAAGGGATGACAAATATCAACCATTGTTTTTTTTTAATTGTTAATATTAATTTTAATATTTTGACAATCTAAAATCAATGCGTCTTTTCAAAAATGTTCACCTTTTAAGATTTCTTGTTGGATATTTTCAACAAAAAAAATCAAAAAATCCATGTCAGATGAGCTTGACAAAAAATTGCGTATTGACAATGTGCATATTAGTGTGATGAATACAAGTGAAACACCAAATTTTTGTGGATTAAAGTTCTTTAAAAGTTATTCGCGTGAAATAAACAGGAATTTTATTGTTGCACCACCAAGTGTTATGCGTTCCATAGTTAAAAGTGTTGCCTTTGTAACTATGCACATATCAATATAATATTGGCTGCTTTCAAGACAAAGTTCTACGAAAATTATTGTTTTTTTTTTATTAGTCTAGTTTTGTTTGTCTAAGAACCCATCTTGCTGAACGTTGAGGGAGACCTACACTTTTTGGTGTACATATGTCGGTAAATACATCTGTTAGTAACTCTAAGTTTGAAGTGACCTTTTAAGTTTAATACAAATAATATAAAAATGTACAAAAGATCACTCCAAAAAGACAACCATAATAATGATGGTAACCAAAACTAACCAAATTTTATTATATTTACAATTGAACACTCCAAAAGAAACAACTTTTATAATGGTGGTTACCACTACTAACCACTACATGTATTCTACTATCATTACAACTCAGTACTCCAAAAGAAACAGCGATCATAATGGTGGTTACCACAACTAACTACCCTTTATTATACTTACAATTGAGCACTCCCAAAGAAACAACGACCATAATGGTGGTTACCACAACTAACCACCACATTAATTTTACTATATCTACAACTGAGAACACCAAAAGAGAATAACTATGACAGTGGAGGTTACCATAGTTAACCACCATATGCATTTTTGTATGTTTCCGAAAAAAGCATTATTATGAACCAGTTTTTTTTACTCGAAATACAGAAAACTTTTTCAACAAATATTAGAAAACTATAAAAGCAAGATTTTTAATTTTATTCACATGACAATTAGCCAAGATGTTGTAACATTCCTACCAAATCTTTGTCACATGGAGTTCACAACTCAAATCGACAAATGATGCGAGTAAACATGAAAAATAATCAAAAGGTGGTTATTATAACTAACCACCTAATCTGATATCTGAAAGAGGTTAAAATGTTCTAAAATAGTTATTCTACATTAAATTGACTCTCAGTAAAAACGAAACCGTAAATTTAATATGCTTATATTTAGTTTTAAGAAGAAAAATGACTGTCAGATGGTCTTAGAAAATGACAGTAAACGACCTTATGAATTTTGACAAAGAAAATCAAGGTTATTTTTCTAAAACAATGATCAATTTTGATTGAGTAGATAATGGTTAGAAAAAATATAGATTTTAAAGAACTAAAGGCCATCCAAATGCGCATAAATATTGTCAAAGTTTAACTCAACTGATTTCATTAAATATTTGTAAATTTAGGTCAATTTATATTCTGAGATAATAAACATCTGACTGTCAATATCGTGCCCAAAAATTTCTTGCTTATACTCGTACATAGATTTCTTCTAACTAGTGCTGGGTTGCATTTAAAAAACCTAAGGTCTTACACGCATATGTACATTGTTAATAAAAACGTTTTCAAAGAACACACGAAAATTAATGAGGACTGTGAAAAACTATAAATTGATAAATTTTTTAATAACTAAGCCTTGTTTCTATTTGAACATCATACAACAAAATCATGTAAATTTGTCCAGGTTTTTGTTTCGTATCGATTTTTAAAGCTGATAGGTAATTTAATTTTAATTTCAAGAACGCCTCCAATTTGAATGAGAGTTCATGTTAGCACAAATTTTTAATATGAAATATGCTTTTGTTCTATGCTGCAAGTCCAACCTCAGAATGAATTTTAATCACATAAAGAATGATTGAAGACCTTCGTGCAGTGCCAGGACTTCCGTTTGTCCGTTCATACACAGACATACGTCACGAGCTAAAAAAAATATTACCTACTCGTATCCTTGTTGCGTGCGTGACGACTTAACTAGTTTTTTTTTTTTTGCTGTGCTTATGCTAGTACGCAAATGTTGTAAGGTAATGATTCCTTTGTACATGTTAAAGTACATTCTAGACCTAAAAATAGGTAGATTGCAATTTGCATTTATTAAATAAAGTACTCCTTTGGCAGGACAAAAAACAAAGAGTTAAAATCTCATAGATGAAAGAAAAGAGGCACACGGGAACCTTAGTTTATGTATGTGATTATACTCAGCAATTTTCTAGAAGTCGTAAAAATCTAGCCAAGAAGGAATGGTAAAGGTAAAAAATTGTTAGTTATTAAGAAAGGGGCCTACTTTGAGAATAATTTTATGTTGAATAGAGGCTTTTGTTTTTATGTTCGGAATATGTACCTACTTACTTGGATTTTAGATTCAAATAGCTTGATAATTTTTTGGTGCCTTAAGTTCTCGACAACTCTCTAACTTCATTTCAGACCCTATAACTTCTGATAGGCCAGGGAGAGAACCTACTACCAGTCAATAAAGACCTTGTTCAACCACCTAGAATAGATGTGGTAGATATAGCTATAGACAACTTAAGAATAGCAAGTCCCCCGATCTATTCTGATGAAGTTCTTCAAACCTGGAATCATCGTGTTGAATGGGTGCGTGAAACGAATTATCAACACAGTATGGGCGGAAAGTGGGTGCACGATGACTAGACTTTTTTCTAGATGGATCGTAAGAAACTATAACTTACAAGAATTATTTAGGGATATCGTACTGTGTCAGCAGCTCTTTAATTGGCAACTATGAGTGTGTCATCTGGTCGAGCAGTTCGACCATATACCAATTCGTTGCGAAAAGCCTAAAAAATTTAAATTCGAGCCTCAGAATTTTTTTATTGACTTCAAAACCTAATATGATAGTATTCATTGTCATCGAGCTCATATGGTGATGGCCGAAGATCAACAATATAAGTACTTCCTGCAAACTATTCCAAACATACATGTGGCTTAGACATAGATATCTATTATAATTTGATCTCTTCAATCTCCTTCTGGAAAACTAGTCGGGAGTCTACTACGGTCTTCAACCAGTATATGGGCTATATCCGCACTATCGACCGCTCCAGGCGTGTCGTAATACCATCCATCACTGCCATTGAAAAACAGGCGAAAGTTGTTGGTCTGAAAGTAAGCAAAGAGACCACCAATACATGTCCATCGCCTGGAACTAAACATCACTATTGATAGGAGGAACCTCCAGCTATTGGTAAAGATATTGGTTTTCCCTCGAGCATACGTTAACTCTACGAAAAACACCTCAGTGAAGAACTTATGAAGAATTACACAGAGAAATCTCTGCTACTTCGATTTAACGAAGCAAATAAGTTCAAAACTTCTCACGCGTCTTCCAGCGCAGCGGCGCGGCGGGTTTTGCACTGAATCTTTTGGGAAGAAAAAATCGTCGCCGAATATTTGGTTCTCTGTTCGAAGAGGCTACCCTATGAGCTGCGTCAAGAAATGGATGTAGTGTTGGTTTAAACCACGTCGACAAAATTGACGTGTTCAAATTGATCGAGCAGACAACTATTCTCTAGTAAAAAACGTCTTCCCAGCCCATCTCAGGGTTTCTAGGCTACAATGAATACCGAATCTCAGCCACCGTTGTCGTCAGAGTGCTTGGTCTGGATGACTGGAAGAAGTGTGTTCGGCATCATTGTCACTATATCCCCTTCAAAGTATACATCATACATTTAGTGGTTGTAGGGTCTCCCGAATCTCCCTTTCTAACATACGTCGGTTTGTTCATTTAAGTCTGTAAAATCAACCATTGTTTCCCGAGGTCCTTAAACTACCTACTACTTTCCAAACTTCCAAGGGCGCCTAAGTCAGGAAAAAAAATCGTATTCTTTCAATTTTTTTATGTCCCGATGTATAACTCTTTGATCTAACAAATTCTGACAAATCAAAAGAAAACACCCAAACATAAACAAAAAAGAAGAACTAAAATTAAGTGTGACCACTTGAACATCTTCCAACCCCACTGTGTTCATCAGCATCATCATCCTGATCCACCGCCGTCGCTACCACATCGTTTGCTACTAGCTCTTCCATCATATCTCTCTCGCTCTACACAAACCCCCCTTAGACCTCTTTTCCCAAATAACAACTATAAGCACACCATCAGAGCACACCAACTACATCATCCCCTTCCTCTTCTCTATCCTAACCATCACCATTACCTTTTTTTTATATTCCTGAAACGGTGGCGGCAACGGCCGTGGAAAAAAAGGTTTCTATTTCATCCATCCATCCATCCGTTCATTCGCCCGTCAGTGAGATATTTGCGAAGGTAGAAAATAGACATCCCCTTCTAAGCCCTTACTCCATGCTTAACATGTACACTCTTCCCATCCCATGCACACATATGTACGGTGTACATCCCCAAGCGGGATAGAAAAACAGACCAAAAAAAACAGCAGAATACCAAGGAGCACAACAACAACAACGTAGCAAACACAAAAAAAAGGGATAAAAATCAGGATACAGCACAGATGATTGAGGTAGTACCAATTCGTAGCTCAATCCATATCCATTTGGGTACAGGATTCTTCCTTCAAAACCCATGAATGTGCTTAAGCTTTAAAAATCCAGCATCACGGGTGCCTCTCTACTTCTTCTTGGATTTATATTTTTTGTCTTCCGTTTGGTCCTTTTTTTCTAACATATTTTTTTTTTGTATTTTGTTTGTATTCCTATTTTTCATGGTTATTCTGTCGTGTTGCTGCTTATTTTCTACTGCTAAACAATATTTTCTAAGCGTAGATGTTGCTGTTATGCTTAGAGGTGGACGACTCCTGCTCCTTCTACAGCTTGTGCTGCTGATCCAATACCTCTTTACGCCTACCTTCTCCATCCACTTCATTCATCTCTCCTGCTCCTGTGTGTTGATTGTTGAAAGGATGTTTTCTTTTGATATGTTACGCTGAGGCGTAATCTGCCCCAGCAGAGAGATGGAGATGCAGATGAGAGAAGATGTGACGTAGTAGTGTTTCTGTATGTCATTCTTCGTCCATACGTCCAACTATACCAACTCACATATTCTTCAATATGGTATTTGCTAGAATTAAGCTTGGAATTGCTTAAGGACATGCATAACGGTACGTTAGTACATGACTGAATCTATGTGTGTTGAAATTTATTTTCGAGATGTACGAGTTCGTAGGTCTATCTCTGTATGTACGAATAACACTTTCATGATGTTGTGGATCAAATTTTTGAGAAGAAAAGTTAGATAAGTTTCCATTTGCTTCTTCATGGTTCTTCTTTTGCTTTTCAAACTTGTAAAGGTGTTAATTCTATAAATTCAAGTAAAAAGTATCACTCCTGCTCTCAGTGACAGCTTGACGACAAACTTGAGGAAATTTGATAACGAAACTAATTTATGGTAGGTTAAATGCACCAGAGAAATTTAAAGGTTAACTTGTTATGGTTTGCTAACACACAACAATTAGTCAAGTAAGTTTGCCCTAAAACAAGTTGTTAGCCCTGCCAATAATAGTGTTAAATGATTTGGAGAGGCTATGGGTATAATTTTCTCGAACCTGGACTTTGTGATGGAGATAACTTTTAATGAGACTTTTTTTGGCATTGAGATATTTCTTGAATCTTAAAACTTTTTGGTTTCATTAGAGAACTCCTCCAAACTTGGTAAACTGAGAGTTGAAGAATTGATGTTTTATTAACGGTCACATGTACCTACGGCCCCTCCCGCTGCACATAGTTTCTTTTTCAATTTAAGCAAGCACACATTTAAAAATAACTTGCGATGAGATCAACTTAAAAGGTACTTAAATCTTACAATCGATATTACCAGCTGAAAGCTAATGACAATAAAGACAATTTCATTGCATGTTGATAAGGTTAAAGCAATCTTCCCGAGGGTGGAAGATTGGACCTATCAAACGTAGTGTAAGACAATGGAATCTACGACCAGACTTGGCTAGTGTATCAGGGAAGGCGGACAGAAAACATGAGAACAAAGTGATGGGAAAATGCTTTTGTTCAACGCTTCAGGAAACCAAGTACAGAGTAAGCTCTATTAATAGAAGACTTCACAGGGAGTCTATTTTTAAAAATGATGCGATAATGCAGTGAATAGATATGGAATATGTGGAGTACCCAATGGTACATGCGTCGCACCAAAGGTCTGGGTTTCATTCGATAGCGCTGCCACCTAAAATAAAAAAAAATACCTCCTATGAAGAAGTGACAAATCCCCCAAGATTAATTTGGTTGAAAACTTAAATGACTCCACCGAAACACCAATTTTGTCGACATGGATTTTTTTTTTTGGAAAACGGGTGCCGCCTTGATTGTTTTTGAAAGACGCAAACTTTTTAGGAACAAACTAAAATTGCAGTAAAGTATTTGGTTTGGTAATTAATGGCAGGAAACCATTTTCCGCCAAGGAATAAGTTGTTGACCAGGTTTAAACGCTTGGCAATTTTTGTTGGAAAAAAATCACAAATCTCCTTCTTCTGAAATTCTGTGGATATTAAATTTAAGTGTTTGCACGGGTGAGCGTCTTAGAGGATTTATCAATGATTTATAAATTGGTGATTAATTACATCCTCGTAAAACTGACTTTTAGATTTTTCCGCTTAGTGAAAAATTGCTATTATATCTTGTAAAACCCATTTCTGATGAAAATTATGTTAGTATGGAAATATTATAAGTTACATCCAAATTCCAGTACCTCCTTGAAAAATCATATTGAATGAAGTTGAAACATTACTAAGAACTCAATCAAACACTGACGAGCTGGAAAAAATACGACCAACACTTGATGTTAATCAGGCAGACACAAAATTCCACGTCGAACCCTGTAACCTTAAATAGAAAATCGAGCGCAAAGTTCTAGCTATAAACAACAAGAGATGGACCTCAATCAATACCTGTCTTATAATCAGAAAACTATGGCCTAGTGTCAACAAACAGAAGACCGACTTATCATCCAAATAAGTAAAAAGTCTCTAACTCTTCTCGTGAGCCTCACCACCGAATACCACCGAGTGGGTTACCACGAGAAATGTGAAACTCAGTATGGATGACTTATGTAGAGGATACCGCATCCTCGAGGACATGCATGAGAATACTCCTCACAACCTGTGTCACTACCCTGCCCTACATCATCTGAGAAACAGGCTCCTGGGGAGACACTTCGTCAACGACTTGGAAGAAATCTCTGACATTCCAAGTAAAAATCTGTTGAAATTTATAAACACTAGCAAATGGCTTGGAAATTCCCTAGCGAAACCAGCTGACTACGAAATTGGAAATCGCCAAAAGACCAGGTCCAGGACGACAATGATAAAACGAACTAAAACTACTGAACGATGGACATGTTTCTTGTACCTATACACCAGCGACTGCCATTCCTACGGTGAACTCAGCAATAGTCTTAACAGAATTAAATGACAGGAATTATCATAGTATTCAATACATGAGAGCCACAATCCCTAGGGTATCACAACGGATCTACATTGATCTAATTGTGACAGTCACAAGATCAACTTTCATGCCATTAACCTAACCTAACCCAAGAACTCAATCAAATTCTAATATCTTGCCAAAACGTTGGAAAAATATCTTGAAAATCTGTAGCATTGTTATAATCTCACTTAATAATTTTTTTGTTGTAAGAACTTGTTTAGTAGAAAAAGAACGAACAACAATTGATCCCGATATATCATTAAAATATTTTTTTTTTGAAGATAGAACTCGAAAAAAAAACCTTACTAAACCGAAGATTTAAAAGATGGACGGAATTAGACAACCCAAAAAATTTCTAACATATCGTTTAAAATATACAAATAGTTTATTACGAATCATTAAAAAGTTTTAAAATTAAAACTTAATGAAATATTACTTAGAACCGAATTTAATTCTTATGATCTCGTAAGAACAAGATTTTTAAGTTACAACTTGGTTAAGAACAACTTGAAATTCAACCAAATCCTAATATCTCTTTCACTATTACTCGCCTGAGTTCTAAAATCTTGTTAAACCGAAGTTTTGAAAGTAGAAACTTGCCGAAAATATGTCAGAAACTAAAGCAATATCTAATATCTAGTTAAAAATAAAGGAATATTTTACTACAAACTAAACTATGTTCTAATATCTCCTTGAAAAGTTTTTAAAATTATAACTAAACCAAAAAGTTACTTTCAACCGTATTATGTAATTTTTATAATATCGAAATTAAAGTTACATTTGAAAACAGATCTTCTGGATTTCAACCAAATCCTAATATCTCCTTTATATAGCACCGAAACTAATAGTGTAATGACACTGAAGTTCTTTAGATCAATGAATGGAGTTAAGTCTGTGAAATTTACTGACACTGATTTTTAAAAGTAAATCTTTAGATATTCACTAAGATACAAACTTATTCTATAAGTACTAAATATTTATTAATTCATTTCCGAGCACATTCAAATTATACCTCGTGCAAATTTATTTATATACATTTTACTATTTTTAAATGTTTAAATGTCTACAAACATATTAACTTTATTTATAATTTTTTGTTTTCTTTTTACAGGCTTTAGATGAATATGATGTTCAAACGGACATACCACAAGCGATTCAGCTTCTTGGAGAGATGAATAGCAATGTTAAACAAGTGACAGATTTAGTTGAGGGTATGCTGCAGCGAGTGAAACGTGGTGAACTAACAACAGAATATGGCTTAAGTTTTCTTGAAGTTAAATATCACATGTTATTGGATTATTTAATTAATCTCACCTATGTTGTTCTTAGAAAATGTTCAGGTAAAAATTTAATTTCTTTAAATTTTTTATCCCTTGAAATAATCTATTTTTTGTTTGTTTTGTTATTGATACAGGAGAAACAATAGAAGGTAATCCATCCATCGAAAGACTTATTGAAATTCGAACAGTGTTGGAGAAAATCCGCCCGATTGATTATAAATTGCGTTATCAAATTGATAAATTAGTTAAAACAGCTGTAACTGGTGTTTCGGATTCATCTGATCCAATTTTGTACAAAGTGAGTATATTTTTAAGTAGTGATTCTTTAAACTCCTTCCTTTTTCTTTTCTTTAGATAAACACTGTTAAACCCTGCAGCTCAGTTCACTAATTGTGTTTCATTTGTGACTTACTTAGCTGATGGTGGCTCTAAGACCATTTTTTTAGTCATTCAACAGTCGCATATTAAGGAATCTATTATGGACACTTCGGCGTAATGCTTAGTGCGATGAACTGCCACGTCGAAGGTTTGGGGTTGTTCCCATCTGCCGCCCCCTAAAAACAAATAATGTTTTTCTCAAGGGGACTGCATTTGGGGAAGAAGTGACAAATCTTCCAAGAGTATCTCTTGTCGTGAAAAGTGCCTCTCAATCAAGCCTTTTGGATTCCAAGCGGAAATTTTGGCGATAAAAACTGTATTATCTTGGCCTAAAGAAAATGTGATATCCAGTTCGGATATCCGCATCTTCTCAGATAGTCAGGCTGCTTTAAAATCCCTCGCATAAGTCTCTTCAAACTCCATTACAGCCCAAGACTGTCGATCGTCTCTGATGGAAATGGCCAAACAGTTTAATATTCACCTATTCTGGGTGCCGGGGAATTGTAAAGCCGATGAACTCGCCAGAATTGAAACTAGTAAACTTATGCTGAAGCGAATTGTTCTGGGCCAATCAAATACAAGATGACTTAATACTAATAACTACTTGTTTGGTGACCAAACGAATCTGGCCCAAACTAAATTTGAAACGGTCAAATTGCTTTTTGTGCCTCAGTAGATCTCAGATCAGCTCCGTAATAGGTTTAATAAGTAGACTCGCTGCACGGCTCGGTGTACTATCAAACGATTTCTGCAGGAGTTGCTTGGACGAGGAGAAAGATCAAACAATCTCACACATTTTTTGTACATGCCCCGCTCTCTCTTACAGACGCAAACTTCATTTAGGAGACTATTTCTATAATCCACCAAGCGATCTCATGAACACAGACATTAATAATCCCTTTCGCTTCATGAGAAGCTCCAAATGGCTTTAACTAGTAGGGAACCTTTTGTTCCCTATAGATCGTGGTATCACAATGGACCTCTACTGGTCTAAGTGTGACAGATGCTTTAAATGACAGCCACTTTAACCTAACCTAACCTAAGCCTCTTGAATTGGGCAGAAAATAGTTGGTCCTCTTCATTCCTTCCGACAACTCTCACATATGAATGGTTGAGTGTTGTAAGTCTCTAGAACTTGGCTTCGTTCTCTACGAACTGTGGCGCCCCGAATTATTCTCGAAATATTATGAATTACAAACTCTTCATTCGCCAAAATTTTTGACACTTGAATGTGAGCCAAATGCGAAAGTCAGATTCGCCAAATTGTTCTTACTACCTTGAGAGTCATAATACCCCTTAGACAACGAGAGATCGTATATAAAATTTTGCTTTCCAGCTTACACTTACGGTTTTTGGTTTCTGAACAGGGTTCAGCTTAATCAGTAAAACTTTTCATGAATAATTTTTCTGAAGTTTCGCATTCCATCTTCTTTTTGAGAGGTGATGTTATGAAGACTCAGATTAAATCACAATTGTGAACATTTCTTGTAGTCTATGACATTCTAACCTTCTTGTCTTTATCTGAGCTTTTGACCACATGTTTTAAAAAAACACAGAGCTTGAAATGTTTAATTTTTCAACACTTCGCTGTGAAATGTTGAGACCTTCCTTTTGTTGATAGGAACAAAATCGAATTATCATACTATACATATGTAGTGAATTTTGATTTTCTGCATATGGAATTTTCCTTAAGCATTTTCTTAATTAAATGCATACTACCTTCGAAGTAATCTCCTAAAAATTTCAGCTTTTTTTTTTTAATATCTGCCCAGTTTCTACCACATAGTTTTGTTTGTCCATCCCATCCTGTTAAGATTTTTTTCCACCTTCCAATTTCTTCAATTTGTGCCACATCACTCCTCCCAAACTTTGTTTCGATATTTATTACAAAATAAATTTTAATATTTTTAAATTTGCAGCCAAATCCGGAAAATATGCTGACGAATTATGATGAAGATGAATCTGCGTCTAATTCAGAATCGGAGCCGGATGATGATGAAGCGGAAGCTGATGAAGCTTCAATGAAACCCAAAAAGTCATTAACAGCGACGAAAAGTGGTATTTATGTGCCGCCTAAAATAAAACCGGTTTACTATGATGGCGATGATAAACCTGCCGATCGGGATAAGAAATTAATTGAGCGTGCTAAAAAGAGGGCTATGACGTTAGTTATTTTCTTATTATAGTTTGTTTTAAATAATATTTAACCAATTTGTTTTTTTTATTTTTTTAGAACCTCAATGCTACAAGATTTGAAAGAAGAGTACCTTGATGCACCAACTGAAATCTCGTCCGGCTCTAGAGCCCAACAAATAATTTCAACAGCACAAAAAGAAAAACAGGAATACGAAGAGGCTTATCTGACACGTCTGCCTGTAACAAAAGCCGAAAAACATCGGCAAAGAAAACTCACCACACTTGGTAAGTTTTTTTTTTTTTTTTTTATTGTTTTGTCCAGTTGAGTTAGTAATTTAAGTCTGTAGGAAAAAGTATTGTATAGTAGTTGTTGAAGAATGGAATTTTCAAAAATTATTCATTGAGTTCAATAAAAAGATTGCATTCATTGATTTCAATTCGAGAATGAGAGATTAAATTTAAAATCACCATTCATTTGACATTAGAAAGATTACAATCGATTTTTTCCTTATTCATTATACATCAATTGAATGCAATCTTTTAAAAATTCATTTAACCTATCAGTAGAATTTGTTCACCAGATTAACTTAAGATATTTAAGGAACCAAAAATATTCAAGGCAAACAACTGTTTTCTTGAACACAAATGCTTTGAATCTATGGCCACTATTTTCAACTCATCGTTTCCGTTTTGAGGAGATGTATTTTTTACGGTATCAAAACCGCACTGGCTAAGATTAATTGGTTTTTTGTATTATTTTCCTTGAAGACTTTAAGTTAGTTCTTCACATTTCAATTTGAAATGTCCATTCCTTAGAACTTCTAAAGTTCTTGGGTGTATTGATGAAACAGTCCAGAGAAACTGAATTAAAAATATATTGAATGTAGTTAGTAACGATGAATTTTGAAAAATATTATTGTATGTAGTTTTTTATTTCTATTTTCTATTTTTATTTATAGTTTAAGAAAATATAGAACAATTACTAATATTAAGAGTAAATAGAAAGTTTAGAAAATATCTTAATGTCATTTATGTACATGTCGGCATAAACGATGCAATGGACATGTCTAGAAAAATATACAAAGGAGGCAGGAAATCCATTTCTATACAAAAACCTATTAATACAAATCCAATTGTTGACTTGATTGTGGTTGTGATATTGGATATGGTTCATGTCCAATGAATGCCCCAAAGGATAAAAATTACTTTTTTCAAGCTTCTAATAAGAAATCCAGGTTGTGTTTGAGTTTGATAACCAAATAGCAAATTTTTCCTACGAAAAAAAAACCAAAAGAATGCTTCGAATGACCTTGAAGAATAGTTTTGGGGAAGGTGCTCTTTTATTTAAAAAAAATTTTTTTTCTGCATATATTAGTAATTTGCTCCACCTGCCCGATCGTTAAGTTCGAGATCTCCTCGATTTTTGTTGTTTAGAATAAAACTGCATCATCTACTATCAAGTAGCTTATATATCCTCCTGGTTATATATTGCCCAAATTTACTCCAACTATATTGTTTTCTTAATTTAAGTTCTAGGACGGCTTTAAAAGTCACGTACTAATATAATGATGCTAAATTTTAAACAGGCTAGTGTTAGGATTCAAGCATAATACTATTCAAGAATTTGCAAATTTTCAACTAGTTTACTTACTTTTTGTCAATTTTAAACACTTTTCAGTTAGTATTGTTCTAAGGTTATTTTTTAATAATTTAGATTTCGAACGCACAAAACAAACGACAAAACGAACAAAAAGTTCATGCAAAAAAACACCTATTTTGGGTATTTGTAAATGAGGAGCTGGCCCACAAAAGTGGACTTGTCAAATGGATTTTTGTTATTTGGAGACTTAAAAAATTAACAGTGCATATTTATTTTTGTTTAAAAAGTAATGTTTGTATGTTGATTCTGTATATTTAGATTAAAACCCGTTGTAATAGAAAATTCTTCAATTATACAGGGTGTGTTTTATATTCCAGGTCGATGTTTTTGTTTTTTTTTTCAATAAATTTTAATTAAATAAAATTTTGTAATTAAATGTATATTGATTGATTAAATAATCTTTAACATTATGTATAGAATATGATGTCGGTGAAGTGGGCGCCTCTGTCTGCGGCGCAAAGATGAACTGTAAAATACATTTCGCAGGCTTCGGTTGTAATTTCAACAATTTCATTTCTAATGTTGTCCTTAAGCAACAGTCTGCCCACTGTATAAATATTTTCTGTCGCATGTTGGTTTACTTGTCGCCTAGTCTTTACTTTATCTCCTAGTGTATACAAATTTTCAAAATTAAAATTCATCCGCTGAATTAATTGTAAACTTGCTCGGCGGTATTTACAATTTAACAATTATTTAAATAAAATGTTTTAAAAATTTCAACTCACTGCTTTGCTGCTTAAAATGCTCCGCAAGTAACATCATTGGAGCTACTAGATCTTAAAGAGTTAAATACCTTGCTCTAGCTCTATTGGCCTTTCACAACCTTTTAAGGCTATATTTATATTTAAAAGCTTTGTGCTCTATTAATAATCTCCTAAGCAGTTTTAACAACAATTGTTAACGAACTTATTCAAATGTGCCTATATAAGCTTTAAAGTAGCTTCTAAGCAGCAAATTTTGTTAGTTAATTTACTCTTTGTATAGTGATATATGAGCTCTATAAGAAAGATTTAGTTTTTTTTTATGGTGAAAATTTAAGATATTTAAAAAAAAAAAAACAAAATAATTTTTGATCTGTGTGTAACAGCTGAATCTTCTAAAAGCTCCACAAAATTACAAATGCTACCTAGAAACCTAATATATGGATAAGTAATATTTGTTGAGGTTAATTTATTACTGCAGTCGCTCTAAGAGCACTGTTAGAGCATATTCTAAATCATTAAGCTATTAAGGCATCCTTTATAAACAAGGTCAAGTTGATTCTTGGGTCAATAATTAATTGTTATCGACTACTTTCTACGACTGTCAAATGCCAACCTGTCAAATTTTGTTCACACAAAAAATGCAACCAAATAAAATCGTCCTGGAACATGAAACGCACCCTGTGGCCTTATTAGGGAATACGAAGCGAATCGTCTTAGGTGCCGAGATATTCGCACTATTTTCGAAATCGAACAAAAATTTAAATGACGATTTTACCGATAGTTTATTTTTGGCGGATTGGTGTATCGAGTGGCGAAAGTTGATAGCTTTCTTTTAAATAAATTTTATCTTTTATTTCTTCTTCTTTGGAGAAGCGGAACAGTTTAGTGAACCTATTGTTCTATAGAATTTATAAAAAATTGTCTAATAATAAACACCTAACACAAGAACACTCACTCAAGAGGTAGAAGAAGCACTTCTTAATAATTTTCTCGAAAATTCGAGTATTCTACTTTTTCATGTTCGGAATATACAAGCAACATTATAGAGTTTTTTTAATTTAAATATTAATTTTATTTCAAAGTTAATGCTCTTTGCACATATAATTTTGTTTTAAATATACATATTCAGCTGTCATTTATCTGGAGATCTTGGAGGTATAATTTACGACTCGCTTCGAATTGATGAAACCCAGGCGAGTCGAAAAGGAGATATTGAATTGAAAGCGATTCGCTTCGTATTCCCTTATCAGGCCACTGTATTTTAATTTGAATTTTAAAGGCCCATAAATATAACAGAAACAAAAAATGTCAAGTTCAATTTTGTTCGCCAGCTTCTTCAAACGTCAAACTGTCATATGAAGTTATCATAATACTTAAAAAATAAGTAGGGAGATATTTGATGATTTTAATTTTTTTGTTTTATATTATTTTCACTCACTAAAGGGATTATGACTACCCTTAAAATGTTTTAGCACAGTGCGAGCGTTTTAAGTGGAAGAGGATCCACATTGGTTTTGAATGTCTGAATATTATAATGGGAGGGAAATATAGAGTCGGTTAAAGCATTTCACATTTGTGTGAAGCACGAACACATTCACTAATACGCCATTTTGAAATTCGCCTCGCATGTTTAATTTAACCATTTTCTGGCTTATATGGTTACAGTTTAGTTCATTTGAACTAAAGTTGAATTTTCTTTGAATGCATGAAAAAAAAAACATTCGGAATCTGTTCCCACAAAAACTTCAGCCTTCCTTCTTATACTGATCTCTGATCCATTTTCGATCTTGTGAATTCATAGGCTTACTAGTAAATTGCAGTATTCAGTACTTTTTCGACTTAATTAATCTTTCTTTCGAAATATGGTTTTCCCGGCTCAAACGATTCTTCAGATCTTTAGATAGCTCTCTTGGGCTGTCTGTCTATGGTCCTCTTATTCCGTAGAGAATAAAGAAAACGAGAAAAGAAATAGTCAGTTATATGAGATCAAATGCAAGTGTTCAAAAATTCTCTATCGAGTTGTCAGTTTCGCCTTAGGAGCTCTGTAGGACAATTTTTCTACTTTTCTTGAGAATTCCTTGGCCTCAGTTGAGGGCAGGTCGTCATGCTCGGTGGGCGCATGCCCAGTTAATCACCAAATGTGTTAATTTTGGTTTTTATAGAATAACCAGTGGCGTCCATCAGGGGTTTCCGCTGTTTGATTAATTGATTTAAGATTTTGGTTTAGGGTTTGAAATGCTTGACCTGAAATTTTTTTTTTGAAAGGATTTTACATATACATATATATATATTTTTGTTTTGTTTTTTAGGTACAATTGGTGACGATATTCTAAATGAAATAAGTCGTGATCCAAAATTATCAGGCAGTGGCGGTGGTAGTAATAAAAGAAAGAAGAAGGCCGGAAAGAAACGTGGTGGTAAAAAAAGGAAATTCCATTAAAAATTGTTTTTGAAGATAATTTTTCATTTAATTTTTGTCCTTGGTTAATTTTCCAAAATAAAATGTTTGTTTATTTTTTTTTTTATTCTTAACAAAAAATCATATTATATTTTTTTGAAAACAACCAACAAAAATATATATATACATATATATTTTAGTCTTAAGATATTAATTGGTTATACCTTTTATGATTATATTAAAAAAAAAAACAAAAAGAAACAAACAAACAAAAAAGAAAACAAAAGATATTATTTAAATTAAAAAAAAAATCTTGAAACAAAAATTTAAAAATTTAAAAAAGAAAGAAAAAATAATACAAACTGTTTATGAAATACAAAATTATAGAAAAAAGCAAAAAAAAATAGTTCGTTCCACAAAAACACACAAAAATGTCTGAATGAAACACAAATAGATATTAAAGTTTTGTTTTACTTTTTTAAAAAAAGAAATATTTTTGTTAAAAAATAATTAATTTCTTTTCTTTTTTTACATCGTACTCGCAATTAACAACGATTTGTTTTTTATTATTATTATTATTATTAACTAATTTTCTTTATATAATTATTTCACTAAACATTTATGTTTTGTTAATTTGTTCATTGAAATTTTGTTAATTTTTGTAGAAAAATAGAAGAAACAAATTTTATATTACTTTGATGGTTATGTTTATCCTTGAAATTCATTTACAACGACTTTGAATTAAATACATTTATATATTTTTCACTTATGCTTTAAATAAGATTAATTTGATTATTTTTTTCTTATTAAAATTAAATTAGTGTTTTTTAATGTTTTTTGATTTACTAACATTTTTTTTTAAATAAGAAAAGATTTATTTGATTAATTAATTTTTAAGTTTGTTTGTTTATAGACATTTTATGTTTAAAACTATTAATTTTTATGATTATTCTTTTTTTAAATAAATATTTGATATTTTAACATGGTTTTGGTTAAATGAGACTTTTTGTGTTTTTTTTTTTAAGTTTTTGGAGTAAAGCGTCTTCCTTTTATGATTGAACTAAGTTGTTAATAAAAAAGCAGATACAATTCGACTATTATGGTCAGACATAAATCTTTCAGTCTGTCCTCCTGTTCGTTAAGCTAGTAAAAGCTTGGAAGACTTCTTAGGTTAATGTTTATCGGATTACATGGATCACTAATTTGCAGAAACTGATCTTACAAATTATGACACAGGCCGGTTCTCGAAGCAGATGCAGAAGCCGATGACTATATTGGCATTGAAAAATCTCAACAGAAATCTTCAAAATAGTTCCTGAGGCGCTTCTCCCAAGTTTTTTTTTCATTATTTTTTCATTCACTAAGCTAAGTTAAAATGAAATGTTCCTTTAATTATGTTTTATTTAATTTTTAAATATTTAATTTTAGTTTGTAAAGTTCCTATTTTTATTACTACAACTTATTCTCAAATTTTATTTAAGTGTAAATATCAAAACAAAAATATTCTTCAGACAAAATTGTAATAAAAAAACCTAAAATGTATGAACTAAAATTATTCTTTAAGAAATTTAAAAAAAAAAAACAAGAAACAACAAAATTAAATTTAACTTGAAATTATAAATAAAAAAAAGCAAAAAATGCAAAATCTTGAGGCCATTTAAAATATTCATTATAACTAAATTGACAAATTTTGTTTCAAATCTCAACATTTTAAAAAAAAAAATCAACAAATGTTTGTAACAAAAATTCGATAATATAAATATTTGGGTAATTAAAAAGGTTTAAAAAGCAAATGATTTAAGATAAATATAATTAATTTAATTTGTATTGCATCTTATTTTTTGTATACAACTTTCTTAGACTATATTTCTCCCTCTTTAATTTCCTACCACAACAAAATAGATAAAGAAAACAAAAAATAGCAAATCACACAAAATACAAAAATGAAAAAAGAAGCCTTGAATACATAAATAAAACAAAACAAAAAATATCAGCAAAACCAATAAAAACTAAATAAAAAATAAAAAAAAATATTTAGTTGTTTTTAGGAGTAAAAATTATGCAATAAAGAATTATAATTAAATAAGTTAAAAAGAAGAAGACAAAAAAAAAGAAAAAAAAATCGTTATACTTATATGAGAAACAACAAAAAAATAGTAACCAGAAACAAAAAACTCGCAAACCACATATGTATATGGAAATAAACCAAACGAAACTTCACAATAGTTATTAATTTTTAAATTACCGAACAAGACAACAGTTGCCTTAATTACCATATAAATGTAAAACAAAAAAGAAATAAAAACAAAAATGTATTAATTATTATAATTTTCACTGAACGAATATTACTTTTAAACAAAACAAAAGCAGTACTAAAACAGATGACAAAACAAACAAAAAATAGATTTATATTAATTAAACAACAATCTATATAAAAAAAATATATATAGCCCCACCCAATACAAAATAAGAAAACAAAAAAGACATTGAACAGTGGAAAATGGTATTTTTTATATATTTAAATAAATGAATAGTAAAATTAAAAACAAAAAAAAACAAAACAAATAAAGAAGAATAATTAATACAAAAAAATACTCCTAAAAACAACTTAATTCTACACAGTTGCAATGATGAAATATTCCTAAACAAAATAAACCGAAATAAATAAACGTCCACAAAAGAATGTTCAGATTTCTTCAAAGGGCCTGAGTTAAAAGTCTTGATTTTTCAAAATCCACTTTGGACAATTTTTTAAAACGATTGGTTCTATTAACACTTGTTTGAAGGATGTTAATAATAATAAAAATAAATATTAAACTTTCATTTCCTTATAAACGTATAATTTCAAGAGAACAAAAATGCATGTTTAAGACAAAATACAAAACAAAATGGAGAAGAGGCAAAATGTTTAAGGTTTTTATTTTAAGTTGTGAAAATAATTAGCATGTTTTTTAGTTTAAGTTTTATTTCTGTATTTATTGTTGAGAAAATGTTGTTAACATTTATCTATGTAGATTTATTTATTTTTATTTAAATTATCTTTAAGTAAGTTCTGTGTACTTAAAATCACACTCGCACTCAATTCAGCTTTTCTTTGATGCACAAGTGACTCGATAAGCCTCTGGGTAAGAACCCATGGAAAGAGTTTGAAAAATCTCATATCATATCAAAATACCTTTATTTGGAGCTTTAATACCTATTAACTTCTGCCGAAGTAGATGTCATTGAAACATGTAGAGTCCAATGAAAGATCTATGTACTCAATATCTCAATGTCGAAGGAGTTGCGTCAACTACCTGATGCTATTTATGTTACCTCTAGAATGTTTTGACGTGTGTCTATTATTTCCTTCTTCCTTGTTGAAAACCGTAAATATAATGACGAAGCTTCTGCTCGTATTACGAGTAGAACGAAATTTGTAAATTTGAAAACTGACAAAAATTATTTTTGACAATTGCTAAATCCGCTTACGATGAACGATGATGATAACACGGAAGACTATTTTAAAATAAAGTATGTGTTACATCCAAGCTGCCGATGTTGATGAAACATGCTTCAGGGAAGAAGGAAAATTCAAACATCACTATCACGATGATCAAAATCTTGCAACTTATCATGTTCATGTTATCATGTTCACGAACACAAAAACGAACATCGTTCGGTGTATATCCAGCTTTACGTAAAAGTGATTGAGAAATTCTCATCAAAGCAAATGAAAAGCATTTCGTCAAAAGAGGAAGTCACCCTTTAAACGATCCAATTTTATTTCTGATGTTAGAAGTGCGATTGATTGGGACGTGTTTTGTTGGAGGTACATAGACAAATTGATCAAGTTGAACCTTCTTTCTTTGAAATGCGAACTTGTTTTATTATCAGTTTATCGTTAGGTGTTAACAAAAGTTGGATTTAATTAAACCCTTAGAATTATTCTGACTTTTCTTCGTCGGAGTCAAGAGTGCAGTGTTTTGACAATGGATGCACAGAGATCCTAGCCGACCTTCAAGTACACTAACACATTTTTCTAGAGAGAGATTTAAACTGATAATGGGTTTCAAGACAACTATTAGACAAGGTTCTTAAAAGAAAGTACACTTCATGGGTTGTTTCAAGGATTATAAAATTTTAACAGAAGTCGGAAACTGAAAAATCGGGGACCAAATCTTTGCTGGAAAACATCGACAAGTTTAATTTTATTTCGAGATAAAATCATCACATATCATATTTCATAATAATTTCTGGAAGGAGAATATTTGTAAGTGTTTGTTCTCAAGTCTGTTTCTAAAATCATGTTTCCAACTAAAGTGCATTCTTCGATCAGACCGGCTAAGCTTTACTGCACGATTTGAAATTATTTTTATTTATTTCTATTTCCCGCAATGCCAGATATTTCCCAAAACAGGTACAAAATTATGGATTAGTGAAGTATCCATTAAATTAAAAAAAAAATGTATTTAGTTATGAAATAATATATATTTGATTTTTGTGTTTTATTATTTAAAATATCAATTATTATTGTTTTTATAAAACCTTAAAATTAAAAGCCTTTTCTCCATGAACAATTAAAAACCTTCTGTTACTGTAACAATAAAATGGAAATAAATTAATTTTTCAAACTGTTTTAGTGCCTCAAATTGTCATATTTATGATTATTCATAATGAAACTTTTTAAAGTTAATATTAAAAAAAAAATAATAAACAAAAATAAATAAATAAAACAGAACTATAAAACTTAATATCAACATTTACTTTCCTACTGGTGCATTACAACTTACTAAACAAAAATAAAATAAAAAAATAATTAAAAAAAAAAAAAACAATTATTCTATAAGAAAATTAAATTAAAAAAAAAAAACAAAATTATTTCTAAGTTTATTAAACAAAAAATAACAAAATTAATTTTAAGCACTCAGTTCGTATTTTGTAAAACAAAAAAGTAATAATTATTTAAGATGGAAATAAAATCTTTTCAAAATTTTCTAAATTTATCTAAAAAAAAAATTAATTTCATATTATATTATATGATATTTTTGGCAAAAATTTTTGGCTATAAATTTTCAAATTTTCAAACAAAATTTACAGATGTATCTCTCTCAAATCGCTCATATTCAACCTGAAACAAAATGAAAAACAAAAAAAAATAATAACTTCAAGTATAAAAGACTGATATTAATTTATTAATCATTTTTATTAAATAAAATTTGAAAAAATTGGACGCTTTGTAAATAAAAAAAAAAATCTTTAAACATAAACGAAACCGGAAAGCACTTTTGCCTGATACCAACAACAAGAAGAAAAAAAAACCAACAAAAAATGGAAAATATGGGGCGTTTCTTATTCTGTTATTCCGTTTTTTCCATTATTCGAGACCTTAAACCCTATGTTCCTCTTTTTTTCACAAAATAATTGGAAAGAAGCATCGCCTTAGTAATGAATGAAAAAAAAAAAACATAACTGACAATTAAACAAAAATAAGAAAATAATAAAAAATATAGTTAAAAATGTAATTCTTATTTTTTATAGCCAAAAATATTTTTTTAAATTATATTAAGTGAATATTAGTATTTTTAGTATTTAATTTTTAATCTATTAATTGTATTGATAAAATTCGAGCTTAAAGAATATTCAGTGATTATGAAGAAAAAACACTCAAAGTTAATTTTATGATATTTATATCGAATATCAGTTTCAAAAAAAAAAAAACAACAACAAAAATTGATATTCATATTAAAATTTAAACAAACAAAAAATTAAAAAAAAAATTGCGACATTTTAAAAATTTAGTTCTTAAAAATTATAAACCCAAAAATGAGAAAAAAAACTATTGTAAATCTTTGGCATAAACCTTTGGCATATTTGGAAAAAAAAAAATAAGAAAAAATTACCGTTACGTAATTTATGTATTATACAAAAACATTTGGATGAAAAGAAATTAAAATTATGCATAAATATATTAAATAAACACACACATGAAAACGCAAAACGATTTGAATTTTATTGAAGATCTCATGAAGGATTGGAGTAGAACGTCATTTTGACTTACTGCCTTAAATCTTTCTTTTTTTTCGCGCTTTTTCAATTTATATACCCCAACCGTCAAATTTTGCTATCAATATTTCTCCAAAAATGAATCCCACTTGCCAGGCGAGCATGCGGACGCAGTAGGCAACAGGAATGTGTGGCTTGACTTTTGCTTTTGAATTATTCAAGCCATCTTACTCATACATATGTACACTCTAACTCAGCCAATTCTTCGAGACATGGCTCCACCTTTTAATAACGTTAAATTTTTTAACTCTGAATCTCTATCGCTGTGTTTTGTTGTTATCTTTCACACTCCATTCCCTCGGTCTCATTTTTGACATGCAAAACCAGCATTCCGCATTCAAAATTTTCACAGATCTACCAGGCGATCATGTTGCCATGGTAGGTATATTCCCTGCATTGGTTTGCATCAGATTTCTCCACGAACGAAGGGTCACGCTGATTGGTCTCATCTGTATTAAAAAAAAAAATAAAGTTCCTAGATCATGGAGTCAAAAATCGAAAAAAAAACTACTAATACTTTGCTAAGGCTTGATGTGTATGTAAGTGCAAAAAATAACCTCCTTTTTATATATTGTGGGTAAGAATAGAGGAGGTAGAAATTCTATATATTCGTCTGTATGTGTTGTCGACTTACAATATAATTCTCCTTCCCTACAATGACAACAAATTTTTTACACCCAATGCATTAGCACATTGAAAATTCTCGTCGATCTACCAGGCGATCATGCTACCGAAGTAGGTAAACCCCGTAAAACATTTTGCACCAAATTCTTCCACGAAAAAATAACTTCTCATTGGTCACACTGCTTTTAAGATTTAAAGAAGAGCAACGTTACTTGGCGGAGGAGTCAAAATCGAAAAAAAATCTTTCCTTCACCCTGCAGTAAATGATTTCTCTATGCTCTTTGACTCTCTTTCACTTCCCCACACACTCAACCCTAATCCCCACCTGCTTTGACAAAAATTGTACCGAGGAACATACAAAATTTTCGGCGAACTATTAGGCGATCATGCTGATGAAGTAGGTATACCCCATGCATTATTTTCCAACAAATTCTTCCACGAAAACAAAACTCCTGATTGGTCACACCACTCTTAAGATTTTAAGTAAAGTAGCGTTAATAGGCGGAGGAGTTAAAAATCGATAAGAAAAAAATCTAATGCTTTGCTACCATGCAGTGCCCGTCTTTCACTTCCCCTCACATTCAATCCTACTTCTCGACACCTTTTTTTGGCAACAAATTTTATGGAGAAACATACAAAATTCTCAACGATCTACCAGGCGATCATGCTACCGAAGTAGGTATACCCCCTACATTATTTTGCACCGAATTATTCCACGAAATCAAAACTCCTGATTGGTCACACCACTCTTAAGATTAGGCGGAGGAGTTAAAAATCGATAAGAAAAAAACTTATAATCCTTTGCTATGCTCTGAGATAAATGCAAAACAAAACCACCTCTCTAATATTTCTGCTAAGAACAGACCTAGGGGGTGAAGAAATTACATTACATTTAGCTTTGAAACAAATATTTAACTCCATTTCCAAAGGAAGAGATCGACACAAATTCTGTACGTACATTCATTAATCAATTAGTCAAAAGTAATTGAATTTTAATAAAGGTGGATAATACAAATTGTAAGATTCCAAGCAAATCACTTGACCTAGCATATTTAAATATTTGTGAAATGTCTTCACCCCCTAGATCTGTTCTTAGCAAAAATATTAGAGAGTTGGTTTTGTTTTGCATTTATCTCAGAGCATAGCAAAGGATTATAAGTTTTTTTCTTATCGATTTTTGACTCCTCCGCCTATTAACGCTACTTTTCTTAAAATCTTAAGAGTGGTGTGACCAATCAGGAGTTTTGTTTTCTTGGAATAATTCGGTGCAAAATAATGTAGGGGGTATACCTACTTCGGTAGCATGATCGCCTGGTAGATCGTTGAGAATTTTGTATGTTTCTCCATAAAATTTGTTGCCAAAAAAAGGTGTCGAGAAGTAGGATTGAATGTGAGGGGAAGTGAAAGACGGGCACTGCAGGCAAAGAGAGAGTTGGTTTTGTTTTGCATTTATCTCAGAGCATAGCAAAGGATTATAAGTTTTTTTCTTATCGATTTTTGACTCCTCCGCCTATTAACGCTACTTTTCTTAAAATCTTAAGAGTGGTGTGACCAATCAGGAGTTTTGTTTTCTTGGAATAATTCGGTGCAAAATAATGTAGGGGGTATACCTACTTCATCAGCATGATCGCCTAATAGTTCGCCGAAAATTTTGTATGTTCCTCGGTACAATTTTTGTCAAAGCAGGTGGGGATTAGGGTTGAGTGTGTGGGGAAGTGAAAGAGAGTCGGTAGCATGATCGCCTGGTAGATCGACGAGAATTTTCAATGTGCTAATGCATATTGGGTGTGTAAAATTTGTTGTCATTGTAGGGAAGGAGAATTATTTTGAAAGTCGACAACATATACAGACGAATATATAGAATTTCTACCCCCTCCATTCTTACCCACAATATATAAAAAGGAGGTTATTTTTTGCACTTACATACACATCAAGCCTTAGCAAAGTATTAGTAGTTTTTTTTTCGATTTTTGACTCCATGATCTAGGAACTTTATTTTTTTTTTAATACAGATGAGACCAATCAGCGTGACCCTTCATTCGTGGAGAAATCTGATGCAAACCAATGCAGGGAATATACCTACCATGGCAACATGATCGCCTGGTAGATCTGTGAAAATGTTGTATGTTCCTGGGTACAATTTGTTGCCAAAGAAGGTTGGAGAAATAGGTTGAGTATGCGGGGAAGTGAAAGACGGTCACAGAGCATATAGAAAGCATTTGCTATAGGGGTAAAAGATTAGAAGTTTTTTTTTCTTCTTGATTTTTGACTCCTCCGCCTATTAACGCTACTTTACTTAAAATCTTAAGAGTGGTGTGACCAATCAGGAGTTTTGTTTTCGTGGAATAATTCGGTGCAAAATAATGTAGGGGGTATACCTACTTCGGTAGCATGATCGCCTGGTAGATCGCTGAGAATTTTGTATGTTTCTCCATAAAATTTGATGCCAAAAAAAGGTGTCGAGAAGTGGGATTGAATGTGAGGGGAAGTGAAAGACGGGCACTGCAGGGTAGCAAAGCATTAGATTTTTTTCTTATCGATTTTTGACTCCTCCGCCTATTAACGCTACTTTACTTAAAATCTTAAGAGTGGTGTGACCAATGAGAAGTTTTGTTTTCGTGGAAGAATTCGATGCGTAATAATGTAAGGGGTATACCTGCTTTGGTAGCATGATCGCCTGGTAGATCGCTGAGAATTTTGTATGTTTCCCCATAAAATTTGTTGTCAAAGAAGGTGTGACAAGTAGGATTAAATGTAACGTTATTAAAAGGCGGAGTGTGTCTGAATATTTAGCTAAACTAATCTGAGTGTGAATGTATGAGTAAGGCTTGAAAAAATCAAAAACAAGTACACACACATGGGGGAACAATCCCTACTCTGTCCGCGTGCTCGCCTGGTAGTCTGTTTTCAATTCTTAGTGAAAATAAAAATTATCGAATCCTTGAACCGTAAGTACTTTCTTAGTAAATCTTAACTTTTTTGAAGAAACAATAAATTGTCTGCTTAAAATACTTACGTGAAATTAAGTCGGATAGGATTTGAAATTGACTTCCATTTACTTACTTTTATTTTGAGCTAACTTTTATGGAGAGGTACCTGTTTTAGAATTTAGGTTCCAGAAATGATGGTCTGCAAATTGAAAAAATTATACGAACCTATTTTTTTTATTATATAAATATATAATTGCTTTATTTCAGACAAACATTTAATTGGTAAGGAAACATTTTTTATTTTTACATCAAGGAACACTTTGAATTTGGAAGGACTTCATGTCATCAGTCGGTCATGGAAATATTTACAGCGCGTGATCTAAAAGGCCTTTTGTAATTGTTTGAACTTCAGGAATCTTGGTTATGTCTCTCAAGTTCTTATAACATTCGGACACCTTAGTATAGAAGTCACACAATCCAGATTCTTCATTGAAAGCCAAATACTTGCCACAAGAATACAATCTTGGACGATCCTTAACACAAACAAAGTATTGACTGCAACTTTCTGGTTTGCGGTAGTAACGCAGGACTTCTTCAAATTCCGCTGCAACTTCGTCGTCAGTCCTTACCACAGCTGGACACGTGAAGCCCAAAAATGCTTCAGCATCACAATCGTTAACTTGATCGGGCCAATCGCATTGGTAAGTGTCCGAATTGAATGCCAATCCTTCGGGACATTTAGTTAATGAGGCAACGCCATGGGCACAATTTTTATATTGGCCACATTGTGAGGCATCACCGATGCGATAGAATCCAAATTGACGTGGACATTCGTCGCTTGGCTGAGGCGGTTGTAGTCGAGTTCTTGGTTCAATACACGATGAGAATGGGGCGTAAGTGCAGTCACCTTCGTTCTCGGAACGCTGATTGAATAGCAAACCATCAGGACAGAGTTTTTCTTCGGCAACTCCATCTACACATTCGATGTAGGCGTCACATTGATCTGGAGAAGCATATTTGGCGTTTTTTTCCTTGCAATCCAAGGCAGCTGTAGCTGAAATGAAATAGTTCAAAATTTATTTTGAATGTTTATGAGTGTTTTTTTTTTTTTTTGAAAGTAATGGAATGCTAGGAACTAGAGAGCCTTATTACGTACAATTTAAAATACCTAACAATATCACTTAGTTCATGCTTCTCCTGAAATGATTAGACAATAATCACATACACCAATATTGCGATCTTTTTGTGGTACGCAATTAGCCCCCAGAGGCCTAAAAGTTGGTAAGTTTCAAGACTTTGTAGAATTTTACAAAGTTTAAGGCCCTTATTGCGAGTGTCGTTTGTTAATCGATCGACGACTTTTGTCGAAAATTAATCATCGAAAAATTAAGATATCTGAAATTATTCTTGTATAAGATACCATAAGCTATGTTTTTATACGTGGTTACAACAACATTAAGTTATCTAAATAGCTTTGGATACAAATTTTAACGCATCAAACGTTTTGGCACTATCGACTTTTATCGAATCGAACGTTAACGACACTCACAATAAGGCCCTAAGTCTCTAGAATTTTACATGAAATAATTATAAATGACCTCAAAAAATAGGTATTGAAGTTAATTTGAAGTCATTTAATTTAAATTGATCTAAAAATTCATTTAAATTGATTTCAAAATAATGCACGCGAATACCTTGCCGTTAAAATTGATTACTGTCTTTAAATTCATAAAATTACCCAAAATTCAGTTTTAAGTTGTATGTAATATGACTTCAAAATTGACACTTTGAAGTCAAATAATTTCAAAAATTAGGAATCCAATCCAATCACAATCCGAAGAAGTTCATATTTTAAATCTTTGGAACAGAACTTGAATAAAAAAATTTGCAGTCATAATTTTGAAACCCTTCATAATTCATTGACTTCGAGTATGCCTAAAAGTATGCAAATTTGGTTAAGATGTCGATTAAAATTCCATTCTTTAATTTAGCTGACTTCGAATTGATTTTCTTAATGCCGAAGTTTTATATAATTTTATAAATTTTGAATTCATTATTATTTTCAATGAATTAATAATTATAACGCACTGAATGAACTCATGAGTCTGTTCATTTTGTGGGATCTGAAATCTCATTGACTTCCATTAAAATTGAAGTTAAACTTACTTGATTTTTTGTTTGCTGAAAGTTTTAATTTAAAAAATGATTAAAAAAAAAATAATTCGAAGCAAATTAAATGTATTTATTGAAAATATGGCTTCCAAAGACTAGATAGATACTGACACACACGAAAAAAAATTATAATAAACAACACATAATTAATAAAACAAAAATTTCAATGATAAACTTTAATTTATAGTATATCTATGAAATTTATCCATAATTTGGACGACCGGCATTCTGGGAGAATTGCTGTTGTTGGAAAGGTTTTTGTTGGTAAGCGCCCCTCTGGGGTTGCTGTTGGAAACCACTATATTGAGCAGGTTTTTGAGCTTGCTGTTGGAAACCACTATATTGAGCAGGTTTTTGAGCTTGCTGTTGGAAACCACTATATTGAGCAGGTTTTTGCTGTTGGTAGTTATTTGTTGACTGCCTCTGAGGTAATGAACTTGATGCAGTATTAATTCTCTCTGGCTTTACGGCGTTTTTCACTGATCCACTGCAGGTGATATTTTCAAAACCATCACAAGCATTGATTTCTGGATTGAATCCATATCCCTCTCCGCAGCTGTTTATCCTTGGTGATCCATTGATACAGATAAAGTATTTCGAGCAGTCATTCGGTGAGATATAGAATCGGTATTCTTCGTCACCCAACATATTTGACTTGGCAACTTGGGGACATTTGAAACCCAAATAGGCTTCAGCATCACAATCTGGGACTAGATCTGGCCAGTCGCATTGGTATGTTTCTGAATTCCAGGCCAAACCCTCTGGGCATTCCAGAACGTGTCCAACACCGGAGGCACAATTTTTGAACGTGCCACAGTTGCTTTTGTCACCTAGACGATAGTAGCCAAACTGATGTGGACAATCTTCGGTGGGTTGGGCAGTTTGAACTTTAGTTCTCTGCTCGCAACTTACGTCAATTGGATAGCCGCAGGGATATCCACTACTCTTTTCGTTGAAGAACAAACCATCTGGGCAGAGCATCTCCACTTGCTGACCATTAACGCATTCCACATATGCATCACATTGTCCGGGAACAGCAAAACGCTCGTTCTTTCCACCGCAGCTAGATGACAGAGATTGAACTGAAAGGAAAAGAGAAATTATATTCACGTTAATATAGATACTTTGCAGTTATCTTACCTAAAATGCTCTAGAGACTTAATGAGGCACATAGAAAACATATAAAAATAAAGCTTCAAAATTAATTCACAAAACCATGCCATGCAACCAAGCTTAGTCGTAACTTCAAAACTCAATAAATTGAATAGGTACTTTCAGTTTACGTATATTATATACATATATATATGCATATAGTTTTTGAAGAGGTATTGTAGTGGAAAGTAGTGGGTAGATTTCTAGCATCTGTTCTGGCACAAGATCCAATAATGGACCTTAAGAAAAGTAAACAACTCAAAGTGACTGGTTGAGATTTTATGTAAATTCGTTACCGTACCAATCTCTAGATGATACCTAAACCAGATTATTTTATTCCAAGAACTAGTATTAGTATGTCTACGAGTATTCTGTAGGTTGTATACTTATGTGATTATATTAAATTAAAAAATTATAATTTAGTCACATTATTTTTTGCAAACTTGTTTGAAATTCTGTTTATTTCCAAATTATTCTAATCAATCCAAAAATACAAGTTTAAGCTATGTAAGAACATTCCTTTATAGAATTCATACATAAGGCAATATATAATTTGTGACAAATTTATTATTTTTTGTAAACAAAAGAGAACAAAAATTATCTTGCAAGATTGTGTAGGTACTATTGATGTGAAGTCTTGAGACTTTTTTTTATTTTACCACGAGTAAGACTGAATACGGATGAACTTGAAACTTTTTTTTTCAATAAAAATACTGGTGGAAAATTTTAAACAGTCTTGTTTCAAGATAATGGCGCTCAATTTAAAACAGCCCTATTGTTAAAGTGTTAGTATGATACTACTTAACAATTTGCTAACATTAAAGTAGTTTACTAACTCATTCTTAATTTTAAACATTTTTTAACTAGTATCGTACTAAAGCAATTTTCTTAATAAATTTCTTCTAAACACACCTAAGACAATGACAGTTTGCACAAAAAACTAAGTAAACAGACTTTTTTTGAAGTTTGTAAATGTCAAAGAGTGAAGTTAGCAGGATACTAAAAAAAATAAAGAAGATTTTAAATTTAATAAAAGGCTAGAGAAAGTATGATGTTAAGCTCAATTAAAATTTGCAAAATTGTCGTTTTAACAAAGTAACATACTAAAACAGTTTTAACATTGTACTAATTCGACTTAAATTTTGCGCCAATATGTCTGTTGTACCTATTTATTTTTTTATATAAACTTTGAAAGAAACTCGCCCAAAATTCGTACAAGTTTTTTAGGTTTGCGGGGTAAATAAACATAATAGAACAAATTTTTGTTAATTTTAAAACAGCTTACTAATAATTTTCTTAATTTTGAACATTTTTAAAGAGAATTGTGCTTGTCATACTTTTCTAAACTCGTGAAATGCTTCTGAACAGACCTAAAACAGTGACAGTTTGTGCAGATATAACAAAGCAAATACTTCTTTTTTGACATTTGGAAATTTCAAAGAAGTTAGTACGAAGCTAAAAAGACTTCTGTGGTGCAAGAAAAAATTCGCCCATTTAAATTAAAGATGGGCAAGTTAAAAAGGCAAAGGAGAACACAACGTCCGAATTCAGGTTTTAAATTTTTACAAACAAACATGTCGGGTAAAAGTAAAAAAGTGTGATGTGTGAATAAAAAAACATTCTATTTTGGTCTCGATTTGACATCCCTGCCTCAATCACATACGTCAAAGTTGAACTGTCATCCGAGAGTGTATATGATAATTTTAAGGTTTGTCTTTTTACGATATGGAAAGTTTAACAATCGCTGAACGTATTATAATTCAAAAAAAAAAAAATACTATAAAAAATGGGACTCTTATGTCATTGGACGTCTAAAAGTGTTCAGAAGCGTCCAGAAGTCTTCTTAAACTATTCCATTGAAAAAAAATAATCTTCTGACGATTTGAGAAGAGAATTTCGCTTCAAGTCGAGCACTAATACCACATTTTCAGCAAAAGATAATCCGAGATTTAAGGCAAGAAATTTATGTGGTGTTTTCACCGCACTTAGAGATTAAAAAGACGATTAACTTTGACCGCATCTATCAAAATTGTAATGCTATTTCAATTTTTCTTATAAAGTGGAAGCGAAAGAAAGAAAGAAAAATCATCGAGATAATTAAGAACGATATGGATATTAGGTCAGTTCGATCTATAGAACAATTGATCCAATGAAGATTTAACAAGATTAATTTTTAATCTACTAGATTAACGAAATAAATGTGTACGGTATATCTTCGAGATTTGAAGAAGATTTATGGTAAATTCAGGATTATTTCTTGGTGAAAGCGCAGTATAATACACATACTCAAAAGTCAAAAGTAAAACCCGGCAGCAGCATTATTTTTTGATTTTGCTTCGTTCGGAAATAAATTTTATTTAATCCAAAATATAAAAAATAATAAATAACCGGTCCATTGGATTTCGGAATTAGTGGATCGTTGAATAAAACCAATGGAAAACGACATTAGAAGGTTTGTTTCTCTCATTTTCTTCACCGATGAGTGTCATTTTTTACTCGATGCATACGTTTGGAAGCATTATCAAAAAATTACTGTATGGTATGGAATTTGTGTTCCCACCAAAACGAAATACGCGATTTCTGCTGAAAACTTTTGATATTTCAAATTGATGGAACAAGATTTAAGATTTAACGAAAACTATGGATTTCAACCAAATCTCAATAAAATCGTTTGCTAATCTGAAATCTTAGACTTGGGATATGTTGGTAACATTGTATAATTCACGTTTTTAATCTTTTCTGTGAATTTCTGGTGGACTTCAACCCTTCTTTGAAAACACTGACAAATACCCGCGTTCTGTTCGACATCAGAAAATACAACTGTCAACTAAACATTCTGAAAGCTACACCAACCCCCGTTCTGTTTGATCGAGTTTTTAAATTTCTACTTTCTCGAGAGATGTAAATAAATGAATTATCATTCGACCGTGTATGGGAGACTTTAGGATGCTTCAATTTGTTGCAAACGTTAGATAATAAAGTTTTAGAGTTTCATATTTCATTTAAATTTAATCTGTTTATATTAAGAAAAAAAAAAAAACAAAAGTTGTCAACCTGATCGATACTAAATTAATTCAATTCAAATGATCTTCTTTATGGTTAACAATAACGTGTAAACAGCAAATTTTGACGCAAAGGTCATCGTCAAAGCGTTAAGCAGACGAGATCAACATTTTATACTTATAAACTTGTCGACCTTTAAAGATTTTTTTCTTTCAGTGATGCAAGCTTATTTCAAGATGTATCTATCCGCGCAAAGACTTTGATGTTTTGTTATTGAAATAAATCAAAGAAAAAAAAGCCACAATTTTCAAAAACAAAGAATTACATACTCGTACATACGTAATGTAACCGGAGATAGGTTGCTAGGTACTTGTGTTTTAATAGTTTATAATATTCCTTTTGGGACAGAGACAAATTAAGCAGGTAAATTATTTTACCCTTCATGTACTGCGGGGTTAAAAAGAGAACTATGAACCTACTTGAAAGTACAGTAATATTGATACATATATGCCTTAGCAGAGATATGCTCAAAAAGGAATTAAAATTAATTTTGTCGATTAAATGATTTTTGATGTTGGTTGGTAATTATTGTATTAAAATTATATAGGAATTTAAAATTTTTTTGAATTATTATTAGGTATATATTTGTGGAAAATCTGTTGATATAAATCGTAGATTAAAAAATAAATAAATAAATAAATTTGGATAGACGCATCATTTTTTATTTCCAAAATCTTAATTCTTTATTTATTCTTTCTAATAATTGAGCAAACAATTGAATTAAGGAAAAAGGTGATTTAGTTCAGAGTGAAAAAATAATGAACTATGTTTTATTATGTTGTAAAGCAGATAGGTCTTTTGACAAACCTTTCAACTTTTGATGTACCTATTGAATTTTTTTCTCATAAGGAATCAAACAAAAGTGCTAGACAAATCCTTTGAAAAAAATACAAATAAATTTGAGGCGCAACAACTTATTAGGAACTAGAGCCTAGTGACTACCAACTCTCAACTATTCATATGAGGAATGGAGGGATTAAGATGAGAAGTCGTACTTTTCACGGCAAGAAATACTCGTGAAAGATCTGTAAATTCCTCGCAACAGAAATTATCTTTATTTTTTTTGTATTAGGTGGCAGCGCCTGGGAATCCATTCCAGACCTTCCGCAAGACTGTCCAAAGTAATTGAAAACGTCAAATCAACGTCAATTTAATTGTCAAATTATCGTCATCTTTGACGCCGATATTTCTATCACCAAATATGCAATCGTCCAGCTTGCACAAAGTCAATAAAGACGTTTAAGAACACGCTCTCTGGCTTACCAATATTTTTGTCGTCAACTCAATTTTTTTTATTGCAGAATAGCATCACAAATGATGTTATCGAACATATAACTTAAGAAAACTGCCGTATCGAAAATAATGCATAGAAATTTCCTTTTAAGGTTGCAAACAGTAGACTTCTGCAGTTTGCGTTTACGAACATATTGCAATTGAATTTTCGACGCAAATGACGTTTTCGAAAAGGGTCACCATTACGTCATGGTTTTTTTTTTGAAAACTACAATGAATGCTGGTACAATATTCCAATCGTTTCAAAAAGGTTTCAAATAATATGTAAGTATTAAGTGAAACTCGTCTCGTTGAGCTTTCTTGTTCTGTAATAAGCAACTTCTGTGAAATTATTCAATTATTTGTTGACATTTGTGAATCAAACAGATACCAAATGCACGGCAACAAGACATAAATACCTATACTCCTTAACAACGTGAAATAATTCTTGTAGACATTGTAGACATTGACATTTTCCGCCATTTGCAAAAATTATAGCATCTTCAAATAGGGTGACAACTTTTTGTAACACTTTGTATACATAAATGTAAGCAAATTTCGTCTACTTTGAGGAATAAAAAAAGATGTCAAATCAGTGAAAACGCCTAGCAAACAAGTCATATTCTACCTGCTTTCTATTGAAAATCTTTAATATTTATATTTATATGAAGGTTTTTATAATACAAACTTCTGAAAGAAATCAGCCAAGTAGAAGACTTAGCGTTATTATTCGAGTTCTTGAAATAATGACTCAAAATAAGTTTTTTTTTGGCCTTTAGTCTACAAAAATTGACGTTTCGTCCCGGCGATCTAACATGGATTAAAAAAAATTAAGCTATTTTGAATCAATAGTCCAAGAAAAGTTTTGTAATACCTGCATTAATCTTGTCAAAATAGTACATCGGAGTCTGAAATAGTGAGGGTAGTTACACAGAGGATGCTATTGGAGCACGAACACGTGCGATACACGACATAATGAACAAAACTCTTTTTTCTTATGAAAGCAAAATAAAATTCCCAAGGTTCAAGATTTGTTTAGAAAAATCAGCACGAGTTCATCAAAATAAATTCTTTTTACCAATGAATTTTATTTTGTTCAAAATATCATCAGAATTGCGAAAGGACAATGAAAATTAAATGGAAAATGCACTTGAAAAAAGATAATTCTTAAACATTCAATTGAATGTCTCATATTTGATGAACAATTCTGATTAAACGATCAGAATATTTGTTCGTGAAATTGGGCATACACTGTTCCGTAGCCATTAGCCCCTCACCTTACTAGGGTGTTTCTGAAAGTTATGGATCCTTCAAATTACTAAGAATTGTAGAACCCCACCGGAACTTTGGGCGATCGAAATGAACCAGAACTCAATAAAATACAATACTTTGCTCAAATTTTACAAAGAGTGAAGAGCGCCACTTTGAATGATCAATCAATGAATTCTTTTTTGAAAATCTTTACAAGGTTGTAAAAGTTTAGAAATGACAGCTTAGATCTTAGAATTACCGTCAAAACCATCAATTTCAGACAAAAATAGCTTAAACAATTTATTGACGTTTGTAAATAGTTAGGTTCATAGTTTCTAAATTGAGCAATCAAAAACTCAATCTGTTAGTACAGTTATAATAGGAGAATCATACAAATATCTCCAAGACACAGTTCTGCATAAATGATCAGTGCTTGAGTAGATATTTGGAAGCTATGACAATTACCTTAAATTGTTCATTAAATTTGATCCATAGTTTAATTGTTTAACTATTGTTATTTCCATGTGTATAAGAGTTTAAAAATTAAACTAAGAATTAGATTTAACACTTTTAACAAAGTGGGATTTTTAGTGAAAGATTGCAATATGTTGTTGCGAAAAAATTGATTGATATTTTATTTGTCAGTTTTTCGTTTATTCTTGTGAAATTTTTCAAATAAACAGCCAAAAATCTGAGACATTTTGAATTTTTGAGATTTTTACATTTTGCATTGTTGTTTAAGAACAATAAGTAACAATAATAATAACAATAAGTAAGGATTTTAATTGCGAAATAGCGAAAAACGAGGTTATTAATTTGGGAAAAAATTTTTCGACGCGATTTCGTATTATATTTAAGTTGGGATCAGTCTATCGAATTTGTTCACTTAAACATGTTTTAATCAAAATAAATATATGTCAAATAATAACTTTTAACACAATTCTCTATTTTTAAGCGAAAACTAGAAACACACTTATTTTGCAAAAATATCTAAGTAATTAAATACCATCAAGGCCCCCGATGCTGCACCCATCCCATTAATTAATCAATGTTAATTATTGTCAAACGTTAGATTTAATTTGTTTTTCAAATAGTAATATCCAACAACTCACTTCATATTCTCACTTAAGTTGTTCGTCGCAAGAATTAACTTTGAGAGGAGCATCAGTTAATGTGACACAGATTTAAAACTATGTAATAAAATTATATATTTAACATCTATACCAACCTAAGGCTCCACAAAGTGCCAAGCACAGTCCAAAATTAAACACAATCCTCGTCATGATATTATCAAATTTATGCAAACTTTTAAATAGTTTCACACTTTACGGGCCGAAAAGTTTGTTAAAATTCACCCAAAATGAGATTGAACTAAAGTTTTTCTCCGCGAAATACCTCTTTTTTTTGTTTGTGATGTGTGTTAAACTCACGGATGCAGAACTACGACTGATGGCACCTGTTGAGTTTAGGTATCACTTTTGCCAGATTCACAGCAAATGAATGTATTTGAGTTAATATTTTTTTAAATCAAAGAGGAACTTTAATGCCACATTATGGTTTCATAAGAAAAAAATAAAACTCAACTCGAAATGATAAATTATATTTTGATGGATTTTCATACTTGAAATTTTACTGCTTCTATGGGCTAGATATTGGATTCAAGTTTCTATAAAATCCCTCAAAAAATGCCGTGAAGGACTCTATTACGGTATATTTGGAACGTGCGATGGTATCGATATCGTTCGCATATACCCCAACAGTTGGACAGATTTTTTGAATATTTTGCCCTTCATGTAAACGCCTGACCTGCGCAATATCTAGAACCAGATTGAAGAAATCATATGATAGCGCATCGACCATCTCCTTGCCAAAACCCTGTGCATGTTTAGAATAGTTCAGAAAAATTTCTCCCTAGTTGAACATTGCACCGCGTATTTTCCATTGTCACGCGAGACAGTTGGATCAGTTTTCCAGGGATCACAATTCGGCCATCACCACATAGAGCTATCGACGATAAATGCTTCTATATACGCCTTTGAAGTCGATAAATAGATGGTGGGTCTCGACTTCAAAATCGTTGGTCTTTTCCAGGATTTTCCTCAATTTAAATATTTTTTCTATTATCGATCTGCCGGGCCGGAAGCCCCACGCTCTTACTTGCGGACGAAATTTTTACAGAAAGAGAGATTCATCATACAGTTTTTCTTGCGTTAAAATCCTGAAAACCCGCGAAGCGGGCCACCCAAGGTACTGTTGCCCAAGAAAACACAGAACGTCTAATGTCGCTTTTATAAAGTGACATAAGGGCAAGTACTCAAATTTGGGCCTATGACACTTGGCCTAATTTCACGGCACCATATTCAGTTGCTCCTATTACGCTTTCAAAAAGTGAAATAAGACCAATTTGGTCTTATTTCTCAAAATCATTTGGCCTTATTTCACTTTGTCAATTGGCCTTATTTCACTTTATCAAAGTGCAATAAGGCCAATTTTTAAAAGTTGGCCTTATTTCACTTGGCCTTATTTCAAGGCACCGGTAATAACTTATCACATGGTAAATGAGCATGTATTTTTGAGTAGCCGAATGATTCTGTTTGATGAATTATAAATGTTTCCCATTCGTCAAGTTGACGAAAACTATCAATATTAGAGCCTTTGGATAAGAGTTTAACTAGATAATTTTCCACAAAATAGCCAACATGCAGCTTTTTGTAAGTCGTTTGGAAACAATTGAAAACGTACAGGTTTCAAAAAATTATACAATTGGATGTCACTGTACCACTTCTCGGAGTTCTATAGCTCGTGTCGGCAAGATCAAGAGTCAGAGCCCAAAGTGGAGAAGCAAGAAAAGAAGAAGAAGACCGGTCGTACAAAGAGAAGGATTCAATACAGCAAACGTTTCGTCAACTTCGTGCATGGAGTTGCAATGCTCACTCTTCTTAATTTTTGTCTCAAATTTGTTATCCTTTTTTGTGAATAAAAAGAAATTACCTAGGTATCATCATCATCATCGGCTCGACAACCGGGTTCCGGTCCTGGCTCTAGCCGACGCCATCCAGTTGCGCACCCCAAGGCTTCGGGCGTCCTGGTCTACGCCATCTCTCCAGCGCAAGCATGGTCTACCACGCTGTCGTCTACCATAGAATGTACCACAAAGAACTTTCCGAGCAGGTCATGCGAGCTAGGTGCCCTGCCCACCGGAGTCTACCGAGCTTAATTTTTGTCACGATATCTGCTTCTAGGTAGATTGCGTACAGTTCATGATTGTACCGTCTCCGGAATCGTTCTTCCTCACATATGGGGCCCAACAATTCTCCTTAAGACTTTTCTCTCGAACGCAGCTAAGAGGTCGGAGTGCCTCCTTTTGCTAAGCACCCAAGTCCCGGATCCATATGTGAGTACTGACAGGACCATGGTCCTGTACAGCAGCAGTTTTGAAGTTATGGTGAGATTTCTGGATTTGAAGAGCTTTGACAGACTATAGTAGGCTCTGTTGGATTTGAGAAGCCGCCCGCGTATTTCTTCTTCTATATTGTTATCGGCTGTTACTATTGACCCAAGGTATTTAAAGGATTGCACCACTTCAAATTCGTGCCCCGCTACCTTGATTGTTTGACCAACTGTTCCTCTCCTAGGTATCAACCTTCCATAAAACACCCGCAAATTTTATTTTATTTCTTTCCTATCGGTTAACACGTACGTGTAAATGCCAACAAAATGATAACTTTAGCTCAAAAAGGTGTGGTTTTGAGATGCTAAGGGCACGTAAGTATTCGACTAATATTTGATTGCATCACAAGGAAAACAACCCTCATAAATCGACAGTGAACAGGTAGTAGTTAAAAAAAAAAATTTGGATCCAACTTGTAGTCCAAGAAACTCAATTTTCGGTGTTGAAAATAAAGCAAATTCTACCCTATCTAGCATTAAATCACATTTATAATCAATCTGGATAAATGCGTCGAGAATGTTGCGATGTTATCTGTCGGACGCTAGTAATAGTTGCTTGCTTGTGCAATAAAAAGGGTTTTGGACGTAAACCAGATAATTAAAATAAATGCAGATTATAGATTAAAGCCTTTTTTGGTCCTTAGCTTCTTTCTTTCAACTTGAAATTGCTTGATAGAGTTTGTATGATCCCTTTCCAGCATAAAACCATTACACTTTAAACTCGTCTGACAACAGAATAGCTCCCCATTCTGTCAGCACTTTTGATAAGATGAAGGCTGTGTCGCAAATTTTTTTTCAATTTTTGAAACTTGTATCAGATTGCTCACCATCAGTTCTGACGAACTTTTGAAAACAATCAAATTGATTTGAAAGATGGGTCTGTTCTGTCGAACTTCTGATGAACAAGAAGTCCACCTTGACCGATTTTTGTTTTAGAATTCCATTTTTACTCTCTTCTTGAAACTTGGAATCCATTTGAGTAGGTTAGTGCGACAGAGTCGTGCAAGTTATTTTGAATCGTATTTCAACTCGATGTAGAACTGGGGTGCAATAAATATTGTTTTCAGCATCTTCGAAGATTTTGTTAAGCAGGTTAGGAAAAACAATAAAATCGTTAACCAACCAGGAATGTCACTTTTTGCTTTAGTATTTAAATGTCAATGAATTAATGCGATATTTCAATCTTAGATGTGTTGACTGGGAATAAGATCTTTAACCTGATAGTTGAAATGTGACTAATGAAAAATTGAAGGTTGACAAATCTCTTAAAAAAATAAGACAGTCTTCAAAAAAACCCAGCATAAACATTCCATCAAGTTATCATCAAATTTTTTACTTTTCGAATTGTAATTTTATGCTCATATTTATTTTTAAACTTAAAACGTGAATCGAAATGAATTTCGCACAAAAGAAATATTTTATTGCTTACCACAAGTTGGCTTGAATTAAGAAGAATCAAAAAACGTATGTATATTCCCCTCTACTGTCATCTTAAACAAGTAATTCGGCTAAAAAATGTCAAGGTCACTCAAATGAATGTTTAGCATACCTACTCAAACAAAAAGACCAGTTTTTGTTTTATTTTATTTTTCTTTACTTATTTTATTTCAGCACCGACATGCGAGATGGTACCATTTGTGGACGAAGCCACATTTGTGAAGATCCATTTCAGGTCGTTACCGCTTGGAGATTAAAAGTGAATCCGAGTAGATGATGGCTACCACACTTTGTTTATGTCTAACTTGAATTGATTACGTAAACGAGCATCTCCGAAGTTGATTTGCATAATGTATGTACGTGCATACTTTTCTTTAGAAATGAATGTGTAGGAAGATGTTGGCGGGTAACTCACCTATCTAATCCAAGGTAAAATTTTTTCAAAAGCAATTACACGTATCATAAATATACATAATTCAAATGGAAAAGAAATGTTTCAAATGAAGAGGTTACCGCTGATTGAAACATTTCTAGATTATTATATACCTGTCTACTCGCATCTACTATGGATTCTGTTTTAATAACGATAGGTGTTGTAGGATAAGTTTTGGATTCATAAAAAAATCGAACTCGAGTTTTTAATCAAACTTTAACTAAACCGTCATTAAAAGTTGTGTCCTGCAATTCTGTCTGACTGTCTGTACCTCGAATTACTGAAGCGATTTTCTTCAAACTTGGGACTTGAAAGTTTTTAATTGAATCTCTAAAGCGAAATTTGAATTCTTGTATTTAACAATCAAAAAAGAAATACTATAATATCTCGAAAATGACTCTGATAAATTTGTTTAAAATAATTTGTTCTATTTTAGATAAAACAATAGTTTCTCCAGAAAACGGTTTTTAACAGTTTATGCCAAACTCCAGAATGCTAAAAGTTAAACCATTTTCCCTACATAATATAACGTAAAAATACTCTTTGGCGTAATATTATGTGTATAGGATTGTCATGCCAAAGGTATGGCGATCGATTCCAAGCTGCTGGAAAAAATTCACAATGAAATTAAACGCACAGCTGGGTCGCAAGAACTGGAACTTAAGCGGCAAATACACACGACACTTGTGTGCACACCGGTGTAGCATTACACCACACACGGCACACCTAATCGTGCACACTTTAGTTGTGCAAAAGGTTTCAAATCGGAAAGATCTTACCATGAGTGCCATTTAACCAAATATTAAAATTCTACACTCCTCACAGCCCAACGATTCGGCTTCGGCTGCAACTGAAAGCAAATGTGCGCTTACATCCCCATACACATCACACCGATCGAGACGACAGCAAAAATCAAAAACTTTTGATTTTACTCACACGGTGTCAGACACCGAAAACCGGTGTGCGCACCAGCCCACACACAGCACACATTTCCGTACACCGACACCGGTGTACACACAAGTGTCGTGTGTATTTGCCGCTTTAGCCTGCACGTGCAATGGTGCGACAAAGCGATGCGACAAGCGATTCGAGATGCGATAGTTAAATGCGACATAGTCCTTACAGTAAACGCGATTTTATGCGGTTGTGGTAATTCCTTTATTGCCACCAAAATTATCAAAAAATTGCACCACACAACATAAGCACTGAAATATCAAAATTTTACTCGTTTTTTTTTTTTTTTTTAAACGTCAAAACAAACAATTTGAACCTTCTCGCATAAACTCGTTTGAAAAAGTGATCAGAAGAGTTTGTGAGCGAGATTCTTGCGATAGGTATGCGAGAAACTCGCAACACTCGCATCAAATATCGTTTCCCTGTGCGCACGTATATTATGAGGAAATCCAGCGTACCTTAAGATTTTCGTTAAAAAAAAAAAATCAAATCATTAGCACACCAAAACAGTTGATGTTTTTATAATCAAAGTGACGTCAGAATTGTAAATCAAGTCGCGTTACTAAAATTCATCAATTCATCAAAAATTAATTGATAAAAATATGTCGAGTTTCTACACAGGTGCACAAAAAAATAAAAAAGTAGTTAATTTCAAAAACCGAACCTACATATCCTTACGAATTTTGACGCGCTGAATTTGAATTTCAAGTTAGAATTGGTCCACCACCCTCTAGTTTTTTTCTAATCGTAAAAAACTTACGATAAGTTCATCGACCATTTTTTTTTCCTCATGCATGTATGTCAGAGAGTAAAGTATCACTTACTTTTTGTTATATGCCCTTTTTTCATAACTTATACATCAATTTAGTGTTTAAAATTATAAAATAATAAAATAAAAGTCCGATAAACGTACATGAAATAAGTCAAAAATTTTTCGTTTAAAATAAAAACTCATTTTAAATAATCTTTTTAGTGGAATAAAAAATGATACTTAATACAGTTACTTTTTCAGCACTCACTCTCTGGATAACTTCAGGTTTCTAGGCATTTCTAAGCTTTTTTTGATTGTGCTCTTTAATTTTCTACATCTAAAATAAAAATTACGCTGTCGAACATTTTTTTTAATTCCTCGATAAGTTTGTAAATTTTTGAGACACATTAACTTTCCTAGTACTTCGTCGCACTACTGTAGGCGTAGCCTTAGAATTTTAAAAAATGAAAGTTATTAGAGAAAAATTTTCATACGCATAAAATTAATTTTTTAAAGGCCAAAACAACTCTTTTTGTAGTTGATGATGAAAACAGAATGCCATGTGATTTCTTAAGAAAATGCCAATGTTTGCTAAAACAAAAATTATATATTGTTGTAGCGGTTTCTTAAAAAAATAAAAATAAGTTTTGATATATGAAATTTTAAAAAATTTTGTAAGAAATTTGACTACGTCAATTTTAAGTTATTATTAAAGTACACATGAAATTTAAATTTCAAAAAAAAAAACATTTTCATCTCAAAAATGAAATTTCATTAAATCCATAATGCCGATAATACGAAATTTAAAATTCGAAAATAAATCGTTCTATGGTGGGTAGAGTCAGTAATATCTGAATTTCTAAATTGGTCTTAGCAAATTATAAATCGTGAAAAATAAGCGAAAGGAAAAAATGTTTATAAAGATGGCGTTTTCAAGAAAAATGGGCTCTAGCGTGGTAACCGTCGGAACGGAACATTTTCCACAACGCGTTCTTTATTGGAGATTCAACTTTTATTGGAGGTAATTGTCATCGGACAAAAATTATAAGCAAATGCTGCGATGAATGGTTTGAAATGCGGCAGATTCAACAGAGATGTGCAAAATAATCGATATATCAAAAAACCAATATATTTTCCGATAAGCTATCATCACAGGCGTTTTAAACTGTGAAAAATCAATGAAGAAGTGAAATTCATTGGGGCCTATCGTGAAGAAAATTTCCCCAGGAATTGTTTCCAGCTTTCAAAATTGTCATCTCGAATAATGTCGAAAGTTTCCCTTGGAATTTATTGATATTGGGAATTAAGTTTTATATTGACTTTGGCTTTCATTTAAAAAGGCCAGTCGCCAGCTTACAATACGTATTTATTTATTACAAACTAGTATTTCTGAGGAACCAAGTTGGATGTACTAATGTTTCAATCAAAAGATATTGAATTGGCAAATATCGATATATTTTTCAAAAATGTCTTCTCTATTTTCTAACATATGTTAGACTCCATTAGTCTAAAGCATGAGCTGGCATCTTGCGGATTATTCAAACTTTCAAGTATCTTGAGAATACAAAAATTTATCCAAATCAGTTGTATCGTTTTTGAGAAAACCGGAAACAAAAAAACTGGTTCAATGGGGTGGTTTTTGAAAAATAAAATATTTTCTAAAATTTCGAAAAAATATTGGTATGACAGGTACCTATATTTTGGTTATAAACAAAAATAAAAACGTGTGGGGGAAAAAATTTAAAAATGCTATCTAACAATTTTAAAGACTTTGGCCGAGCCGTTAAGGCTGCGGTCTAACAGGCAGACAGGAATCCATAATTTGCCATAATACTCGTACAACTCTATCTCCGTATCCGTTCGGAAAATATTCGGATCGAAAAATTTATTCTATTCACAGTAATGAACCAAATGTTTAATTTTAAATCACTTATAATTTCCTGTCGCAGAAATCGGAAAGAAAAAAAGTCATACAACGCGCCAAACGACATACATCGCATAAATTTCGAATTATCAACGCACATACAATTTGTTTTGTAGACCTATCCGATTTATCCATCAGAAGGCCTACAATGATACAAAGTTACGATGATAGACATGATAGTGCGCAAGTAAAAATGTCGTTACTAAAATTAACGTACGAGGGCGGGTCAATAAGTCCGTGACTTTTTGAATTTCTGACCTCTTTACTAAAACAGCAACACTGCTCCTGTCAACAGGCATCTGTCAGTTGACTCCTGTCAAAATTTAAACTTGCTGCGTCAGTTGGTTTGTGTTTGACAGCTATTTTTATCAGACTACTCACTAATTTGAGGAGAAAATGGAAAAAAGTGAATTTCGTGTGCTTATTAAGCATTATTTCTTGCGAAAAAAAACCATTACCGAGACCAAGGCTAAGCTTGATAAATACTATGGGGACTCTGCACCATCGATTTCAATGGTAAAAAAGTGGTTTACTGAATTTCGTTGTGGCCGTACAAGCACTGAAGATGCCGAACGTCCTGGACGCCCAGTTGAGGTCTCTACACCCGAAACAATCGAAAAAATTCACGATATGGTGTTGGCCGACCGAAGATTGAAAGTGCGAGAGATTGTGGAAGCCGTAGGGATCTCGCATGGCTCAGTGGTTTCAATTTTGAATGATCACTTGGGCATGAGAAAGCTTTCCGCAAGATGGGTGCCGCGTTTGCTCACAGTCGACCACAAACGCAATCGTGTAACAACTTCACAGGAAGGTTTGGCGTTGTTTAATCGCAATATGGACGAGTTTTTGCGCCGTTATGTAACCGTGGACGAAACATGGATCCATCACAACACACCAGAGACCAAACAACAGTCAAAACAGTGGGTTTCTAAGGGTGAATCCGCGCCAAAGAAGGCCAAGGTGGGTTTGTCAGCCAATAAAGTTATGGCGACTGTTTTTTGGGATGCACGCGGGATAATCCACATTGACTACCTTCAAAAGGGAAGAACAATCAATGGGGAATATTATGCCAACTTATTGGACCGATTCAATGACGATTTGAAAAAAAACCGACCTCATTTGGCCAAGAAAAAAGTTCTTTTCCACCAAGACAATGCAAGGGTGCACACATGTGCAGTGGCCATGGTAAAAATCCATGAATTGGGCTATGAATTGCTCCCTCATCCACCCTATTCTCCAGATTTGGCTCCGAGCGACTACTTCTTGTTCCCAAACCTGAAGAAATGGCTTGGTGGAAAAAGATTTGACTCCATAATGATGAAGTCATCTCGCAAACAAAGGCCTATTTTGAGGACCTCGACAAATCATTTTTTTTTTGGAAGGGATAAAAAAATTGGAGAAGCGTTGGACAAAGTGTATAGAGCTCAAGAGAGACTACGTTGAAAAATAAAATTATTTTTTTATCAAAAAATCTGTGTTTTATTCCAAAAGTCACGGGCTTATTGACCCGCCCTCGTACAATCCCTTTTTATTTTGATTCGCATAGTTATGAATATGAGCCATTATTTTTATTTTTATCATAATCTAATTCATATTGGTACTCTTATTAGTATTCGTTTTCTTGTTCGTAATTGTATGTATATATGTTTGAATTCTTGTTCGTATTTTTCAACGTTATCGTGAAAAGGTATATGCACGACTTAGTTCTCGAAATATTTTTAAGTCAAAATTCACTTGAATACCCGATACAAAATACAATAAATTCTTCAGAATTTTGAGTACTCAAAATATGTATGACTACGATGAAAATTGGGAAGTACAGGATTTGTAACTACTTTTCTAAACTACATACTCTCTAAATAACTTAATAAATTTGTAAACTGAACACTATCAGTTGAAAGGCTATCTTATTGAGAGAATAAGATGTCTTACCTTAAAAGCTGTTATTACATGTTTCATGGTAAATCTGCCTTCTTCAGCTATTTCTTTAGTTACAAATGTTCCTTAGGTGGTCCACAAGAATAGTCCAGTATAATTAGTCAAGATTTCTATGGGAGTTTATTGTTTAATGGGGGAAGAATTTTGCTTGCCATTGTTAGATTACCTTATATGAAGCTTAAATCCAAGTTTTTTTGAAGGGTTACCATCATTTTGATTCAAACATTGAACTGGATATTTGTTATTTTCTAAACGAGAAGAGGTAAAAAAATATATTCTATTGAAATCATAAATAATAATCGAAAAAAAAAATTAGAAATTTAGAATGCCATTCGGCAGACACAAAAAAAATGTTTGCATAATGCAAACAAATAACGGCAAGATTGTATAATTAGAATTGGTGGATGGTACGTCTATGACTATACAAAAGTAAATAGATTAGAAGCCATTACGGCTCTTAGAGAACCTAAACATAGTGACTTATAACTCTCAACAATTACTGTGTGAGATATGGAGGGGACCTTCTATTTTTTCCCGATTCTGAAAAGCAGCACTTTTCATGACAAGAGATTCTCTTGGAGAATTTGCAAGAGGCAGTACACTCCTGAAAAACATATTTGCAGTGTCTGAGACTCGAACCCAAGACCTTTTAAATTATTATGCGAGGGGTTACTACTGAAGGTTTGTGACTATTATGAACAAAAAGCAAAATGACAACTGGGCACAAAATAATCACAGACACAGACGTATTTCAATCAATATTTTTGGGAAAAATATTTGTCAAGTTATAAACGACCGGACTAAACGACCGCAAAAGCAACCACCGACTTTCTTCTCAAGGACTTTAACGCCACTACTTTTAAGATTTTTTTAGTTTTTCCATTAAAAAAGACTCAATCTATCTATTCCATATAGACTTCTTTCTTCAAGTGGCCTTGGAGGTATTGTTATGAAATATATGCACGACCGAACTTAGAATTACCTGGCAAACTTATGATTTCTGTAGTGATTTGTCAAAGTAGAAAGGCTTACAAATTTCAGAGACTAGCAGAATGCAGCCACAATAAAAATTCTGTTGTGATTACCACCACAACCAACGCTAGAATTTGTCAAAACCGAGTCAAGAAAGGACTAGTGTAAAGTCTCGAAAATTTAACCATTTGAACATTAAAGTATATCACGCTATGTAGAGTTAATTCGATTGTAAACTATTTCAATTTTAACATAGGAATAGTCCTTCTTTTAAATCATCCTACAAATTCATCCCATTCTATACTATTATAGTTTTATATATAGATCCAATTTTTAAGATGAAGAAGGGTGTGTAACCTCACAAAAATGATTTTTACTTTATACCTACAGCTCCAAGTCCTTCATTGTTCAGAATTCAGAACTTTTATCCTTTGGTATTGTTTTCAAAATATAAAACGAATTTTTTAATTATTTTTCTTTTTATTTATGTAAACCATTTTGGTCTGTATTACAAAACAAAAAAATATATATTTTTATTTATATTTACTCTGAACTTATTATAATAATTATTATTTCAATTTGTTTAGGATTTATTTTTTTTTAATTTTGCACTTAATTAAAATCTATATAAAAAAAAAACAAACACAATTACACGATTTAATTCTTCCTTTTTTTTTTCTTTGAAAACATAAAATAAAATAATACACTATAACACATTTGTTCCCTTTGGAGAATTTTTTAGTTTTTAATTTTTAACCAGAAAGCAAAGGATTCAAAGAATTTTTAAAATTTTTGTTTCTGTTATTTTTTGTTGTTTATTTTTTGAGTACTAGTTTCTTTTTTTTTTAAATTTTTTTTTAATATTTTTTTCATCTAAGGCACTTTTCACTTAATTTTTCAGTATAGGATAACATCTTTATTTTTGTTTTAATTTTATTTTTAAGATAAACATATTTTATGCTTTAAATTTATTTTGAGAATACATAAATTTGATTTTTGTTTTAGGATTTTTTTTTCTTTATAATATTGTAGACTAGCAGTTTTTTTCTTTTTTTAATTAAAAACAAAAATAAAATAAAAACTAAGTTTAAGGAATATTTTAGTTTTTTTTTTTCTTTACTTAAAAAAAGTGCCTTTACTTACAAAGTAACTACATTTATAGTCAAGATTTTGTTGTTGTTAAGGAGTAATGTATGTACATTGATACTTCTATACGTATACTTGTACGTATGTTTATGGAAATAGAAAAACAGAAGCCATTACGCAATTTCAACATTGATAAGTATAATTAGAAGATACAAAAAATGATACAACCTATTAAGGTATAAAAATGCTTTAAAGTAAATTATTTAGGTATTTTAATATAATTTAATTAGCACATGCACATTATAGAGAAGCAAGAGAATGTTTTGTAGGGGAAGCACACTCGATTCTTGTAGCCTGTTTTTATTAAGCTTCCTTAAAGGCAACTTATAAAAAAAAATTCAACTTTTAACAGAGGGACCGTCTGAACCTTTCAAACAAAATCAAAATTATGGAAATATGTTTCTATTTAGTCAGTTTAAAAGGTGTGGACAGAATTTATATGTTTGCCTAATTATATGTATAAATAAATAGGAGGCCAGAACGGCTCGTAGAGTCTGAGCCTAGTGACTTACAAATCTCAACCATTCCTTTGTACGTGGTACCAGGAAAGGAGGGGAAATTCAACCTACAAAAAAATATTTATGCTTAGCGCAACTTCAATACAATGCTATATGTATGAAATTTAAAAAAAAAGAAGGATACATATATAAATAAAAATTAAAGTAAAATGTGGATGAATTTGAAGAATGAAATAAAAAATGTAATTCCAGATTTAAAAATATGACAAGATGACGAGCTTTGATAAAAGTGTTGTCTATGTCATACCAAATAATTTTGCAACTCAAACCAGATATGTTCTAAAAAAAATTGACCCGCGCGATTTTCGTCCGTTCATCTAGATTCTAAACGAGAACCTATTTGTTTTAAAATTGGTACAGAGCATTTTTATTTAATTCCTTAGAAGACAAATTAGAATTCGGTTTTGAGGGACTTACAATCAGAAGCTCATGAAATGCATAAGTTTGTGGTTAGTATTAAATATTTTAAACTAACACGCACACACAAATAATCAAATATACAAAACTAAACAATTAACAAAACTAAACATAAACAACGTTAATCATTCATACAAAGAAGTCATAGTTTAAGTTAAAATAGGCTAACAAGCCAGGAACATTAGTTCGAAAATTAATAATAATAGCTGATAAATAAGTTTTTTTTTCATTTAATTATTAACACGTTTAAAAGTTAAGTGCTGCAGAAGATGAATTCTATCTTCATATCCAGGCTGAATGGATCAACCCAGTTTACTCTTTTCAAAGCAAAGTGAGTGAAGTTGTGTTGTATTGCTTGGATATGTGCTTGTGATGCATACTCAATATGGGATCATCCATTGGAGTTGGGGCACTTCAGCCTTAAACTCATTTAAGATCTAGGTTGCACGACTCGTGGCCGCCATTTCAGCCTAACATAATGATCCAGTGAAATCATTTACTTTTTGTTTTATTTATTTACTTGCGAAATGGCCTCAAACTTGGATTCTTAAGAAAGATTGATCTTGAGATTTTAATCAGAGCTAACATTACAATAAAGGAGAATACGAACTTAGTGGGTTCATCAATTCTATTTGTCTAATTGTTTGTCTGTACCTCAACCTATAGCCTCCAACACTGAAGCGATTTTCTTTAAACTTGGAACTTATGTATTTTTTTTTAATGAAATACAGATCATAATCACACGAATTTGTTCTTGTGGTTCAAAACTATATTAAACTATATTCTGCCTGAATGTCGAAGATATGTATATACAGCCAGTTCTACATTTCACTTTCCAAAATGGAAATCGATACAAAATAAAATTTATTGCACTACGAGTAAAATTCACTTTTATCAATTTCTTTTCTTTTAAAGTTAAATCGAGGCGAGTTTTTGTGATCCATATTTCGATTTTCGGGTGATTTAAATTCAATCAGATCTAGATGTGCGAACTTAGTATAAATTAAGAAATTCTCAGAAAAAAATATGACAAAAAAGAATGGATCTTGATTTGCTTGCGAAATTCTTCAATGCAGGAAAATTAAAATTTCCCAAAAAATTAAGTTCATATTTTCTTGTCTCTTCTTTGGCCTTTTCAAGTTGAATCGAATTTAGACAAATTTTATTCTCCAGGAGGTTAAGTTAAGAATTTGTGTCAAAATCTTTGATACAGTACTTCGACGAAGACCGAAGATCTTTGGAAATTTCCTTTGAATTATCTCTTAACATTTTTCGATTTTTTTTTCTTCTGCTTATTAACGCCTGGTACTTTGAAATGCCACTACAAACAATAAAGAATTACTTTTTTTTCAAAATCAAGACCCAAAATTTTAAAAGCAGTCAAAAAACACCTGTGAAAGGATTTTGAAATACTCGTAATAAAGAGAGTGAAATTTAGAACACTGAAAACAAATTCACTCGATTTGGAAAATCGTTTTCATTTTGATTTCACTCGATTTTTGATTTTTCAATCAAAATAGTTAGAAACATTGAACAGACATTTATAATAATTAAAAAAAAGACACAACTATTGTATGGCAGCTATCAGTTAAAGAAGTTATTTCCTAGGGAACAACATGCAAATATTCAGTACAAAATTTGCAGTTAATCCTTCCATCCTTTTGGGCTCTAGCTGGATGAACGTCTAAACGCAAAGACTCGCAGAGAGAAAACCACTTTTTTAGAATTCTTGTAATAATAGTTTTCATTAAAACCTCGAAAGTTTTTTGGTACAAAGCCCATACTTGGCATAGAGAACAAGTATGAATTTAGGGATTTGAAATGCCAAAATTAAAACTAGTTGGTTCTTTAGTTAAACCAAAACTATGAAAGTTTGAAAAATGCTTTGTTTTTAAAAAAAAACAAGAATTTGGTTCCAATTTTAAATAAAGTGATAAATAGTGATGGCTCCTGTTTATTGTATTTATATTAATTTTTTAATATTTATTCTTTAAAATATTTAATGACTTATTAGAAAAAATAAACATAAATAGAAATGCTAAGAAGTTATGAAAAAAAACTATATTATGGTGTCCGCAAGGCAGTATGATTAAAATGGCAAAATAACGAACACATCTAAACAAACAAATCGAAATAAAAAAAAAGTAATAACTATTGCTAATAAAACTCTAACAACCTGGTATAGGAAAATGTTTAATCTAATCTCAATTAAAATTAAATACAAAAAAAAAAAATACTTTTTCGTCTGTTATTTATTTGTTGTTTGTTCAATCAATTATTACATAATTCTCCTACCTAACAACTATTTTTATTATTTTTAAAATTAATTTGTTTAAACAATAAATTTTATTTCTTTCTAATTTGTTCCATATGTGTTGTTTGTTTTTGTTTCATTTTATTTTAAAATAAAATTTAATCATCAATTTGTTTCCCTATTTTATTTTGATCTTATCTTTTATGCATAATTTATATTTGTATTTCTAGAAAATATGTTTTTCTTTTGTTTTAAATCATTTTTAGTTGATAAAAATGTTGTTTCTTATTCTTTTTTTTTTTTTATTCTTAGACCTAGAGATATATCACTTTTTCACTTAAGTATTAAGTTTTTCTGTTAATATTGTTTTTCTTTTTTTATCCTTTAACTTTGCTTTGTTTTGTATTATTATTTATATTGAGTTGAAATGTTCCATTATTTTGTTGTTTTCTGGGTTAGTTCTAGGATAGTTTTTTTAAGTTAATTCAGCTTTAGCTCTTTTCCTAGGGAAGCAATTTTTTCGCATTGTTTTTTTTTTACTATTTTTATTGTTTTTAGTTGTTTATAGTGTAATGTATTTAATTGAATTGGGCATAGGCCTCATAGTCTATAAATACTAAGAATTTGTTTTTTTTTTTTTTTTTGTTTATGTTTAAGTTTAAGAGAATAGAAAAGAGCATTATTTGTATTTTAAGTATTTGACTTAGCATGTTGTGCTTAATATCAAATCGTATAATGTAGGTATTAAAAATGTGATGTATTAGGGAGAAATATAGACAAGGACAAAAAAGTACATATTGTCGAACACAAAACAAAAGAGCTGAGCAGCAAACTTTTAAATATTACAAAAAGACTGATTTAGAAAAGTTTGACTGTTTTTTTTTTCTTTTTTATGTAAGAATTATTATTTAACAGCTTTCAAGCTATACTTTTCAAATTTAAACATTCAATGTACAATTTCTTTTTTATCAATTTTAAAGTTTCTATTTTAATTGTTAGTTTAACTTGTTTTTCTTAGTTTTATTATTTTAGTAAGACAAGTATTTAAGGAAAACAAAACATTCATGCCACAAAAGTATACATAATTAAATAATATTAAGCTATACAAATATACAAAAGTAATCAAACAACTATTAAAACTAAAATATATATAGATACACATAATTCTTGGAATAATATTTAAAGTGAAAGTTGGTGATTAGAAAATGTATATTATGTATTAATGATATGAAATTTTAAAAGAGTTACAACATTTATAGATATTATTTTATTTTTTTTTTTCAAAGTAGGTACATATATAATATTTTTGAGTATCAAATTTGTGAGTAGTTAAGAAGCAATAGAGATTTGAGTGATGGTGAAATATTTGAGTTTTTAAAAAGCAATATTTTTGACAATGTCTTTTTGCAAGTCGAAGTCTTTTCAAATTTCAAAAATGTTGTGCTCAGCACTGGTTTTAAGTGAATTTGATTCAAAAATTACTTTTGTCTATTTATTTAAGATCATCAATTGGACAATCATTTCCGTATATCAGTGGCAGTAGTAAGTAATTTTGAAGTCGTTATGAGTAATCTGTTAATAATTATTATATTGAATATAAGGATTTGTATTATATATCATTACAAAGGTTACAAAGCCTTACACTCACCATAATATAATAATAACGTCAAACATAAATACTGTCTTCCATTTTTTCCTCCCTCTTCAGCTCCCTAGATTACAAGCAACATTTTCAATTCTCCGAATTGCTCTAGTGTACGAGTATGATTGGCATTGTCATCATGTTTTTAACACTTAAAAATGTTCTCTTTCAGCCTTGAAATAGGTTTTAAGTTATTTCTAGCAATTAGGCTATATTTTAGTGTAGCTTATCATTTTCACTATTAAGTGAAAAGGTTTAAGCTCAAAAGGCTTTGAAGTTGTCGAAGGATTTAAAAACACCTCAAATTTTTATAAAAAATTTTGCACTAATAATTATTTAGGTATGTAGATCTCGCTCTTCTTTATTAGTAAGCCAAAAATGAGTTTGATCTTTTAACCGGTTTGTTAGTTACTGATTGTTGAATTAGTTCAAATTAGAAACAAATTGTTGGATCAAGAAAGAAAGAAACAATTTGTTGGATCAAGTGAAACGTTGAAAAATATTTGAGTCTTAGAAGGAAACGGCAGAATCTAATAATGAGCTCAATTTTTGGTGAAGTTAAGGTTGTTGGAAAATTTTTTTGCAACAGTGTTTACAACATTTGTTATTTCTGCGAAACTGCATCAAAGGCTTTTTTGCTAGAAAGAAAAGTGGCTGAGATGAGTTTATCAACAAATGCTCCTCGCCCATACACATCCAGTTCTATTTTTAATGATCGATAAATCTACAACTTCCATAGATACGAAAATTGATAAGGATTAACTTTAAGGAAAGTTGTCATTAGTGTGATTTTTAAATTGGGACATTGGATGCTTGTACTAGATTATTTTGCTTATGTCAATCGTGAATTTCGTTCTGCTCTGTTTTCAAAATTCACAGCCTTCGTTCAGTGAGATTGTAGCATCATGACAAGGCAGGCCCTCACAGTCAACTGATGAGTCCATGTGAGACACCGGGTACGAAACGCCAGTTTTTGTTGACAAAGACCCAACAAATCTTTTTTGATTGTAACATTATAACTTGCAAGTAACCAGACAAATAAAAATTAAATGCCATAGCATCTGCTAACATTGAATGTTTGCACGGATTTCTCAATTTAAGAAAAATATAAAATTAAACACATACAATTTGGGACCATACATTTGAAGAATTGGATTTGGGCTCGATGTGAATTTGTTTTCAGCAGGGTGTCTTTAGAACATATCACACTGATCAAACAATCCATTTATACAAATTGAAGTCTGGGAAAAATTGATTTCCAGAAATGTAGCAGTAATTTTACGCTTTTGCATGTGACTCCTGCAGATATTTTTCTATGGCGACTATAGAGAATTGCTTATAGACATAAGAAGGCACAGCAGATCTTAAGGTCACAGTGCTAGTTATTTTGAATTATAATATTCTAAGTCAATAACTAAATCCTTGGATTATTCGAATAAGCGAAAGGGTTTAAATAAATCCCAGGACAACATTGAATTTAAAATTGTTGGAATGTCAACGTATTTAATACAAAAAAATGCATCGAGAATTGGGTTGAGTACATTCATCTCTGGAAACTTGTTTGTTTACAAATCAGAAATCATCTTCATGTTCTAAATCGTTCCCAACAAAACGAAAACAATGCAATCAGAACACAAATTCTCATTGAACATCAGAAAGTTGTACTTTTCTGTCCACACATCTCAGATCAGGCATATTGAACACATGAACATTGCAAAGTGTTAGATCTATTTTATAATTTTACGTTAAATAACATACATATCTCTGTGGTGTCAGTATACTATATAATATCAAAAAAGAGCTTTAAACTCTTAGGAAATCTGTTGTAAAAATTGCTGACAAAACTAGCTTACTTCAAACTACTCACGAATATTGATGGCATTAATATCAGTATCTATTCGAAATTGCTGTTGCCCTTTTCAATATGTAGACATTTTTTTTTGTTCAAAAAACCACTTTCTCATTTAACATAAAATAACATTGTTATCTTAAATCTTTACATTACAATATAGTACAATTCGTTATACAACAAAAAAAAGATATCCTTAATCTATACACATTCTTAATAAACGAACGATAGGTATTAATTTAAAAGACATAACAAAATTTCTACAAAAAAAAAAACTAAACAATAGTTTTACATACACAAAATATAGAAAAAGAACACATTTACACTTAATATAAAAATAATAATAAATGAAACAACGAGCTATTTTATAACAGATCACGATTTCTACACAAACACACACGCAGACTTGTATAAGTGTTGGTTCCCATCATCATAATACACAGTTTGTTTCAGTATCTAGATTAGTAGTTTCTACATAACGCTCATTTAAATAATAAATATGTATATGGTATATTAAACAAAACACAAAATTAAAAACAAAAGACTAAGACAAACATTTCATGCATGTGTGCTGTACATGTCAGTATTTTTTTTTAAATATACGTATGGGTGTGTGTTATTTTATATATGTATATACTTATATTTGAAAAAATCAGATAAGTTTACTTAGTAAATTCTTAATGATCTCCGATAAATATCCTTTTTTACTAATTTGTCTACTCGTATCTAATTTAAGTCTTTTCTTCTTTATCATTCTTTGAAGAGGAAGGAAAAAAGGATATTTATCATAATTACTATACCGCACATCCTTTTCGTTGGCCATACATTATTCTTAATTCAGGATAGATGATTTTTTTTATTAGCTGATTTGTTTTTCCCGCTAACATGGCACGTCGGGGATCCTTTTTGAGAACTTTAATGCCAGGCTTATGGACTAGGAATGCATTATCCAATATATGAAACTCATAATCGAGCACACAGAGGGCGTATCCCTATAGAAATAAAAAGTTCTCGATAAAGTTTATTTTTTTTTGCAAAAAATGTATTAATAAATACCTGAGTCATTTTATCACTTTTGCCTTCCCAACTTAATCGCTCATCATAATGAGGATCAGCATTTGTTCCTATATAAATTGGCTCCCAATGAACAAAGTAACCAACTCTCTTGCCAATATGGAATATGCCTAGTTCTTCTGTTTCATTGGCAGCCATCCATTCTTTTGATTTAGGCACTCCATGACAACTGGAACAGACTCGTTTATGGAATGGAATGGCTTTGCCAAGTCGTAGTAGTTCTTGAAGTTCGGTTTTGTCTCTTGGCACTGCCGCTGAACTTTCCACTTCGAAAATTGATAGAGGAAAGACTCTGTGAAAAAAAAAAAATAAAAAGAGATAGATATAGTTTAGTATATTTTGTTTTTTTTTTTTCTAGATGTTCGGAAAAATGAGATCCCAGAGATGTTAGCAATCTCAGGAACATGAACACGGTCAATAGGCAACATTTTAAAGCTTTTCTGTCAAAAACGTTTTGATGAAGAAGATATTTAGGCCTATTCTGCAACATCTGTTATTCTGCTATGGATTTTCTGTTATGAATCGTAAAAGATTTCCATCTTAAAAGATCTTTTATAATTGGTATTCAGGGGCTCGAACTTTTATAAAAGTCTGTTATGCAACTTCGAAAACGAAATCTGTTATGAAACTGAACTAAATCTGCTATCATAAGCAGCTGTGATTAAATAAAATAATTCATCTGACAAAATTAAAATGGATGACGAACAAAAAAGTAATCTCTTCTCTTACACATTATTGGTGTCCTCTACTCTACTTACATATACATATGTTTATATATAATCGTATGTGTGTAAATATATTTTCTTTCATTTGTCTCATTTTAAAAAGATTTCGTTGAGGAAATAAAAAATATATCGTCGTCGTTCTATGAAACGTCCATTCTTAACAAAAATGTAATTTAATTCTTATTTAATTCATTCCGGATCAGCCATATTTGCAAAATATTGTATTGCACAATGGTATATCAATTTTTCATTGATATACTCGTATCTGTGTATGTATTGAAATCTTTTATGATAAAAGTCACAAAAGTTTGTCTTTTATTCTTTTATGATTTTTAACAGATTTCATAACAGATTTTGGCATGCTGAATACCAAAAATGCTATTCGTAAAAGATTTTTTCTATGTTCGAACGTTTGACAGTTCATAAAAGTTTTCTTAGCAGATTTTATAACAGATTTTAGCGTGCTGAATACCAAAATTAAAATTCATAAAAGATTTGTTGACAGCTCAAACATTTGTATGGAAATTCATAGCAGAATAACAGAATAGAAGAATAAAAGATCTCGCCGAATAGGCCTTATTGTTATAGCTCACATTTTACGCAACTGGGAATATAGAATCTGTCATAATCAAACATTTCACTGGAATACAACTACAGTTATTTTTTTTCTTTAACAGAAAATAATATAAAGATAGAATTTTCTTTTGGAACTTTTGGCGAATTATTTTCAAGTCTGTGTCGTCTCTGTGGCTCTTAATAGCCGATTTTCTTTTTAAGCTCAAAGCATGAAACTGAGCTGTCAAAAATGATCTGTGTTTCTTTTTTAGCTCACATCAGACACATGAGAGCGTTCAGGTTATGTTTATTTTTTTTTTTTAGCCAGAGCTTGCATGAAGCGCGCTTATAATAAAATGTGTAGATGGAGTGACAGAGACAGAAGGCGAAAAAACATACAATTAAAAATGGAGATCAACGGCTTTGACAGTTCAGTGCTGCAGTGTGTTTTTCAAGCTCTGTTCAGAGTTAAAAAAGAAAAATTCGCAATGCAAGACTCTTTTCAAAATTTGATCAGTGTGAAGGAGAAATCAGATCTTTTTTCTCCTTAGCACTAATTAAATTTCTGAAAGAGTCAAGCCTCAAGAGCCGTGTTTTAACCGACTATGCATATACATTGTAGCAAGATCAACTGCATAGTAACCTTAAAATTTGTGGAAACAAGCCGTGAAATTCAAACATTTTCTGTTAAAGCTCGGGCGTATACGTACTTTTTATTCAAATACATACTATTATGGCAAACTTTTTGCCAAAGCAAGTGCTTCAATTTTGCAATTGGTTGTGTTAACTTTAACAATTATACTCGTAGTTCTTTTTAAGTTAAATTTATTTACTGATGTCAGATTTCTCCAGAAACTCATTTTTAACTGTCATGCTTATGAATTAACAGAAAATGTCAGATTTTATATAACAGAAACAATTATAACAACTACAATATAATCAAAGGCAAATCTTACCTTGGCGCCTTTCGATGTAAATACGCCTCATTTCTTGCAATCATTTCTAAAAATTTTTTCACCAAACCCGGATTCGGATACAGCTCAATATCACTTGCCAATATAAAATGTGTTAAAGCTGCATCACGTGCAATATTCCGGCCAACATTTACCGGATAGAGTAGTTTTTTTTGTGTCTTATACAGATGACCGCCAGATAAATTGAAAAATGGCGGTGGTATGGTACAATTATAGGCTGAACTAAGTACCTGATCACTTTTGGGCACAGCCTTGGGGATATGTTTCGTACTAAAGTATATATGAAATGTGACAAATTGTCGAACGAGGTTACTTTCGGGCAGGCAGTCTCTTAGGTATTTTATCGAATTTACAGTTGGCGCAAAATCAGTGCCGGGCGCATGTAAGGCTATGCTTACTGGTGCATTCCATCTGTAAATAGAATTAAATAAAAAAAAAAATTAGAAATAGAAATATAATTATCATACAAAATACAGCTGTTAAAGTATGCAAATGGAAGGTTTTTGGAGAGTTTAAAATGTAAAAGGAGTAAAAAGGAAGTGTTAAGAGTGATCAACAGAACACAATATAACTAGACGTCTCAGTTGTTGCTGTATAACACTGGAAGTGAGTGTTTTCCGTACCAAATCAAAGTCCCTCATCTCTGCCAATTGTAGATAAAAACATGCCCAAACCCTTCTTCGATAAAGTGATTGTCCTCTATCAATGCGGCTTAAGGTCTTCAAAGTTGATGTTCGAAACAAAATTTTTATGCGCGAAACAGATTAAACCAGCAACAGCACCAGCATCGTCAACAGCAAACAGCACGCTGACCAGCAAACATTTCTCAAACACATTGCCACCAGCAACGTCATTTCATCTGTTTGTAATTTCATATCGAAAATTTTCATTGTGGTGCCACTGAATATTGCAGTGGTAAAGTTGACAACCCTGCACCAACAACAGCAAATTTAGGACTCTGGCCTAACGACGCTGTTGGCGTTGCTGTTGCTGTTCTTATGTGTGTTGAACAATTGAAATACATTGGCTCTAAATTAATGGCGGCCGCTGTTGCTGGTTCAATCTGTTCCGCGCTTTACACTCTGACAGATCCTGGAGTAATCCTAAGATTTAAACATCCCTGCAAACTCGTATATTTGTGCAGGGTCCATGTTTTGACAGAGAAAAACACTAGGGACTCAAACAGGTTTAAACTATAATCAAACGAAGCGATTACAAGGATTGATTTTAGACCAGTTTCCCTCACTTTTGCTTTTCTGAAACTGACATTTGGTGAAATGATAATGAAATAAAGAGATGGATGATTCCTTTCACGTAAGTGAATAATGGATGAATTCTGTTTTAGGTTAGTTTAAGCTTCTGACAGTAACAGTTCAATCATGATCTGTGAATGTTATACACACATTGGAAATGTCAATATTAATCTTAGAATCAATTTTGTTATTAAAAATATTAAGTCAAAATTGTTTTCGATGTGATATAAATATACATATGGAGTCATTTCCTTAGAACAAATCGAGATATCGAAAAATAGTTCATTATTCTCCCACTGCCAGCAAAAAAAGTAACGAGTCAAATCTCTATACCCTGTGGCACATCATATTTTTTTGCCAATTGAACGTTTACAAAACTACAAAATCTTACCTCTCAAGCAATGGAATAAGATTATCCAAAAATGTGTAATCCGCGTGCGTAGTATAAGTAATAGTTTCATGGCACTTAAGATCGCCATGTTCGGCCCGCACATAATTCTGCAGCACCCAAAAGTCACCTCGCTGCAGTGTCACCGGTTTGTAATCCCGTTCGTGGCATTTCAGCAGTGAGCGCAGTCTCTCATCGAAGTCTTTTTCGTCACCGGTCACCATATAGCCATCGGGACTGGAATTATTAACATAAGAACTAGACTCTTGGACGCCACCTGCATCCAATGTTGACTCAGTCGGTGCTTCCGAGATTTTTTTGTCGGGAATCATTTTCAGTTCGAGAACTAGAGGACGCTCCGGTGTGGGACCATCATTTCCAACTGCCGCTGGAGCTTCGTCTTCTTCTGGCTGTTGGGGCTGTGTTTGTTGTTGTTGTTGGCGAGGTTGCAACTGTTGAGGTTTGTCCTCAGAAGTTGACTGAGGACTTTGATCCTTTATTTGAAAACAAAAAATAAAATTAAGTCATTAAAGGACCTTTGTCGATTGATTACCTGTTGTGACAACGGCTCCCGCACATTCGCTTGTTCACCCTTAAACGGCGGTACACCTTCCAAATGTTGAGCTTTTGGCGATTCATCTTGAATTATGTACGCCGATCCCGTTGAGAAATTGCTCCCTCCACCAATCATCACATGACTCCCAAGGTACAGGATTACGGCTACATTAATTATGATACTGCAACGCAGCAGCCAATTCCGTCTGGTGAACATTTTCGAAGGATGTTTCATGGATTTGTTGTGCGATTTTGAACAGACAAATATTTAAATTTAAGTACACTTAAGAGATACGTGTGTGTGTTTAAGTTTATACAATTTAAAAAAAAAATTTGGTTAGTTTAATAGCCTCCGAATTTGTGTCTATATAATATTATAATGTTCTGAGGTTTTAGTTTGTTTTTGTTGCAATTTAAAATATTTATATCTTATTTATTTCAAAAGTGCTGGTAGTTGTTTGTTTGTTTTTTTTTTGTAATTAATTTTTTAAATTTTATTTGAAAAGAGACAAACGACGACGGGCTAAAGGAAGAATTTTCAGCTTTTAGTTATTGAGCGTTTCAGTCGAGCCCCTTGGGAGTTTTTAAATTTTTCATTTGTTTTACGATAACCACGTGAGGTCATTTGCTTTTTCGTCCTCATTTAGAGTTATTTTTTGTTTTTGATTTTCTGTCAAATCTTGGGTTTGTTGGAGGAGTTTGAATTTTTATTTTAGTTTTTCACTAAGTTGTCTTGGTGTGTGATTTTATTTTTATCTGTTCCATCGATTTTACTTAAGTCACGAAAATTTATTTCTGAAAATATAAGAAAAAAAGAACTTTGTTAGTTATGATTTTAGTTAAGATTCCAAGAGTAAGAGACTATTCAAAAATGATCTGCTAATGTAAATTGACAGTAAAATGCTTAAAACCCTAACTCAAAAACTGTACCGACGAATAAAGACTGACAGGATTAGCATTAATGTAAATTCTAAGAAAAGTAATTTTAAACAAATGACTGTACAAATCACTATTTTGCCTACGTTACACTTTCTGATACCACATTTATAAATTATAACGGAAATGTGAGTGAGATGGATCGAAAAAGTTCGTAGTCATACCAGGTAGCGCAAAATTAATCATCCTATCCGAAGATGTTATACTTTTTGCAAATGGCATCGTGCGTCAATCATATCTGACATTTGTGAACTTGACAGCTGATGTACACAAACATGCAAGCAATGGAGCGCTACACTCCGCAAAAGTGGAAAATAAATGTATCAATTACTTTTCCCAATAATCTGTTAGTGTCAGTCACTTTGCATGGCTCCTTTCTCAAAATATTTCTAGCCTCATATTTATTCAGAAAAAAAAAACTCACTGAATGGAGATTTTTCTACAAAAACTTCAAACAAATTTTATATTTTCAATGCATTTGGCACCGAGATCACTTTTAAATTTCATTCAAGAAAGAATTAAAATCTGTTATACATATTTGTACATCTCAACAAAACCACAAAACATTCAAAAAAGAACCGCCTTTATACTACGTTTTCACCAAGAGTAAATCCGTTAGAGATTTAAAATAAATCTTGAAGTGTTTTCACCAAAGAAACTGAGATTTATTTGACGTTTTCACTCTGTCTTGTCATTCAATTGTCAATTTAGACAAGAGAAAAAAAAATTGCAGTTGGATAGCAAACAGGAAAAAACAGATATTTCTATTTTGTGTTGATTCTCAATGAAGAAAGGTGCGTTCATAGGTGCGTTCTACAAAATAAGGTTTGTTTGTTTTGCAAATCTTCTGATTGTGAGAAGATTTCAAGGAGATTTATTTTAAATCTTCATTTGAGGTGATTTATATTTGTATGGTAAATCTACGAGATTTAAAGGAGATTTATGGTAAATCCACTTAAATCCCGGATTTACCTTTGGTGAAAACGTAGTATTAGAGGCACTTAAACACATTCGTTCCACTACGCCTTTAATTATACTACACGAAAGTTTTTAAAAACTCGCATTTAAACAGTAACGTTAATTTCTATCCTTACTCCAGAAAATATGCAATCGTAAGTATCACGTTTTGTATCTGTTATACACACGTATGTATATTCAAACACTACATTAATTTCAAATAGTAACGATTTTTATTTCTGTTATACGCGATACACACCAACTTATTCACCTCGATAACACACCACAGTATTTTTCACATCCATATTTTCTCCGCACATCGCTGATTACACAAACTGTCAAGAAAAACATTTGACAGTTTGCAAGAAAAGTCACTCGAGAAAAGACCTGCGCGGGATTTCTATTTATTTTGTTTTTCTAATTCCAAAAAATTTATTATTTCTTGTTGTTGTTTGATTGAATTGAAATAAACATGTCGACAAAAACCCTAACAAACGATTTGGATAATTGCTTAATAAATTTCAATAGCAAAGTCCTAGTCACCAATTTGCTGGACGAATACGGTGGCCTGTTGGAGGAGACGGCAAAAATTGTCCAAGAATTTCTCGCTGCTGAGGAGCAGAAAGGTAAGAAATTCGAGAAGATGTTCCTTCTTCGTGGCCGACAGTTGGAGTCCGAGGATGAGGTAATTACTCTGGTTCGCCACGACAAATTGAATCAAAGGAAACAACAACTTAGAGATGCCCAGAGCATGCTTTACAGTGCAGAGATTGTTGGCGGCTCCAAGTCGCCTCCAACGCAATTTGTTCCATTGCGACAGATGGCTATTAAGTTGGATAGTTTGCAGGTTAAAGATATGCCAACGAGTCGCGGGTTGCTGCCAGTTTCGAATGGACCAAGTGTCAATGGAACCGCCAAAGAGCCAGCCGCGACGACTAAGAGAAGTGGAGGAGCTCTTGGGGCGATGTTCAAGAAACAAGAAACTACAGCAGTAGCCGCTGCTGAGACCAAAGCCGAACCTAGCACACCCAAGAAGCCTGAGCCGGAGAAAAAAACAGAGAAATCCGGACCTCTGGGAGCTATGTTCAAGAAACAGGAAGCTACCGCATCTAAGAAAAGTCCTAAGGCCGAACCAGAGAAGAAATCCAACCCCTTAGGAGCAATGTTCAAGAAACAAGAAGCGAATGCTGCCACCAAGAAGTCTCCAACCGAGACCAAAGACAAACCAGATTCAAAAAATTCCCAGAAAACCAACATAAGCACCTTCCTCACGAAGAAAGAAGAGAAGCAAAAGCCGAAGTCACCGGCTCCTAAGAATAAAGAACACATCAAGATTAAAGAAGAGCCACCAGCGGCAAATGTGTCTATCAATCTGTTCGAGGAGAGTGAATGGTCATCAGACGATGAAGAAGCCTTAGACGCCCTGAAACGCGAGGTACTCACAGACGACGATGATGACAAAGCAACGACAAGCAACAAACGTCGACGCATCATTGATTCCGATGACGAGGACGTAGATGCCGGCCCAGAGGTTAAGATCGAACGAAAAGAAGTTATCGAAGAAGAGATGGAGCAGGAGACAGAAGTTTCCCAGGTGGAAGTGGAGGATGAGCCAAAGAAATCCGAGACATTCTTGGACGAGGATGGGTTTATTGTCACAAAAAAGGCAAAAAAGCAGTCAGCACCAAAGAAACCCAATCCAACTCCAGTGAAGATTAAAACTCCGTCAAAAGTGAAGAAAGAGTCACCAAAACAAACTAGCGCGACGAAAAAGAAGGAAGCACTAAGCAAGACAGCAGCTCCCAAGACGAAACAGGGGAATATTATGGACTTCTTTACAAAGAAATAAGAATACAAATTTGTGTAAGGGGATCTCATGGCGAGATGGGAAGGGGTTTCTCAGTTAAATAAAGATTAAGATTTATGTTAAGATGTTTCTTTTTTTCTTTTTGAATATTTTAAGGTGAATTGTATATGAATTCAGGATAACATGAGTAGAGCAGCCAAGATACAGGGTCTTCCTATCTGGAACCTCGATCTTTGAATGAAAATCACAAGTTGTGTGTGAGATATCCACTCATTTGTGTTTTTATTTAGAGGAACATTGTATGCTATAAAGTTTGGAATATAAAGATGCTCAAATGGTCGACGAAGCTTTGCTTGGTGGTAAGTATTCGGGACGTCCACTTTTCGATAACCTTGCCGGATGAATCTGGCTGAATTTCCAAGATGGCATTCGTAATGTTAACTTTGGGGAGACATCAACTTTGTTTTTTTTTTTGTAATTCACACGAGCTCAAGGGTTTATGGAGAGACCCTCATAATGTTAAACACAGCACGAGCGATGAGGAAATTAAGGGACAGGGGAGAAGGGAGGTTTCGATGAACACTGGTCTGATATATTTGCAAATTGAAATGGCAAGAGAAAACTGTGCCGGGTAAATTATCCCTTAATCGTGTTGTGCGACTCAAAAACGAATCTCTGTATTTGACGATACGTACAAAAAATTAGACTCGAGGGTGAACTGATGAATATTCCTAGCGAAGCGTGCATCACGGGGAACTGATTGAGGGGAGGAATGCAACTGGCTACTTCGAGTGAGCATTGCTTGGGAAAGAAGCCATAAAACAATGAAATACATGAAGCATTCTGACGGTGTTCAGGAGATGGGAATGAATCCATGATAGCTCTGTTTCCTATCAGTTTTAACGCTCTGTTCTCAATTCTATCTAATAAGTGGAGAGAAGTTTGTGTTACACCTGCCTAAAGATGTGGGTTATACTCAAGTTTGGGACGTATAAACGCATTATAAATAATTGTAGCTAGATCAGAAGGGGTGAAAAATGTCCTACATCGATATAGAAATCCTAAGCATTTAGCAGCATTTTTGGTGGTCTCGAGAATGTGGTCATTTCAACGAAGATCGTCTTTGACAGAAATACCGAATACTGATAGCTTTTTAGTTTCTTCGACGCAAGTGCTATTCAAGAGAGAGGCATGAGAGGTACATTTTGCTTCAAGGTTTTGAACCATTAAACGCCACACGATTTTGTATATCTCATTTAACAATGCTGTGAAGATCGAGCTTATCATACCGTACCGTTACAATTTCACTTCCGAAAAAGATGGAATTGAACTTGAGAACAAGTATGAGAAGCTTAGAGTAGAGTCTTCGGCAAAACAATGAAGTGGATTAGAAGTTTCAGGCAAGAAATCATTTACAAAAAGGAGGAAGAGACAAAAAGAAGCCCTGGGGAACACCAACATTTATTTTGTAAAGATCAAACTTGAGACCGTCCTATACAACATGTATTGATGTAGGAGGAAATTTTTTATCCAAGGAATAAGGATTCTGTTGATACCAAACGCGAGCATTTTCGATAAGAGAGCCTTGTGCCAAACTCTATCAAATGTCTTAAAAATATCAATCTTACTTTTTCCAATTTAAAGATCTGTTCCGCTCTTCGGTGAGATACGTATGTCATCAGATCACCAGTGGAACTATTGCTGCGAAAGTCGTTTTGCTGATCATCAAGACGCTTTCGATCTTCGAGATATTTCTTAAGCTCATGATTTATCAGAGATTCTATGAACTTGGAAAGAAGGGACTTAACTGCAGTTGGCCGATAGGAGGTGAGGGAAGATGGATCGATTTTTTTAGAGGACAGGCTGGACAAATGCTGTTTTCCATTTTTTAGGGAAGATTCCAGAACAGTAGGAGCGATGAAAAGTTTAAGCAATGGTTTTACCAGCGATGAAGAACACCTTTTCAGAGGGACCAGCGGATTTGTTTATATCAAGATTTTGAAGGGCTCTCACAACTGTACGAGTGCGGAAATATACTCGTTCCAATCAATGATTTACGTTCTCAGGAACAGGACGAGGAATGTTGCTATCAGTTTACTGCAAGTGCATTTACCTTATCTAAAGAGCTAGTTATCGGGTTTTCATTGTAGATGAGCGTTGGAACCGAAGATGAAGTTGAATTTTTTTACGTTCTTGACAAACCACCAGACATTTCTAATGCCTTTGGAACATGGCAGAATTTTTAGCCCTAATTTCTGGTCATATAAAAATTTGGTTCCTTTTATAACAGTGTTGCAATGGTTCCTGACTTGTTTATGCCTTTTCGATTTTCCTCAGTTGGGTTTGGTTTGGTAAGAGCGGAAACTTACTTCTCTCAACCTGATAGCTTTTTTAAAGCAGCTTGTATAGAACCAAGACTTTTCTTTAGGTTTTATACTTTTAATTTTGTTAGGAATAACCGCGTACAGTGGAGGCTGTCAGAGACGACATCCAATTATCGATTGTGGATGAGATCTTCATAAAAGAACAAAGGTTTGTTGGCTCTGTGGAACTCTATCGAAGCTAATCTCTCAGAAATGGTATTTTTACATACCATATACATAAACCAAGGTTCCTACCCTAGTTTCGACTCTAGCGAGATGCTCAGGGGATATAGGGTAATAAAGCGCACGTAAGAGTTCTCTACGGATTTCTTTAGTACAAGCGTCGCTAAGATAAGCAACGACTGGGAGGGCTTGAAGCTCAATCTTATCTTATATTTTGAAATCCCAAGACAACCAAAGACCTGCATTTGGTTGCCCGTCATGGGCATCCATCATCAAGAGAAAATCCACGATCTTCATAGGCTAAATCCGCTGATTCCTATGGAATACTGGGATTTCATTAAGGCAGAGGAACCGCAAAAGAACAGCTCTAGGACGAACTTTGGTTACTTCTGTGCCGTGCCCCCCGTTTCACTCCTTAGATCCCGAGCTAACGGACTGAGGGCTTTGACGGACACTTACGGTGCAAGGGCCCGGATAATCACTCAATCGTATCTGTACCAGTCAACAAGCAAGGCACAGTGTAGATGGTTTCAGGTGCGTGTGGTGGTCCAGCTGAGTGAGTGATCTAATTTCCGGATGATTTTGCAAAAGCAAACACACATTAAGACACATCAAATCCATATTTTTGAACTTAATCCAAACTGGATGACTCCGTGAGAACGTTTACAATTTCCCTTATCAATTCCATCCACAGGTTCATAGGGATTATGGTATCAAAATAGCGCACTTGAGCGCTAATTGGGCCACAGGGCCAGAAAAAGTACGCAGGAAACATAGTGACCAGTTAAAAATTCTAAAAAAGTTATTCAGACCGTTCAAGTTTATTTGTTTTGAGCTGAGATTTAAAATAGCACAAATGCAGAAGTTTAAAGGCACTAACATGGTAAGATTTCGGTGGTTAGATCACGTACTCAAATTACTCGAGGAAATCTTTTATGAGGAAGCTTCATATTAGTGTTCATTTCATTCATTTAAGACTACAAGAAGATCCTTTATGATGGATCTGTAGTGATCGTTGACTTGACGGTTATAGAAATGGCAGTTCCGTTTTGGAAGAAGTTTGGAAATATGATTCTGACTTTCTGGGGAAGCATTTGACGCTTATCATCCAAATGGCTAATCCATTCATCATCCAAAAATGTGTCTCATCGTTAAAGATGACATTTTTGTTGAGAGATTCTTTGAATGATTGAGAGGTGTGAGTCTCTAGGCCCTGGCTCTCTTAGTGCTGTTGCGCCTGAATATCGGCTACAAAAATAACCCGCCACATTCTTCATATACCAACTAGCGGGTTTTACTGTATATTGCTTTATTTAATAAACAGGATATCCAGAAGTAATTTTCTTAAATTTCGTTGCAATTCTTTTAAAGGTAATAAAATAACTCAAAAGCCAAATCAAAACTCGAATGAATCGGAAGCGTTCCAGGCTCCATTAGCCATTAAAAGAAAAAAAAACTTGCTGCCTTTCTTTTTTAGTATTAAATTCTCAAATATGAGTTCCTTCACCTTTCCACTTCGACTAACATAGCCAGAGTAACACTGTAATTATTATTCATTTAATTTTAACATCAAAGAAGATTCAATCTGTTTTCTTACAAGAACTTGGTTCACATTTGGGAGTTTTGAACTTTTACAGAAGAGAACTTACATGATCAGCATATGTAATTAAATTATATAGTTTGCTCGTTTTTTTCCATTCAAACACAGTTTTGAATTCAAAATGAATCATAAATGGTGTCGGAATTGGTATTTTCAGTCCTGTAATCAGTTCTAAAAGAGAACAAGAGTTTTTGCGAATTATATAATTATTTTGAGATAAAAAGTAAATTCATGGCCAAAATAACAATGAAACTAGATCATAATGCGCGTTGGCTCTTGGTTGTATGAGCTAAGGCTCATTACTGATTTGGATATCTTTTTAAATGAAATGTGAAATATGTACATGCATTTAAAGATTAAAATATAATTTTGAACTTCACATCACAATCAGGTTAGTGGCGCATGGAAACCTTGAAGTAGGTAGGTACATAAAATAAAAGCAGGAAACGTGGGACAGCCATAATTGTTTAATTTGGCGAGCAACATATTTATCTCTTATGTGCAGCTATAAATAATAGAGCTATTTAAGTGCATTAACAACTTATCCACATACCACTCAAAAGTACTTCCACACTCGCCTCACAAAATATTAACATTTATGTGAAATTGAAAGAGGGATGAAATTTCATGAGGCTACAAAATGTGTGTGTTGTTCTTAGGACTGATCGTGTTGAAGATACAATCATTTGGATCTGTTTGGTAATTTGAGATTTCTTACTTCTTTCTGTATACATTTGCTCTCATTAACTAGTAAAGTTGGACAGTTCTTAAACACAAAAAATAAATGATTTAGCCTTGAAATATATATTTCATTCTGTTTCCAAAGAATAAGGTCAAAACACATTGTGTCCGAACAATCTTTAATCATTTAGTCAAAAACTATTCAGTAATAAAAAAGCTATATAATAAAAATGGTAACATTCCATGAAAATCACTGAACCTAGCATATTTAATTGTTTGTGTAATGTCTTCACCCCCTAGATCTGTTCTTAGCAAAAATATTAGAGAGTTGGTTTTGTTTTGCATTTACCTCAGAGCATAGCAAAGGATTATAATTTGTTTCTTATCGATATTCGAATCCTCCGCCCAATAACGTAACTTTTCTTAAAATCTTAAGAGTGGTGTGACCAATGAGAAGTTATGTTTTCGTAGAAGAATTTGGTGAAAAATAATATAGGGGGTATACCTACTTCAGCAGCATGATCGCCTAATAGATCGCTGAAAATTTTGTATGTTCCTCTGTACAATTTGTTGTCAAAGGAGGTGGGGGGTAGGGTGAGTGTGTGGGGAAGTGAAAGACAGTCAAAGAGCATAGAGAAAGCATTTGCTGTAGGGTAAAGGATTAGAAGTTTATTTTTTTCTACTCGATTTTTGACTCCTCCGCCTAGTAACGCTACTTTTCTTAAGATCTCAAAAGTAGTGCGACCAATTAGAACTTTTGTTTTCGTGAAAGAATTCGGTCCAAAATAATGTAGGGGGTATACCTACTGCAGCAGCATGATCGCCTAATAGATCGCCGAAAATTTTGTATGTTCTTCGGTACAATTTGTTGCCAAAAAAGGTAGGAGAAGAAGGATTGAGTATGCAGGGAAGTCAAAGACGGTCACTCCGCCTAGTAATGCTGCTTTACTTAAAATCTTAAAAGTTGTGTGACCAATCAATACTTTTGTTTTCGTGGAAGAATTCGGTCCAAAATAATGTAGGGGGTATACCTACTTCAGCAGCATGGTCGCCTAATAGATCGACGAAAATTTTGTATGATCGTTTGTACGATTTGTTTTCAAAGGAGGTGGGGAGTAGGGTGAGTTTGTGGGGAAGTGAAAGACGGTCACAGAGCATAGGGTAAGGGATTAGAAGTTTTTTTTCTTCTCGATTTTTGACTCCTCCGCCTAATAACGGTGCTTTTCTTTAAATCTTAAAAGTAGTGTGACCAATCAGAACTTTTGGTTTTCATGGAATAATTTGATGCCAAATAATACTGGGGGTATACCTACTCCAGTAGCATGATCGCCTAATAGATCGCTGAAAATTTTGTATGTTCCTTGGTACAATTTGTTGTCAAGGAAGGTGGCGAGTGTGTGGGGAAGTGAAAGAGAGTCAAAGAGCATAGAGAAATCATTTACTGCAGGGTGAAGGAAAAGATTTTTTTTCGATTTTGACTCCTCCGCCAAGTAACGTTGCTCTTCTTTAAATCTTAAAAGCAGTGTGACCAATGAGAAGTTATTTTTTCGTGGAAGAATTTGATGCAAAATAATGCAGGGAGTTTACCTACTTCAATAGCATAATCGCCTGATAGATCGCTGGGAATTTTGAATGTTCCTCGATAAAATTTGTTGCCAAAAAAGGTCTACCGTAAAATGGGCACAACGTTTGCCCTAACGAACACTCATTTTGGTAATAAAGTTTTATCGTTTCGACGTGCTTTAATTGTGTAACTTGCTATGTTGATTTGGCATCAGTAAACCTCTCTATGTATATTAAAATAAATCATATTTAACACTTCAGCACTCATGTGGGTGATTCGTAAGTGAGCACAACTGTATTAAATAAATTTCCTCCACCATAAAAGTCAAATCAATTTAAATAAATCCAAAAAAAAAATCAATCTATCAATTATTATAATTGACTAAAAGTCTGAAAGCAATAAAGCATAAACCACTCAGACTTACTCCTGAATATAAATACATATATCTATGTATCTATGTATATTTATTTGTTATAATCCTAGACTTATAGCCAAATGTTTATTTTTGCCATCGCATAAATTATTTGATTAAAAAATATTTTAAAATATAAAAAAGAGAACAAATCCTACTCAGTTCAATTTGTTGCACTCCAACCATAAGTGAAATAATAAATAAATTAAATCTTGTTGATTTTCACCTTTGCCTACACCTAATCGAATGTTATGTTATCTTCATTGTTTAGTTGGTTATTATTGGTTCTAAGGAAAAAAAAATTAGCTTTGATTAGAAGGTCTGATCTTCAAGGTTAGGTTATTAAAATTGAAGGGAATAATAATGACTTCTATTTTCATGGGCAATTCGTTGGGAGGTGTTAAAAAAATTAAAGTCAATTTGAATCAAAACAAGAAGAAGTTAAATTAATGTTTTAAATGTGCGAAAAAGACTATAGGAACGAGGAACAATCTCAAGTCATGTAAACCAAAATTGTTTTTTAAACTAAAAAAAAATTGTCTGATTGGTAGAAAAGATTCAATAAATTAACTATTTACACGTTTTTTTTATTTATTTGCAGAGCTGTAGCAAGTCGCTCGTTTTCAAAAACTAAATTTTAGAAAGACAGTATTTTGACAAGATGAATCTTTTTTGTTTAGTTTTTGAAATAAACACTGCGTTTTGACAAGATCTTAGAAAAAGGTTCGCGACGTTAGTTGAAACTATTAACAGACTTCTGAAAGAGCAAACCTGTTCGAGTATCCTCCAGAACTATAAAAAAACGGCTTGAGGATTCTTTATTGAGACTACTACAAGGAACTTCAAATACCTTGGTATTAACTTCATCGAGTTGCTAAGGTTCAAACCGCACTCAGAAAGTGTACCCAGAAAAGCCAACTGAGCATTCCACCGACTACACCCTTTAATGAGGAGAAGATCAGGATTTAGCCAATAGACGAAAGTACTCATGTACAAACAACTCCTGCAGCCAGTTATCAGCTGTTGTTTCCCAGTCTGGTTCAGGATCTCAAAGACATCGATGAATGAACTCTAATGACTCCACTTTGACCGGCAGCGGGCAAAACATTACACGAACGAGGATCTCTACAGAGAAGCAAAGATAATTCCGTTGGGCAAATATCTACTAAATCCGGCAAAGAAGCTAGTGCAAAATACCGTCAATCACCCTAATGAGAAGAATAGCCACCGAGCAACGACATCCAGAACAGAGGAACCTCAGTGCGATGGAAACCCTGGAAGACACTATTTTCAGAAACAATGACTAAGCAGCCGTTTCCTTCTAGGCTGACACAGAGTCAGCATACCGCCGCGGCTGAATGCCAATCCTTTTTACCAAACCAAATCTAAGCCACCAGTGGACAAGCCGGGTGGAACATGTAAAATATATATTTATATTCTTTTAAAATTAACCCAATGTATCAATAGAAATCGTTAATTTGGAATGAGACCGTGTGCAGCAGCAAAGATTCTCTTTCTCATCAGACGGAATTGAGTACCGCTTGCTAGATAAGTACATACTCGTACCTTTGCATATTACCTTGAAAACTGGTCTGAGGATGAGAGCTTTTCACTGATGAGTAGGTACAGATTTTGCCTCAAGTTAGATCCCAGGTGAAGCACTATGCCAGGTGAGCGCTATGCAGAAAGAAAATTAGTTCCTCGAGTTACTTATGGTAGAGGTCTAGCCATTAATGGTGACACATGCTTTGCACTCAACACGGAGTTTATGTTCTAGAAAGCAGAGTAGTTTGTGAGAATTTTTTTTTTAGTTTGTATTATTTGCCCCAACTATTGGTGAAAATTTCATCTTAAAGCAAGGTAACATTCGTGCCCACACCGCGAATAGAGCTTCGGAGTATCTTCGAGGGACCCGTTGGGACACCCTACACTGGCCAGCCTGTTCTTCTGATATGAATCCAAATGAACATGCATGGAATGTGCTTGGATAAGGCTGACAAAGGACACAAATCCGAGATCGTCAAATTTAGAGAAGCTAAATTGTGATTTACTCGAACTATGGAATCAAATACAACAATACCTGCTCTAGAGCAAGATGACAGAATAGAAAGTACTGACTCATCCCCATTTTTACTGAGCTTGAAAGGTAATCTTGAAATTTTTTAAATGAATGATAATCATTATTCTTTGCAAAATATCCTTTTTTTTGGTCAACATTTTTTTTTTATTTCAAGTGATTTTTGCACTTCTTTGAATCCTATAACTCCTACATTCCATCCTCTAAGTCCAAACACGAAAATCAAACCAATAGACCGATTTTAACTAAAACTTCAGAGAAAAACTATCGGGCCTAAAAATTTGATCTCATTCGGTTTCGAAGTTTATACCATACTTAAAACCAGATACGATGGAGGGTCAGTAAGTCCTTGAAAATTGACTGATTATTAAACCAAAAAATATCGTCAGTATCTCAAATTTATGATTTCGTGTATCAAGAAGCATCTTTCAAAAGAACGGACACAAATTTTCGGACAGATCTGTCAAACAAAATTTTGATGTGGCACCCATTTTCGTTAAAACCGAGAAAAAAGTGAATTTCGAATGCTCGAATTAAACATTTTTTTTTAGGAGAAAAAAAAAACATAAAAAAAAACCAAACAAAAGCTTGACAAATGTAATGGGAGTTTTGGGGCACAAAAGACCTCCAGGTCACAGTGCAATACCTCCTATGCAATACCTCATATACATAATTCATTAATTCGTTCATAGGGATCCTTCGCCATCGATTGAAACGCTTCAACACTTGTTTACTCAATTTAGGCGAGATCGTTCCAGCACAAGTGACGCTGAACGTTCTGCTTGCCCAATTCAGATCACCACAACAGAAATGGTTTTTTTTTTTTTTTATAATCTACCCGCGCACAAGGGATTATGATTACCCTTTAAATGTTTGAACACAGCGCGGGCGTGAAGTTGCGGAAGAGAAAGAAGGACAGGAAAGATGTGTGGCACGATGTTCTGAGACTGAAGGTTGTTGTCTCAGATATTTTATCTCCAGGGATGGCGGCTGAACTAAAGCGGAGAATGCCGTGTCTTATTTCTATGTCGCTTATAATTCACATTATTTTATTCGTGTTCATCCTTGTTGGGCATACTAGTTTAACTCAATTACATGTTGTTAGTGTTATGCCTGAACAACATATAATGAGTAATCCAGCAACCCATGGATGACAATTTTAGAAGGTTTTAATGGAATTAAAACGACATAGACGACGGCAGGGATCGAACCTGTGATCATGAGGTTCACAGGCGAGCACACATCCATCGCGCCACGGCCACCCCATTGACCGAATTCAAGGTTTGATAATTTACAATCGGATTAATCACAATCATTAGAGATTTCGATTTTAAATAAATATTTGGAAGTGAAAAATCTTCAGATGGGTGTCGAGTTTGTGATGTGCTTTTTGCTTTCCAGCCGAGGTTTTGCTCGCCGGATTTCCAGGGTCGTTCTGAAGAAAACACGAAACTTCAGTAGGAAGGTCTTTAGAACCTTATACAAAATCTTTATTGAAAACAAATCTTAAATTCATATAACAACTTAAATATTCTTGACTTCAATTAATTACACCCTGCCTGGTGTATCTGGTAAACATCGGTTATTCTCCTTGTATCGGGGTCCTGCTGGTTTCCTCTAGAAAGCTTTCTTCTGGCATCTGGTTCCTTCGTCAACTGGCATTCGGTATCGGGTCACTCTTTTATAAATACGGGCTACGGTCTACGCTCCTGGTAGGCACAAGATCAACAGTTTAAGGCCCTGGTAGGCACAAGATCAGCAGTTTAAGGCCCTGGTAGGCACAAGATCAGCAGTTTAGGGCCCTGGTAGGCACAAGATCAGCAGTTTAAGGCCCTGGTAGGCACAAGATCAGCAGTTTAAGGCCCTGGTAGGCACAAGATCAGCAGTTTAAGGCCCTGGTAGGCACAAGATCAGCAGTTTAGGGCCCTGGTAGGCACAAGATCAGCAGTTTAAGGCCCTAGTAGGCACAAGATCAGCAGTTTAAGGCCCTGGTAGGCACAAGATCAGCAGTTTAGGGCCCTGGTAGGCACAAGATCAGCAGTTTAAGGCCCTGGTAGGCACAAGATCAGCAGTTTAAGGCCCTGGTAGGCACAAGATCAGCAGTTTAAGGCCCTGGTAGGCACAAGATCAGCAGTTTAGGGCCCTGGTAGGCACAAGATCAGCAGTTTAGGGCCCTGGTAGGCACAAGATCAGCAGTTTAGGGCCCTGGTAGGCACAAGATCAGCAGTTTAAGGCCCTGGTAGGCACAAGATCAGCAGTTTAGGGCCCTGGTAGGCACAAGATCAGCAGTTTAAGGCCCTGGTAGGCACAAGGACGTTTTATTCTTCGAACCAAGCTGATGGAACGAAATTGCCGGACAATTTCAGACGACTCGTAAACTATAATCTAGCTCGTCAGCTTCGACCGTAGCAAACAAGTGATTTTCCTTCCGAAAAGGAGGTCCACTTGTTATATTTATCGTAAAAACTGAATGTGAATTATATACTGGTCGAATGTAAATCACTCAATGTGTTCAACGGACTGTGACGTCATGATCTTATAGTGACTGCATATTATATTAAGACAAGGTATAAAATCCCTTTTTCGTGGCGAGGTAACTGGTGTCGCTGGTAGCTGCGGCGTCGTATGGTGTCGTCGGTTGGTGCTGCGGCGGCGGCTGCTTAGTCATGGTGAATTAAATTACCCAGTGTGTTCAATATTGGTAGAAGCATGGAACGCTTCGTTACATACTACTCCCCCTTCGGAGACGAGAACCTTCTCGTCTTTAATAGAATTTCTCCTTCTATCTAAATTCATTTTCTTCTGGTCTTCGATGGAATTTCTCCTTTTTTCTAAACTTATTTTCTATATTTCATTTTTTTTATTATTTCTTTTCTTTTCTTGCTTTCTTTATTTTTCTTTCGGTATATTTTATTTTTTTTCTTGAAATTCTTTTTTTTTCCGTTTTCGTTTCCTTATTTTCTTCTTATTATCATTTTTTTTAATTATTCTTACTTTCTTATTTAACTTAATTTTCTTCTTTTTTTTTTTGTTTTCCAAAACAACCTCAATTAGTAACTAGGTAACTCTCTTATTAAAATCTTAATAAACTTAACATAAACTCATTTTTTTAAAAAACTTTAAAAACAAAAATTCGACTTCTTTCGTCTCGATTTTGGCCTTACTTCTTGTAGGGGAACGGCACCCTCTTTCGCTGCTCGCCATAACTTAAAATGGCTACGCCTGGTTTTACTATGCGGACGTCAATCTTACCGCACGTCCGTTGCATGTAAAAATGTTGGCGTCGGTATTTCGGGTTGTACAGTCGATGCTCTACTATTTTGATGCCAATGAAAGGATCTACGGGCTTCGCCTTATGGACTCTTCTCTTTTGCTGGCTGGTGCTAACTGCGGGTTCAGTTGAGCGCGCTTTTGCGTTGATCGAGTGTGTAGTGACGTGCACTGGTATATTACTCAACTTTCTCTGGTGGATGTTGGTGGCAATAGAAGTTGGGGCCGTTACACTCGACGTGGGCGGTTTGTGGGTGGTTGCTTGCTGATTACCAGCAGTCGTCGCGGACGCTGGCCCTCCCAATTCGCCGGCAATCGCCTTGATTCCTCTATCAGGAGTTGGCCGTAGGAGTCGTTTCCTTGATTGTGAGGTGCCTGAGTTTTCTCCAGCTATCTTAGTCGGGATCCTCGTTTTTTCGTCTACCCTGGCTTTTGCTGTAGGCGAACGCGTCACAGTGGTAGCTAGTTTCGCCTTTCCCTGGTTTTGGTGTGCTGCTTGGCTCGTATTAGGCAAATCTGGCAGATATATCACAGATCGAATTAACGGCTTCATCCTCGCTGGTCTGGTTGGCTGGCGTTTCCATGGCTGTGCACTTTCGTCGTCGCTGATCGTGATGAAATCTTTGTCGTTACACTGCGACTGTGACATCGTTGTTACTTGCGTGGCTGCTACTGAAGGACTGATTGCGAAATTCTCATTAAAATGTCTTCCGGCTGCAGGGGGTGTTCTCACCTTCTTAATCACATGCTCACCTATGCCTGGCTTCCATGCTCTTTTCCGTAAGTTGTAGTGTCCTTCGGCTATTTTGGTGTGCATGAGCCCACTCGGCTTTCGCTGAGATGCCTTAAATTCCCTGCATATCTGACACTTGCTCACATATTTTGATATATCTCGATATATTCCTGGCCAATAATACAACTTCATAACTCTGGACGCCGTCTTGGCTATGCCCAAATGACCGGCGGTGGCCACGTCGTGGCTTTCAAAAATGATTCTGCTTCTCTCAGCAGTAGGAACGCATAGCTTCCAATCCTTTTCGTGATTCGATAATTTGTGTACTGCAAACCTCCGGAATAGACGGTCCTCATTCACTCGATATTCCGGGTAACATTCTGGTTTTTGCAGCACTTGTCTGGCGCGTTTTTCAGCCCAATCCTCTTGACTAATGGTCATAGTGACTAAGTCGCTCTGTGTAACAGGCTGTGGATGACTATCTTCTTGTTTCATGACTTCCTTCTGAACAGACACGCACTGATCAGTCTTCTCCTCTGATTTGCGAGGTTTCACCGGATGCATTACGATTTTGTCGGTTATTACTCCTTTTATTCCTTTGGACACCTCTTCGACGTTCTCCAAGTCCACTATTGTTTGTTGAACTCGGCTCATTTCTAGAATACTGCGCCTATCACAGAGCATTGTGACACGGTGTGGATGGCATGAACAGTCCTCGGTTCGTCGACCATCTTCTCCGCAGTATGAACAAAACATACGGTAGGGGCGACGACATTGATTCTTATTATGTCCTCGTTGTTTACAATTCCAACAATGCGTTGCTCTATCATATTGAGCAGAGGACGTAGTTGGCCGGTTCCAATTGTTGCGTTCACAAGATACTTGTGGCGCCGCTGGTTGCATTCTGTTAGGTGGCATTCTGTTAGGCCCGAAAGTAGGTCGTGGAATAATCTGCTGACGGCTTCGGTCTTCACTCTGTATATATTCATACTCTTCTGCAAGCTTCATAAGCTCGTCAAGAGTTTCGAAATCGCGTCTCTTGATATACATATGATATTCCGGACGTAAACTGTCGTAGATTCGATCTACGCTTTCCTCTAAACTCATACGGGGGTGTTTATGTATTAAATACTGAGTGGCCTGAATAAAATCTTTAGCCTTTTCTCTTGCACCCTGTCGTCTTCTCATGATTTCATCCTCCAACTTGTGAATAAAACGGGCGGGCAGGAAATGTTGAAGGAAAATCCTATGAAAATCTTTCCAAGTCTTTAATCTATCGCGGTTTATGCGGAACCACTCAAGAGCTGTTCCTCTAAAAATCTCTGGGAGTGCTCTCAGCACATCGGTGGGTCGGATATCGTAGCAACATGTTAACTCCTCGAGTCGTTCTATAAATTCCAATGCATTGCCTGATGAGTCAAACTTCAATCCCCATTTTCTAACCGTATTCATAACCTCTGCTTCATGGCTGAGTACAAGTCTTCCAGCTGACCTGTTTGTAAGCTGCGCTTCATGATGCGTTTGGAGGTTACTGGCTCCTGGCTCGGAAGTAAATACAGGGTGTGACTCGGGCGGCTTAGATATAAATTTACCTGCGCCTTGCATGTTGGGAACAGAACGTGTAATCGGCGGTACTTGGAAAAATATTTCCGTATATTTTTCACCACTTCTAGTATTCCCTGGTGCGGTAACAACTTCTTCCTCTTTATATTCCCTTTCAATTGTTGCTTTCTCGATTTCTGCGCATAAATTCTGTGTAGACTTTCTCTGTCTTTGCGACTTTACGTAAGCGCTGAGTCGCGCTCTTAAAACGGCTATAGAGCCTTCGGTATCGAGTCCTAATTGACTCATTCGATCCACTAGCTCCTGCTTTCTCAGAAGGTAGATTGCTCCTAAACTGGCGAAGACATCGAACTCCTCTTCGCTTTCGGACATGATGAGCTGGATCTTCGTTGCGGTCTGTTTGTTATATGAATGTTTTTCGCTTTTGTATTTTACAGGGATGGACCTTATAAGTCCCTGCTCGGGCGCCAATTTGTGATGTGCTTTTTGCTTTCCAGCCGAGGTTTTGCTCGCCGGATTTCCAGGGTCGTTCTGAAGAAAACACGAAACTTCAGTAGGAAGGTCTTTAGAACCTTATACAAAATCTTTATTGAAAACAAATCTTAAATTCATATAACAACTTAAATATTCTTGACTTCAATTAATTACACCCTGCCTGGTGTATCTGGTAAACATCGGTTATTCTCCTTGTATCGGGGTCCTGCTGGTTTCCTCTAGAAAGCTTTCTTCTGGCATCTGGTTCCTTCGTCAACTGGCATTCGGTATCGGGTCACTCTTTTATAAATACGGGCTACGGTCTACGCTCCTGGTAGGCACAAGATCAACAGTTTAAGGCCCTGGTAGGCACAAGATCAGCAGTTTAAGGCCCTGGTAGGCACAAGATCAGCAGTTTAGGGCCCTGGTAGGCACAAGATCAGCAGTTTAAGGCCCTGGTAGGCACAAGATCAGCAGTTTAAGGCCCTGGTAGGCACAAGATCAGCAGTTTAAGGCCCTGGTAGGCACAAGATCAGCAGTTTAGGGCCCTGGTAGGCACAAGATCAGCAGTTTAAGGCCCTAGTAGGCACAAGATCAGCAGTTTAAGGCCCTGGTAGGCACAAGATCAGCAGTTTAGGGCCCTGGTAGGCACAAGATCAGCAGTTTAAGGCCCTGGTAGGCACAAGATCAGCAGTTTAAGGCCCTGGTAGGCACAAGATCAGCAGTTTAAGGCCCTGGTAGGCACAAGATCAGCAGTTTAGGGCCCTGGTAGGCACAAGATCAGCAGTTTAGGGCCCTGGTAGGCACAAGATCAGCAGTTTAGGGCCCTGGTAGGCACAAGATCAGCAGTTTAAGGCCCTGGTAGGCACAAGATCAGCAGTTTAGGGCCCTGGTAGGCACAAGATCAGCAGTTTAAGGCCCTGGTAGGCACAAGGACGTTTTATTCTTCGAACCAAGCTGATGGAACGAAATTGCCGGACAATTTCAGACGACTCGTAAACTATAATCTAGCTCGTCAGCTTCGACCGTAGCAAACAAGTGATTTTCCTTCCGAAAAGGAGGTCCACTTGTTATATTTATCGTAAAAACTGAATGTGAATTATATACTGGTCGAATGTAAATCACTCAATGTGTTCAACGGACTGTGACGTCATGATCTTATAGTGACTGCATATTATATTAAGACAAGGTATAAAATCCCTTTTTCGTGGCGAGGTAACTGGTGTCGCTGGTAGCTGCGGCGTCGTATGGTGTCGTCGGTTGGTGCTGCGGCGGCGGCTGCTTAGTCATGGTGAATTAAATTACCCAGTGTGTTCAATATTGGTAGAAGCATGGAACGCTTCGTTACAAGTTTGTTCACAATCGACAACAAACACAATCGTTTGACAACTTTAAAGGAGTTATTGGCGTTGTTCAAGAAAAGTTCAACTGAGTTCTTGCATATTTTTTTAATCCTGAATGAATCAGGGATTCAACATACCAAGGACCAAGAAGTAGTCGAAACAATGGACTTCTTCTGGCGAATCGAAGCCGAAAAAAACCAAAGGTCGTTTTTTTTTTTAGCGAAAGATTTTTGGAATGCGCACGGTGTTACTCACATCGATTACCTTGAAAAGTGTAACTCGATCACCGGCGACACCATATTACCACCAGGACGGCGCATGAGCTAGGTTACGAACTTCTCCCTCATCCAGCACATTCTCTAAATTAAGCTCTTCTGTGGCTATTTCTTGTCTCCAAACATGAAGAAATGGTTCGAGGGCAAGAGATTTGGGTCGAATAAAGAAGTCATCGTTAAAACAAGCTCTTATTTTAAAAGGCTAGAGAAGTCGTATTATTTTGAGGGCGTCAAAAAATTGGAGAAATGTTGGATGAAGTGTATTTTTATAATTTTTCGTGCAATCAAGGATTTAAGACTACCCTTAATATGTTTGAAAACATTGTGGGTGTTATAAAAAAAAGTTAGAGAGGATTTAAAAGGAGATATCGATGCAAGTTGGTTTTTAATGTCTGAATATCGCAGTAGGAGAGAAATATTGAAAAGAAAAAAGCATTCCACATTGGTGTAGTGCGGCTAAAAAAAGAATTTCTGAATTTAACAGTACGTCCGAAGTTGGACCCAAGGGTAAACAGACGGGTTATTCCATGAATCGCGAATATAACGATTGAATTGTTTAAGGGAAAAATGCAACTGGCTGTTTCACTAGAAAACTGTTTGAAAAATAACGTTAATATAATGAAAGACAAGAAACATTGCGGCGCGGCGGGCGGTGCTCTTTTTTGGATTCTATCCAAGAGACTCAATTGGGTTATTCGAACACCTCCCCAAATATGGAAATTGTACCCGTAGGAGAATATAGGCCTATTAGATTATTACAGCCAGATTAGAAGAAGTTGCAAAATTTCTTGCAACATCGAAGTAAACCTAAGCACTTAGCAGTGGCGAAGTCGAATATGTGGACATTCTACACAAGGTGATCTGTGATGCAAGTACTGAGAACTGAGAACTGTTCGATTTTCTCAATGCAAGTTTCTCTCATGGATAGCGGCATTGAAGTGGGTTCCTTTTTTACGACATGTGATTAAGAGCATTAAGTTTTTGAAGCGTTAAATTCTTCGCGGTTTTCGGTTCACCATTTGACAATGCTATTGAGATCACAATTTAATTAACTTATCAAACACTTCCGTTCTAAATCCACATCCGAAGAACAAGGATGTACATCTTAAACAAATATCAGAAGCTGAGAGTAAACTGTCGATGTCATCAGAAAAACAAGTTAATGTATTAGAAATTTCAGACAAAACATCATTGATGAATATGAAAAAGAGAGTCGGAGACAAATCGGAGCCCTGTGGCACACCGGCATTTATTTTATGAATATCTGACTTAAAACCGTTCAATACAACTTGTAGACAGCGGCCCGAAAACTGTCAAGCTAAAAGGAGACAATGTTGAGAAATAAAATGTTTTTTTATGGCGAGTGTTACTTATTTTATTTTTCAGGGACTCATTGACCGATCCACCATCTTACGAAGGTAAATTGAGTTTTATTTAAAAAGATTTTGGTTCATTTGTGGACAGAATGTGCGAGTCTTCCCGATTTTTTCCGCGAAGATCAGTTAAAATCCTTGTACGAAGCATAGCAAGAACGTGCAACCTAGTCGTATATGTTATATTTTCCACCCTCAAATTCGAATAGTTATATTAGGTCCAGAGAAGCTATGTATGTACGTTTTTTTATTAAACATAAAAATATCTTCAATTTCCATAATTGAATTTTTTAAAATTTTATTCTCAGAGTTGATATGGTTTTCAATATTTTTTGTTTGTACTTTTATGAATGAATGCGAATAGTGATTTATTTACTGAATTGCAATTTAAAAAAATAATACACAAGAGAAAATACTCTCGAAAATACCCTCATATAAAAAACACCATTAAAAAACAACAATAAAAAGATATAAAAATGAATAGAATACGAGTCGAGGTGGGATGGTCATAGGTTTTTATATTGAGAACGTATTTTTTGTATTCCCATCCTGCTATCATCAGAATTTTGCATGATGTGAATAATTTACATCAGACACTGAATTTTTTTTGTTTTCATTAATTTCTATTATTTTTCTATGTACAACCGGCCAAGCAATGAAGTTGTGTTGCTTTGATAATAGGAGAGCTGGACTGTAACACCATCAGCAGTGGCAGTAGCAGCAGCGTAGTTTTCTGGGGTTTTTGCGTCATTAAAGCGGTATTGTTGAGTAATTGGGTTTTGGGGTTGATGTGGTTTTAAATTGAAAATTGAATACAAAATAGGATGCAAAGTTAGTGGAATTTTCTAAGCTCGTTCAAGCTCAACATCAACGAATAAAAATTCGTTTGAAAACAAACTTAAGGACCGTAAACAAATGCAAATAATGAAGAGACGATATTTGGTAGTGTTGTGTAGCATAACGACTTGTGAATATAATTGGTCCTGTTTCTGTAGGGTAAATTCACCCGATTTCAGTCGCATTTCCCAACTCAAAAAACTTCTAGTTTTCCACAGAAAATAGGGCTTGCTGTGGAGTGCATTATTCTTCGTATCTTTGAACTTGTGTTGGCAGAAATATCACTTCTGTTGTATGAAATGATGTGAGAAATGGTTTCGTGCGTGTCATTCACCTTAGTATCACCGAAATACTGCACGGATTTCCGAAGTTCAACTTTTTTTTGAAATTCAGTCCCATTGTTCAAAATTGGGAAGTTTGTTAGTTTCTGCCCGAATAGGTCGAGAACAAACCTAAAGCCGGAACGGCACTTGTCTCATGTGGTGTGTTGTTGACTGAGAGATGTGTCGCTATCGGTGCAATGAGTAGAACCTTATTTGGTTCGTGTGGTGTGTTGTGTTGCAGAGTGGTGTGTCTTGTCGAACAAACACTTTATTTTGTAAAAGAGACGCGATTATTCATTTAGGGACCTACAAGCCGACAGCCTGCAACACAACAAGCTTGACTAATGTGTTAAACAGATGACATGACATACCACAGAAATCCACACCACAATAGACGGGATAAGTATGTTGCCAGATTACGCAGATGGCGCGGCGGTTGTAAAATGTTTGCTTCTAAGGTGAAATAACGAAATGGGAGGCTCCACTCGAAAGGTAATGTCATAGACAAATACTACGCTTGTTTGCTGCTTGTTGTAATTCACGTGAAGCGTAAGGTATTCATTGCTCGAAAATGAGGGGCCTGCATCAGTGATGGTTGCCAGTTTTACAATTTCAATTATGTTGGAATCATTTTGGTGAAAACACATTTTTTTAATTCACAGGCCCTGAAGGGTTTTTTGAGGCCCTTGTGATATTAACGACGGCACGAGCGATATGGAGACTTCGAATTTAACTCCGGAATTGAATTAGGGTCAAACTGAAAAACTATACACGTCAATAGTGGCAACAGCGGCTCTGATGACTCCGACTCTTATTTCGTCTGCTCCGGTCAGCTTTATATAATTTTTCGGAGTAATTCTTGTTCAATCTTAATTTTGAACTCTGTTTGGTATATTTTGTTAACTTTTTCCTGGATTCATGGAAAAAGTATTGCCTCGACTCAGCTAGAGCACTGGAGGATTTGAAGGAGGTTTATTCCCGGATTATCACTCCATTAAAAATGGATGACTCTACACAAAGCAACATTTCACATTAAAATGGAACAAAAACGTACTCCGAAGAATTCGGAGAAGACTCTGAAGCCGGTCACTGACTTTATCATCTTGTGCCCAATGAGTGTTTTAATATTGGTGCAGCGGGAAAAAAAACTGAGCTGCAAAAAGACGACAAGCATAGAATATGATTATTCCAAATGTTTATCATCCAGGCAAATCAAAGAAGAAAACGTAACGACTTGTTGGTTCTGCAAATGTTGGAATGTCCCGAAATTAAGTAGACCAAATTCAGTCCGACAGTTTTCTTAGAGGACTTTTGTAGTGAAAGTACAAGACTGATATTTAAACCATCCAAGAAGTGCGATCAGAAAAGAATTCGCAAGCTTTTTTATGTTAGCGAGTGCTTCGTTAGAGTGCTTTGATCTATTCTCACACCACATATGTAAATATGTAGAAGGAACAAGAATCAACGACTAAGATCTAGATGAGATGAGGAGGCACATGATGAGTGCCAGAAGTACGAAATCTAAGTTAATTTTGATGACTTAATATGAGAAAGGGCTTTGTATCAAAAGTACAGCATCCATTACAAAACGAATACGGATTGATCGTCTTTACATAACGTCGCGATTCATAAGTGCTAAGCGACCAAGTTATCGATTTACTTGATTCTCGAACTTAACAGTCATCATTGCACCGTCCAAGAAACTGACCACATTTTGATTAAAGCTACAAAAGTTTCCAGTATTTTAGTATTGAGTGTCCTAACGTTCCGAGTTAATAACACAACCTGAAGCTTACGGATGTCAACCTAGGGCATTCTGTGAAAAGGTCTGTAAAAGAAAAGCAAGAAAAGATTTTATAGAATCAGCATAAGACGTTAACAAGAAAACATATGATTCTATAAGAACTGTCGACGGGCACATGCAGCCTAGAAAGAAGCCTATCAATCAATCCTGTGGAATAGAACTAACATACATAGGTGAGTGAGCAGCCCGTGAAGTTTATAGGTGAAAAATGAGATAAAATCCGACTTCTCAATACAAAAAGAGAGTCCAAGTATTGACTGATATAATCTGCCTTCAGAAAGGTTAAGGTTTTATCACAGGTTTTTTTATAATATTTTCAAGGATACAAGGTCCGAAAGCTGCCACACCTTGGCAGTGTAGAAATTCAGTAGAATAGAGTGAAATACGAGTACATAGAAATATTGGATGATTTCGATGTGGAAAGAACAGTTCTAAAAAACTCTAAAATGATGAAAACAGACGAAAACCCACTGATTACTGATCTTGAACTATGATAGCCCAATATCAATCCATTTTACCAACAAAAACTGCGAATAGCGATATCCTAACCAAGATTCTACAAACATTTTAACGCCTAAAAGATTTAGCCAACAACTTAATAGGTTCCCTTTCAGTATGGTCTTAGACCAACCATCAACAAATTTTCACTCATCAGGGGGTGGCCGTGGCGCGATGGTTGTGTGCTCGCCTGTCAACCTGAATATAACAGGTTCGATTCCTGCCGTCGTCTATGTCCTTAAAAACCTTCTATAAATTGTCATCAACGGGATGCTGGTTTACTCATTACATGTTGTTTAGGCATAACACTAACAACATGTGATTGAGTTAAACTAGTATGCCCAACAAGGATGAAAAACGAATAAAATAATGCGAATTATAAAGGAAATAGAAATAAGACACGGCAATTCTCCGCTTTAGTTCAGCCGCCATCCCTGGAGATAAAAAATCTGAGACAACCACCTTCAGTCTCAGAACATCGTGCCACACATCTTTCATATCCTTCTTTCTCTTCCGTAACTTCACGCCCACGCTGTGTTGAAACATTTAAAAGGGTATTCATATTCCCTTGAGCGTGAGTAAATTATAAAAAAAAAAAAAAAAATCAACATATTCTCAAAAAATTCCCAATACTGCATATTCGCCACAAATTCGATCGAATTTAAAGTCAACTCTGATACCATTAATATGAACGAAGTATAAAGAGATATATTCGGGTTCCTTCTAAAGCCTAGTACTCACCTAGCGTGAAATGAAAAAATAAATACGTTCCAAATTACACGCGAAGAATAAAAATGAAAATAGAATAAACTTTTCCACGTGAATTTTTGATACTCACTTTGAATGAAAAAAAAAGACAACTATTTTTAAACTGATTCGTTCTTTCTGTTTATAAATTTTCAATTTTTTGTTTTGAAACAAAATATTCAAATCATCTGACAAATGTCACAGTTTTCCACGATGCCTTAAACTTTTTCCTGATGGTTGTACATTGAGAAATGAAAATCATAGCGTGGAAAAAGTTGTGGAACATAATTGTTTTTCCAATCCACATTTTAGTACTCACCTCTCGTTGCGGATTTCACGCCAGTGAACTAGCAGTCACTTTTATATGAAATTTTCATTTTCACTTGAACTGAGTACTAGGCTTAACATGTTAGAAGTTCAGAGAACAAACGAAGTATCACTTTTGCTAATCTTTGTTCTTCCAAACTTTAAGGGAAAAAACATAATCTTTCAAGTATTAATGATTAAAAATTTTTAATTTGGTTGCATATTGTTCACATTGGATTTTTGTCAAAAAATCGATGTAAAATGAACTGAATATAACAAAAATTGCGTATTAGCAAGGCCCTCACTAGTCAACTGATGAGTACATGTGAGATCGAAGGGAAGATACGCCAATTTTTGTATATTAATGGCCAACAAAAAATGCTATTTTGAACCATAAGTGGAATAAGTACATTACTGGCTATAGAACCATACTGAAAACATCGTTGTTGGACTATCAGGCGGAAGGTAGAACGATCGATTCCCAAGCTTAAGCCATCTTGACAAAAATATGTTTTTAAAGAGTAAGTGTCAAATATTTCAAGCGTATCTCTTGTTAAGAAAACCGACCTCAAATATTCGCCGTTCGGACTCAGCAGACTCTCTTGAAAGTTGACGGTTACTAGGCCCTGGTCCTCGACAAGCTGTAACACCACAAAAAGAAATCAAACGAAGGAGAACCGTACTACTCCCAATCTATAGCTGTTTTGAACAGAAACACGGATCTTGCCAATATCGATTCAAAACTTAGTCATGGGTTAATTAACAGAAATATTCTCTAACTATGAGTGAAAAAGAAGATTCAAGGGACGAGTTGTACGAGTTCCACATCAATCGAAAAACTAAAAAATCGGCAGAAATGTGTGAAACCTGGACAAAAGTCCACTTATCCACCTCAGATAAACAACGCAGCAGAGGAAAACTTCCATCTTAGGTAGTCGGCACAACCATTGGCTTAATGGAGCATTAATTCTCGATCCAGCGATAAATATGGAACGGGCTAACGGAAGAGATTTATTGGCTGACCGCTTGGTTCAAGTTAGACCCTAAGAACTATCTAATGAGAAGTAAAATGAAGTTTAAGTTTATCAAAATCCAAGGTTGGGCTCCCAAATTTCTTTTATGAAATTTAATATTTATTATAGCGGATGTTCGTAGTTTATTCGCCTTTATTTCTTTATTTTTGCGGATGTTCGTTATTCTTTCGCTTTCTAAACGACTTAATCGATTTTAATTAAAACAAAAGATTATACTTATGGGGTCCAACCGGTATGAGGTGCTATTGCCGAGATCCAGAATTTTTGAATTTATAGGATAAAAACACAATTATAATTTTTCAGCCTCCCAAAATTTTAGATTCAGTCAGCTAGGTCTGACAGTGAAACCATTAATTTGCTTAGGAACATTTCGGCTAATTTTTGAAATGAAAGTTAAATATTTAAGTACATTCTCAAAGGCCAGTTTAAACAGACAAACAATTTTGACTTACTCGTAAGCGTTTAAGTTGAATTTAAATATATAAATTTTGTATATCAGCAAACGAGGCTTTAGTTAAATATTAAATAAAATGCACGACTGGATCGCACGAACTTGCTCTTATGTAAAAGTACTTTGGAATTTAAGATACATTTTATAAATATAAAACATGGATTTAATGAGATAATAATGTTCAAATGCAAAAAATTGCCTTCTGGTTTCCGGAAAAGTATGAATTTATGCAAATAAACTTTAAAAAAAACGTTTTATTATTAAATAAATTTTTTATATAAGAAATTTCTCTAAAATTTTTCAAGAAAAAAATGTGGGATGCGAATTTTAAGTATTAAATAATATTGATTTTAGGAAATAATTTCAAAAAATTATCGTTCATAGGTTTTGAAGATATTTATTAAAAAAAAAAAATGTCAAAAAAACCCAACAAATATTTTTTCGAATATTTTTGTATACAATATTATTTTAAACTTAAGGGGACTCCTGCTGAAAATTTTGTGTTAAAATCCATAGAGCCGTTAATGAGAAAGTCGAAAATAAAAAAAAACGGGTCTATGGCAGGTACCCCTAATAACATTTTGCCCCAAAATTTTCTTTGACCAAAATGTAGCTTTTATTCATAATATCACACCTAATTTTTTTTTATCAAAATCGTTAGAGCCGTTTTCGAGATAAATAAGATTTTGCATTACGGGTGTATGGGGGGTACCGTTAGTTTTGGAGCTAAAAAAAAAAATTTCAATTTCTCCTCTAGGGAATCACCGAAGACCCTAAACTACCGAGTTTGAAGAAAATACCTCTGGTAGTTTAGGCTGTAGTTCGAGGTACAGACATACAGACAGACAGACGGAATTGTCGGACCCACTTTTTTCGACTTCGCTATCATCGTAATGTAAACTTTGATCAAAATCTCGAGTTCGATGTTTTTTTCAAATGCAGAACTTGCCCTATAGTACCTATATCGTAAGTAAAAAAAATGCAGAACTTGCCCTATAGTACCTACTCGTATATCGCAAGTAATAATGATAATAAAAAATACATGAATATATTAACATACCAATGTTGTATAAGTTCACACAGCACAATACATATGTTTAACTTCAAAATTCTAAGAACCAATTAATTAAGTTTACCTGGAAAAAGAAATAAAAAAATGGTAAATAATAGAACACACAAAATGCAATATAAACAAAAATACTAATTTCTAATAAACTACCCTTATTTATTTTGTTTATTCGTCCGACGACTACGATAAACAAAAACTGACTACCAGAGCAACAAGGGGTGAATATAAATACATTTTATTTTATAGAATAAATTAATTGATCTAATAGTAAATATTTCAGAATACGTGTTTTTTTTTTTTGTCTGAAAATAAAATAAAAAACATTTATTTATTCAAATGTGTGTATGGGATGTTTTGCTTCCATCTTCAATGGGCTTTTATATTCGCGGATGTTTTTTTTAAGTAATTAAAACCTTATCTTTTAACTACATAGGTAGGTATTAACAGTATCATTCAATTACAGTAAACTCCATGTATTTGAATAATGCTTTACTAAAAAAATTAAATGCATTTACAAAATTAAAAAAAAAAAAAAAACTTCACGCAGGGTTTGTCGTCAATTTTCTTATAGTATCACAACATTTAAGCAAAATCACTCCAAACTTCAAATTCTTGTTAAGCTAAATACTAATTGAAAAATACTGAAACCATTCTTCATAGTTTAAATAAAACAAATGAATGCACAGTAAAGTTTCATAAAGCTGAAAACTCACTGTCAGTTTAAGTGGCCCAAACATATTTTGATAAAGTTAATGGTCTAGAGTTTTTTTCAATTTTAGAATTGATACAGAATTTCAGTCTTATTTAATTCAGTACACACCTTTTTAGTTACCTGAGAGTTATATTTTAATATTAAATGCAACCCTAGTGAAGAAAATTGTAACAAATAGCCATTTCAGTTAAGCGGACTGGACTGTTTTCCCACATTAAGTTAAGCAGCATTGTTGTCTATTCAATTGCATGTGCATTTGTTTGTTTAATTACCCTCTAATTAGTATAAACAGGCGCATATTTAGCTATTCATTTCAGGGATGAGATGAGGTGGTGATTTCAAGGTTTCCCCCAAAGCTTTCACTAGGTGCTCTTAATAATATCATTTCAAAGAGCAAAAAAGGTTAACGTTAACATAGCATAGGCCCGACGGATACTGATCAAATTTGATAATTGGTAACATGTTGGCAATACCGCCATAGAACCTCAAGAACGCCATCTAGCGTTCAATTAGCAACATGGAAAAATTTACCCAAGCTGGGATTTATTCGATTGTTGGAGAGGGACAATGAATGGCGGAGTGAAACAGAAAATACGAACTATTGCTAACGACCTTTTGGGATTTTAGCTTCCTTTTTTTGAGGCATTCGTATTTGTGGCTCAACCAAGCCAACAGGGAAAAACACGAAATTTAAAGTTCTCGTTCTTTTTCTTTTACTTAAATAAACTTTAATAAATAATAATAAAAATATAAAATTTAAAAGTAGAGTACTATTATTTTTGAACAAGCCCAAGTTAGTTTTCTAACAGTAACACGATTATTGACCATGAGTATACAAAAATAAAATAATTGAAATACGTGTTTCAACCAAGATCTCGAGAATGGGTCATCGCTTAAGATGATCCTCTAACTAACGTCCAATTGAAATTACGTCCCTTCTTTCTCAGATTATGGAAACTCTGATAAATTATTAGCTCAATAAGTTTCTTAAGGTACGAAGGCTTCTGAACTTCTCTATAGCTTTCTTAGCAATAGGTCCACTGGTGATCTGATGGTATACCTCAACAGTGACACAATTCTATACATGCTCTTGGAAAAAAAATGAGATAATTGCACTTAATGTTCCAAAAGTATTTGATACGAGTCTGACATCAAGCTCTTTTATAAAAAATGTATGTATTTAGTATTAATGAATCTCTTCTTCGTTTGATTAGAAACTACTTTTTCAACCGCTATATACAAGTTGTGTTGGACGATTTTAAGCCGGATATTCATAAAATAAATGCTTATGTACCACAGGGCTCCGTTTTTTCTCCGACTCTCTTTTTCATATTCATCAATGATCTTTTGTCTGAAACTTCTTATCAATTAAATTGTTTTTTCTGACGAAAGTATTCTTAGGTTCTCATATTCGTTTCCAGATTAATTTTCTTCTGACAAGTATGACAAGTCCATTTAGTTCTGATATTGATAGCATTGTAAAATACGGGACTATAAACCGCGTAGAATTTAATGCTTCAAAAACTCTGTACTGTATTTTGTCTTTAAAACCATTTCTGCCACAGAATCGGCTCTAAATCCTTTCCAACTTTCTTAAGCCAAACCAACAGACTGTATGACGAAAATAGATATATTGGACATTTCCATCATCGTAGTGTTAGGTCAGGCGCGCACATTCAATTTTTAGTTTCGCAACTGTTTAGTTGCTAAAATGAAACATATGGGCTTATATGGGACACCGCGCACTTAGAGCAACTCGATTCGAGCAACTAAAAAGTTTGTGTTTTGACACAAACTAAACGATTGCCTAAAATTAATTCGCAACAGTTGAACTGTTTTCTATAAGCGCAAGAGAGAAAAAGAGTGTGAGCGTTAGTAAAGATTTGCCAGTGCGCGGTACTCTATCAACTGGTAATTCAACTATTTGATTTCGATCACAGTTGCCAGTGCGCGGCTAGCCTTAAGTTTGATTAAAACCTCGAAATTTCGTGGTACATGAGACCAATACTTGCCCTACCATTTAACTCTAAAAGTTAAAAAATTTTAACAAAAAAAGATGATAACGAAAACGAAATAAATTAAATTTTAGATAAAAAAAAGATTGTAACAACTTTATATTACGATTAGCCGTTACACGTGTTGTTAAAAATGGCGCTTTAAGCAAACTATTCCGCACCATTTTTGTATGTGTTATCTTTATCTGTAACTTTTGCATAAACAGTTACAATGTGACATTGATAATTAAGTAGATACGAATGTATATGTGTACTCAAACAAAATGGGCGATATAATTTCTTAGTTGAATAATACTTGGTTTTCGGACAAGAAAGTACAAAACCGGTTAAACATTTAAATAATTACTTTACGATATATCATAATAACAACCCAAGAACTTCAAATCGATACACACAATCGATTTCAAGACTCGCATCAGTATGACAGCATCTGTTTTAATGACAGTAAATTTGACAGCTGACATAGGGTTTGCACAGTAACTATATTTTGACATTTCATTTTGAAGACAGAATAACACCACAGCAAAGTTATTCAAATTAAAACTGAAAATAAACTGTAAATGTGCTTTAAAATTGGACTATTCGAAATCATTTTTAAACTCTAATGTCAAAAAATTTGACCTATCATTTTGCCATAAACTGCCTAAAAATTTACTTATTTTAAAGCAGTTTACTAAAACAATGAGGCAAGAGTACGATAACTTAGGCACCAAGAAATTATAACGGTTTTTTGTAGAACAAATCAATACAAGCATTTTTTACTATGGGAGGGGGGGGGTCTATCTCCCCCCGTTTGGGCAGGAGGGGCAATTTTATAAAAAAAACTACTAAAATGGAAACAAAAATATTAAAAAATAACGGTAATACTTGCAATTAAGTATTATACCTTTTTTTAAAGCCAATACTCTGATCTATTAGAAAATTTTTAAATTAAGTAGAATCTATGCACAGTTTTTGAAAAAACGAGTTTTAAACTCAAATTTTGGTGAAAAAAAAACATAAAAAAAAAGTTTAAAGTTTAATTTTTCAAAACTGCAAAGTTATATATTATTATTTTTCCTAAAATTTGTTGCTCTAATATATTCTTATTCAAAAACTGAAAACGAGATGATTTTATGTCGTCTAGTTTTTGAGAAAATTGAAAATAACTAAAACTACTTTTTTATGGGATATTTGCTTTTTTTGCTTGCTTACGCATTACGGCGTATAAACAGTGAGATATGTGCAACCCCCCTGCCTGGGCACACTATAGGATTTGGGTTAGGTGCGAGGTTGGGTGTATGCAAGGTTTCTTTTACATTTACAGAATCTGGATTTAAAGAAACTTTGAATTTACCCTATGGTCTATATCCAATGTCTACTAAATATATGTATGTACGTAGCCCAAAGTTGCACATTTAAAATGTTCAGACATGAAAATTTAATACATTATGAAAAATTCACATTACCTAGGTACTACTGTACGAATGCAGCAAATTTATATAATTCCTTAATTAATATGTATGTTTATTGTTTGTGTCTATCATTTTTAATGCTAATATGGTACAGGTTATTGTTTACCAAGGTCATTCGTTATTCAACCTTTGTAAGAGTGAAGTATTTTTTTCTATGAATAAAGAATGGCGACCACTACTTCATCCTAAATTAAATAACTTTTCAATATTTCAAAAAAAATATTTCAAAAGCATCGCGTTCTTAGAAGAAATTGGTCTAATTCCAACTAAAGCGTCAACTCCCCTCAACTCCAACTCAAAAAGGTGACAAAAATTGTAAGAATACAATATTATTATTATTATTTATTTAATGATTTAAAAGTTTCTCTGGTGCAATCCATATAAAAGATAATCTCAGAGCAATAAACCCATCTATCGCACATTTTTCCATGGGCCTCAATATTGGCTAGAGATTCGGGATGTGCTTGCTATAATTTTTTTTTTGTGATCAAAATGCCTGTAAACACGGTTTTAATACATTGAACATTGAAAAATTGACTTGACTATTTTTAAGTAACACCTGACTTATTCACAAACTGACTGACTGAGACGCGAAATGCCATGCAATTCTACCTCCTCTGGTGCATTCTTGGTAACCCTAAATGATTTGCTGTACTTTTCCTACAAATGAACCACATTAACATTAATCCTCAAAATGAAATCACCGTAGTTAAATACCAAAAATCAAAAATTTCATAAAAAGTAGTTTTAGTAATTTTCGATTTTCTCAAAAACTAGAAGGGACAAAACCATTCGGTTTTTTGTGTTCGATTCAGAATTAATAGTAGTATTGACCACAAAAAGCCAATTAAGCACTTCATTTTACAATTTTGAAAAAAATTGGTCTAAACTTTTTTTTTCCATTTTTTTTAACAAAATTTTGAGTTTGCATGCAAATTTTTCAAAAACTATTGACATAAATAATTTAATTTAAATTTACGATTATAGAACAGACTTCTGGCTTTCAAAACCGGTATAGTATTTTATTGTAAGTGTTGCCGTTGTTTTTTAATATTTTTTTTTTCAATTTAAGTCATTTTTTCTAAAATCGCCCCTACCTCCTAAACTGGGCGAGATAGACCCCCCCCTCCCATAGTAAAAAACGCTTGTATTTGACCCTTCTACAAAAATCCGTTATCAATTTTTGGCGCCTAAGTTATCGTACTCTCCCCAACAATGACAGTTGGTCTAAGCATTTAAACAAACACAACTTTTTTTTGACATTTAGAACTTTCAAAGTGTCACATATGAAGTTAGTACAATACTAAGAAAGAACATAAGAACATAGATATTCCTTGATTTAAAATTTAATAAATTATTAGAGATAGTATGATGTAAAATTCGATTAAAATTTCCAATCATTTTGATTTGTTTTATTTGTTTTAAAGGTGTGTATTCCTCAAAATAAAACCTTGTATAACAGTTCACTAATTAAGTAGATATACTCGTAGATTATCGATTTCTTGTTTTCTTGTTAAATGAAAATTATAAAATTTAACGAAATTACTTACTTTTTCTTGAAAAGTTGGTTGCTTGGGGCACTAAGAAAATGCTCTAAAAATATCAGCATATTGTATGGAAACACTTGTGAATTAGGTACATATGTATTATAAGTCGCTAATCGTTTTTTCATGGCCCTTTCTCCGTTCGACCTTTGATTGAAACTGGTCTATTACATTATAAGTAGTTACACAAATGGTTTTGATTAAGAAATGCGAAACATACATATCTATTCTTATAAATATCAATTGTAAAATAAAATCGAACAGAAAACCTGCACTCCTTAAAAGGTTTTAATAACTACAAATAATACGTCATGATTGTTTAAGCAATGAACAAACAAAATAATCAATAAATGACTACAAGGGAAAATACAAAAAAAAAAAAAAAACATTTATCATAATATCTAATATAAACAAGATATAGATATCGCTAAGAAATATTAACTGCGTCTAATTCGTTTCCTGCACATTCAGATTAAAGTAAATCAAACAACTACATATTATATTAATTGCATCGAGAAGATTTAAAATTAATTCTAGTTATAATTTTTATATTTTTTATTCATCTCATTATCAAAGAGAAATCGTGAATTGAGTTTAAGAGATATTACGTTACATACTCGTAGATATTCTAAGTAAAACACCTATCATCAATATTTGTCTGACTAATTATTGCATTAATTGTAAGGGCTTGGATATGGGGATTATTAGTACGAGTATTTACAATCTTTGGTGCGCTGATAGTTTTTTCGTAAAACTAGACCCCACAATTTACAGTGAAATTATATTGTCTATCTTGCTAATGAAAAATTCAAAAGCTTATATAATTTTTCCAGTAATAATATAACAGATTAAAATGTGTTTCTTAAGAAAATCTCGGGAGTGGATATACAGATAACCAAAAGGTTTATGCGTTATGATATCGAATACAATAATCTGACAGTTGTTTATTTTTACCAGCCTTAAGGGGTTTAAAAATAGCGATGTTTCGAGGTTTGAGTTAGGAGTATAAGCGCTTCAATAATTTTTTTAAAAATATATTATGATGCTCTGACATTTTCCCTAAGCCTTAGCACTTTAATCTTGACGATCCGATTAATTTTTGTATATATTATAAGCGCACTCAAGGGGTTATGAATACCCTTATAGTGTTTAACACAGTGCGAGCAATTAGGAAAGTATGATAGAATAAAGTGTTTCCACATAGGAAAAATGACAAGGTATCATTAAAAATAAATTAAATAAATATGGTGGTGCAACAGCTCGAAGAGAACCAGGACCTAGTGATTTACAACTTTCAACCATTCCTGGGTGCCTGTTGCTTGAAATGGAGGAACCTACAAGTTTCTGTCAAGAGGCAGTACACCCCGGAATCGAACTTAAGACCTTCTGCATGACAAACCAATGCACTAACCATTATTCAAATTGTTGCGGGGATAACGTAGAACAAAAAACATATCATACAAAAAATGAAGAGTGAAAATTTAAACCCAGCTTAAAATGAAATAAGAAAAGCATCGTGGCAACTTGATTGATTTATTAATTTGATTGATTTTAATAGTCAAGTTGGACACTTCTTGAACAAAAAAAAAATAATTTAGCTTTGAAATAAATATTTCATTCTGTTTCTAAGGGATAAGGTCAAGACAAATTTTGTCCCAACATTCTTTAATCATTTAGTCAAAAAGTATTCAATAACAAAATACCTAAATAATAAAAATGGTAACATTCCATGCAAATCACTTGACCTAGCATATTTAATTATTTGTGAAAAGTCTTCAATCCCTAGATCCGTACTTAGCAAAAATATTAGAGAGTTGGTTTTTTTTTGCATTTACCTCAGAGAATAGCAAAGGATTATAAGTTTTTTTCTTATCGATTTTTGACTCCTCCGCCTATTAACACTTTTTTTCTTACAATCTTAAAAGCAGTGTGACCAATCAAAAGTTTTGTTTTCGTAAAAGAATTTGATGCAAAATAATGTAGGAGATATACCTACTTCAGTAGCATGATCGCCTAATAGATCGCCGAAAATTTTGCATGTTCCTCTGTACAATTTGTTGTCAAAGGAGGTGGGGGGTAGGGTGAGTGTGTGGGGAAGTGAAAGACGGTCACAGAGCGTAGAGAAAGCATTTGCTGCAGGGTAAAAGATTGGAAGTTTTTTTTTTCTTCTCGATTTTTGACTCCTCCGCCTAGTAACGCTACTTTACTTAAGATCTTAAAAGTAGTGTGACCAATAAGAACTTTTGGTTTTCATGGAAGAATTTGATGCCAAATAATGCAAGGGGTATACCTACTTCAGAAGCATGATCGCCTAATAGATCGCTGAAAATTCTGTATGTTCCTAGGTACAATTTGTTGCTAAAGAACGTAGGGAGTAGGATTGAGTGTGCGGGGAAGTGGAAGACGGTCACAGAGCATATAGAAAGCATTTGCTGCAGGGTAAGGGGTCAGAGTTTTTTCTTATCGATTTTTGACTCCTCCGCCTAGTAACGCTACTTTACTTACAATCTTAAAAGTGGTGTGACCAATCAGAACTTTTGGTTTTCATGGAAGAATTTGATGCCAAATAATGCAAGGGGTATACCTACTTCAGTAGCATGGTCGCCTAATAGATCGCCGAAAATTTTGTATGGTACTCGGTACAATTTGTTGCCAAGGAAGTTGGGGAGTGTTCGGGGAAGTCCAAGACAGACACAGAGCATAGAGAAAGCATTTGCTGGAGGGTAAGGGATTAGAAGTTTTTTTTTCTTCTCGATTTTTGACTCCTCCGCCTAGTAACGCTACTTTACTTACTATCTTAAAAGTAGTGTGACCAATCAGAACTTTTGGTTTTCATGGAAGAATTTGATGCCGAATAATGCAAGGGGTATACCTACTTCAGGAGCATGATCGCCTAATAGATCGCTGAAAATTTTGCATGTTCCTCTGTACAATTTTTTGTCAAAGGAGGTGGGGGGTAGGGTGAGTGTGTGGGGAAGTGAAAGACGGTCACAGAGCGTAGAGAAAGCATTTGCTGCAGGGTAAAAGATTGGAAGTTTTTTTTTTCTTCTCGATTTTTGACTCCTCCGCCTAGTAACGCTACTTTACTTAAAATCTTAAAAGTAGTGTGACCAATCAGAACTTTTGGTTTTCATGGAAGAATTTGATGCCGAATAATGCAAGGGGTATACCTACTTCAGTAGCATGGTCGCCTAATAGATCGCTGAAAATTTTCTATGTTTCTCGGTACAATTACGGCCAAGGAAGGTGGGGAGTGTGCGGGGAAGTGGAAGACGGTCACAGAGCATATAGAAAACATTTGCTGCAGGGTAAGGGGTCAGAGTTTTTTCTTATCGATTTTTGACTCCTCCGCCTAGTAACGCTACTTTACTTACAATCTTAAAAGTAGTGTGACCAATCAGAACTTTTGGTTTTCATGGAAGAATTTGATGCCAAATAATGCTGGGGGTATACCTACTTCAGGAGCATGATCGCCTAATAGATCGCTGAAAATTTTGCATGTTCCTCTGTACAATTTTTTGTCAAAGGAGGTGGGGGGTAGGGTGAGTGTGTGGGAAGTGAAAGACGGTCACAGAGCGTAGAGAAAGCATTTGCTGCAGGGTAAAAGATTGAAAGTTTTTTTTTTCTTCTCGATTTTTGACTCCTCCGCCCAGTAACGCTACTTTACTTAAGATCTTAAAAGTAGTGTGACCAATAAGAACTTTCGGTTTTCATGGAAGAATTTGATGCCAAATAATGCAAGGGGTATACCTACTTCAGAAGCATGATCGCCTAATAGATCGCTGAAAATTCTGTATGTTCCTAGGTACAATTTGTTGCTAAAGAACGTAGGGAGTAGGATTGAGTGTGCGGGGAAGTGGAAGACGGTCACAGAGCATATAGAAAGCATTTGCTGCAGGGTAAGGGGTCAGAGTTTTTTCTTATCGATTTTTGACTCCTCCGCCTAGTAACGCTACTTTACTTACAATCTTAAAAGTGGTGTGACCAATCAGAACTTTTGGTTTTCATGGAAGAATTTGATGCCAAATAATGCAAGGGGTATACCTACTTCAGAAGCATGATCGCCTAATAGATCGCTGAAAATTTTGTATGGTACTCGGTACAATTTGTTGCCAAGGAAGGTGAGGCGTGTGCGGGGAAGTGAAAGACGGACCTAGAGCATAGAGCATAGAGCATTTACTGCAGGGGATTAGAAATTTTTTTTATCGGTATTTAACTCCTTCGTTCGCACCTACGAACATTCACTTTGATAATAAAGTTTTATCATTTCGACTAGCTGTTCAATAGTCTTACTTGTCATTGTGATTTGGTGAATTAATAAACATCAGGCTACCAATTAAAAACCCCTTTATGGATATTAAAAGAAATCATTTAAACACTTCAGCACTTATGTGGGCGCTTCGTTAGCGGTCCACATTCGTGTTGTCTGGCCTCGATCAATAGCAGATTTTTTTTTGAATGAGTAATATTGGAATAAAGGCTTGAAGGAATGCGCCAGTTAAGTACGAATCTGTTACAAGCTGTAGAAGCAAAAGTTGCCTAAATGAATGTTTCTTATATATGGCACTACTGTTCGGAGTGAATCTGGCTCACTCTACACGCACTTATATCAATATTTCCTATAAGTCGCTGTCACAAAAAACTATTGTTTTATTTGGCTATGCTGCCGTTGCTCTTTCTTTCTACATAAATCCTTAATCCACTTTAACCTCAATCAACATAAAAAAAACTCATTCGAAGTGTTGTGACCCGTCAACCCAAATCAAAGCCTTTTTGAATAAAATATCATATATGAATGTGTTCATCCCTACAGAATTTAAATCTTCACTTTTCGTTAAGCAATGCCAACCCCGGAGACTATTCGCAACTCTCAAAAGGAACCCTTTTCTTCTACTTCGAATCTTTTCAAAAAGAAAAAAAGTTCAGAACTTTCCGAAAAAAATCTTTCCTCTCAACTAATTACAACCAGCAATAGCAAGGGAGAAAAAAAAAACTGACAAAGGCAACCCCACGTCCAGACAATTAACTTTGTATACCTACCAACTTCACTCAATCGCTCAAGTGTCACATGAATCCCTTAACGATATGAAATGATTGATTGAAGTCCCAATATCAAAAACAGAAGATTGCCCACTTTCATGCCAATAGAACCACAAACAGAAAAAAAATAACTTCGCTCGCAGGATATTCTATAAATAAATGTTCTCATTCCAGGATATTGAATTAATGAAATGGCTGCAGACGCAGATCAGCTTTTGAGTGATTCCTTGGATATATTCTTTGTACATAGGCTTAGCGGTGGACGCATTTAATTAAATCGAAGTGCTCCCAATGGCGACGGCGAAAGGATAAAATTAAGAACAACAACAACTATAAAGAAGGATTTATTTCAATGGTAATTAATTCCACTTCAATTCGCTCCGTTGTGTGGCGCTCCTCTCACTGTCCCGTTTCTCTGATGCTGATACTAGTATACCTACAATACCTGTGCTGTGTTCGGGAAGAATAAAGAATCAATGAAGCAATCAGCAGTAGCGAAATAATCCACCGGGAAAGTGATGGTCGATAACAAAGCAAAAAAAAAAAAATCACTGGTCCTTCTATCCTAGCGTTGAATGTGGAGCAACGACACAGAATTGGCGCAGAGAATCCAATTTCCTAATTAATACAGCCGGGAAACACACTGTCTCTGGAGTCATCGGCTGATGATTGTGCAGAGGCTGACACAGGCTATAGGGTGCTGTGGGGTTTTTTGTTATTTGAAAAATTTATAATTGTGAGAATAAAATTTGTAGAATATTGGTTTAATTTTCCGATAGTCGCTAATCAAAATACGAGTAATATAGGAGATACAAGGAGAAATATGCTAACACTGCGGTTGTCTAAATTTTTTTTATTATAATGGCAGATTTTTTAAATTTTTTTGATCGATAACCAATAAAATTGTAAGCATCTTAGTAACATTATTTTTTCGAACCCTTCTTCTTCTTGATAACTCCTGGAGATATCAATTATTTTGAAAGTAAATTATTCCAAACTAAATTTTTTTTAAATCAAAAATGAATCTCAAATGACAATAGGATTCGCATTTTGAGTGATGAAAATTTTTGAAATACAACATTTTTGGAGTATAATTTTCGACATTAGGGAGATTTCGAAAATTGATGAAAATTTTATAAGTGCATTTGTAGATATTATGATTCCGAATTTTTTGACATCAAAGCTAAATTTTGTAATGTACCGTTGCCCAGAGATAGTTGTACTTTTTGGATTAATGGTTTGTGGATTGGACTGTAACGCCGCCGGAGTTCTGGCTTTGGTTACCAAACACTTCTATCTAAAAATAGAGCTATTGCTTCTTGCGAGGAAGTGACAAGAGTATATCTCCTCTTTCCAGCCAAGAACAATCACACAGAAATGGTTCAGAATTGTACGTCACTAGGCCCTAGTTTTCTACAAAAATGTTTGGCCTTTAATTTTATTAAATTTTTCTAATCGGAAAGAGTAGACTTTTGCAAAAATATATGAAGGTTTTTTTATAATACAAAATCTATACACATATGTACAACTGAATTAAATCAACCAAGTAGAAAATTTAGCACTAACTTAATTAAACTTGTTGAATTATTGAGTGAAAATAGTTTCAATTTTGCCTTTTGTCCACAAAAATTGGCGGTTCGACCCGGTGATCTTACTTGAACTAATTAGTTGAATACGAGTAGTGAGGGTCTTGTCAATACGTATTTTGTTGCAAAGCTACTAGTATCATTTTTCGTTATGAATATTTTTCTTTTAATTTTTTTTTTCATAACTTTTAACTACAATACACTCATTTTACACGTTTCCGAACTTCAAAAAAAAAAAAAAATACAAAAACCAATAAAATGTACGAGTTTATATACTTGTTAGTAGTTTTCAGTGATGGACTAGTCGTCAGAGGCAACATAGGTTTTCTGATAGTTCTACTCGATGATCAGTTCTCAAAATATTAGTTCGAATACGTTTTTCATAATCAGTGACAAATCAGAGCAGTTAGAGCGGCCGGGGACTTTTTTTTTTCAATACTTAACAATTCACCTAATAATTCTCATCACAAAATTTGTTCAATAAATTTTTGTGAAAACAAACCTTTGTAGTACCCCTTGGCACAATTGCTTTTGACTGTCAAGCAGAGGGTCTTGGATTCGATTCTCAGACACTGCAAGAAAATTTTTCAGGAGTTTACTATCTCTTGCGAGAAATTGATAATTCCTCTAAAAGTATATCTGATCATGAATAGTGATGCTCATTAGCCATTCGAAATTGTCAGAAAATTGTAGGCCTCCTACATTTCTTGTAGCACGCACCCAGGAATAGTTGAAAGTGTTAAGTCATTGAGTCCTGGTTCTCTTGGAGCTGTTGCACCACTAAAATTTATTGTATTTATTTTATCTCGCAATAATGATTTGCCTAATTTCGATAAACTCTCACTATGTTATTTTTAACTTTTTATTGAAGAAGAGGTGGAATATTAACAGAAACGTTTCTCAAGAGTGATAAGACACTAGCTTATCTTTTGCTGGGTGCAAAAATATTCTAAACGGTACAGAGAATTTTTTTTTAATAATGGAGGCGTAAAGTTGAAATCGATTAATTTTTAATTTCAACTTAACTGTATGCATGCGGAAAAATTTCAAAGTTTTTCAAAAGTTTTTAAGTTTCCTACTATGGGTGTTTCTTAATATGTCAAAAATTCGAAATTTATTAAGCTACATACTATAATACACTGCGTACCACTGTGTTAAACATACAAATAAGAGTGTTGTTTGAATATCCAAAATATGGCAACAGGAAATTGCGTTTTTCCACGATTTTATAAAATTTTGAAAATAAAAATCCATTGACTAAGAAAGTGAAAAAAATTCTTACTTAGAAAATAATTTTCCATTGAAACGATCATATTATTTGTGTTAAACAAAAATTGGAAATTTAAATTTGAAAAATCAGCGCTCATGAAATTTTTCGCAAATTTATTTAACCAAATAGCAAATCAGTTTAACCTAAAACCAAATAAATTTAACCCATACATAAATGTTATCGATATAATCTATTTATACATATAAGCCGATGGCTTCAGTTGCCAGTGCTTTTCTGTGTCTCTATTTCGTAGATTTATCTACGGAGTAGTGTAAAATGTATTGTAATGTATTTAAAGTGATTTGATGATGGGTTTTCACATAAGCTTATGTTTTCCCAAATTATAATTGTTAAGAATGTTAAAAATTATATTCCTCTGTTATAAGCTAAATAATTAATATCAGAGCTGAATAAGCATTTGCTTTTGCACTTATCCTAGATTTAGTCATTGTACATAAATACAAAATGTAACATTTTACTTAAAAATAATTAAAATGAAAATGATTTTTTGAAAGTTTAAATCGATTTGAGTTTAAGTTACCTCTGTTTACATTTGGTTGTTCTTTCTTTCTGTCTGTCTCTCTCTGTTGTATTGTATAAGCCGATGGTCTGAGTTACCAGTGCTTTCAGTGTCTCTACTTCGTAGATTTATCTACGGAGTAGTGGAATATGTAATGTAATGTAATGTAAATTTATTTCCGTTTAGGTAACATTTATTTACTATTTAATTAAACAAATTTCCTAATTGTATACACATGTTTTCTTAATGTGAAATGTGTTAAACGATTTTTACCATTTTTACTTTCTTTCGAAATTATACAATCTGAAGTTTCAAGAAGCTCAAGTTTCCTTTAAGGTAGCACGAATTTGTACACGGTGATAGTTTTATTCGGTAGATTAACACTTTTTAATAACAAATACAAAACATTTGAAAGTGAGAAAACTTAATAACTATTTTTAATTAATTTTTAAAGTTCCTCAATTTGCATACAAAATAAAATACATACAAAACATGGCAAGTTTTGTCCTTGGAAAAAAAATTAACTCGAGATTTTGATCAAAGTTCACATAACGATAATAAAGAACATGAACAAAGTGTGTCCGGCAATTCTATCTGCCTGTATGTCTGGACCTCAACCTACAGCTTAAGCTACTGGAAGTATTTTCTTCAAACTTGGTACTTAAGGGCCTTCGGTCATTCCCTAGAGGAATGTTTAGCTCCAAACTAACGGTACCTGCCATACATCAGTTATGCAAAATCTTATTTATCTCGGAAATGGCTCTAACGATTTTTATAAACAAAAAGATTAAGTGTGCTTTTATAGGTTTGGACTACATTTTGGTCAAACAAAATGTTAGGAAAAAATGTTATTAGCGATACATGTCACTTTCTCACTAAGGGCTCTTAAGATTTTGACCAACATTTTTTGAATATGAAATAATATTTTATATATAAATTTTCGAAAAAATATTTTTTGGGCTTAAAAGAAAAATTCAATATTTTGTTTGAAAAATCAATATCTTGAAAACGTGTGAACGATTAGTTTTTGAAATTATTTCCTAAAATCTATATTATTAAATACTTAAAATTGGCATCCCTTTTTTTAGAAAAAATTTAAAGAAATTTCTTAAATTGATTTAATAATAAAACGATTTTTATAGTTTCTTTGCATATTTGAACATTTTGCTCTGATTAAATCCATGCTTTTATATTTATAAACAATTTTCAATTTCCAAAGCAAGTTCTTCCGATCCAGTCTTGGATTTAATTTTGCTTAATTTGACAATTCTTTTTGTGTAAGTATTACAAGTTTCGGGTTATTTTTTGGACATTATTTATAATTATTGATTTTTTGTTGATTTTGTAAGGCAGTTATTTATTGATTATAGAAAAGTTTCGGAACCTTCTGAACTCACAGTACCTACTGTTAAGTTAAAATACTGTTAACATATGCGACTTTACATACCCTAAGACATTGACTAAGAATTTTAGAAATGAATGTTATCAAAGGAAACTGTTCATTAGCATATAATTCATTTTTCAAATTCATTTAGTAGTGAGAGATAAAAACTGAATACCATGTGATTTCTGCAGCAAATATGAATTTATGCAAGAACAAAAATTATAAGTCGCTATAGCGGTTTCTTAAAAACATAAGCTTTTACATAAAAAATTAAAAATTAAATTTCCAAAAAAAATATTGACCAGTTTTTGAGATATCGAATTTTCAAAAATAAAATATTTTTTTTTTTTTTAATTCAAAAATATATATTGAAATGCAATGTTTTCAAACTTTTTAGAAGCTTCTCTATAAAATTTCTTTAAATGAGAAATTCAAAATTTGAAAAATTGTTTTAATTTATTATTCAATTATAGATCGTAAAAATTAATGAAAAAAAAAATCCAAGCCGCTTTTTTAGAGACGAATTCGATTTTTGAAAACCATTTTTTTAACATTTGTGCTGTTAGTAATTTTATTTTTAGGTAAAATGCAATATTTTTTCTAACATCTTGTTTATTGTAGTGAGAAACTTTTAATTGTAAAGTTTAAAAAAAATCGAGCATGGAGTTTTGGAAATACTGAGTTTGAAAAAAAAATTTGAATTTTTTTTAAATAAAAAAAAAATGCTTGAAAATTTTAATACATATTACTCTTCAACCTTTTGGGGAGCTTTAGGGTAAAAAAATGATTAAGATTGGTTGAACGGTTTTTAATAAAATCAAAAACAAAAAAATTGATCCTAAGGGCGTACTATGATAACCATTTTTTAGACATTTTTCCAACCATTACCTAACGAAATTTTTAATCTATGGAACAGTTTCTGAAAACAAAATTATTTATAAAATTTCGAAAAATATGCGTATAAGGAGAAAAAACGCCTGGTGAGAAATATTTAATGATAATATCTACCAAAAGCCGTTTAGGCTGTTGTCGAAAAGACAGATAGACAAACAAACAAAATTGCGAGACCCACTTTTTTCGTCTTCGCTATCATCGTTATGTCAACATTGATCAAAATTTGAAGTTCGGTTTTTTTACAATGTATAACTCGCCTTATAGAACCTATAACTCGCAAGCAAAAAGTGAGGTTTAAACTGAAAAAGTAAAACATTTATTTTTTATGATTTAACTTTAATATTTAAAATCTGAAATATTTAGACCACTAGCTAACTATTAAAAAATATCAATACTATACGCGTGCTAACTTTAAGGAAAGATTCCCAATTTATCTCGATATGTTACACATAGAATACATAAATTCTGATGCATATTCGATTTTAAAAAAACCCTTAGAATAAGAAACATGAGGATCAAATCAAGTTTTAATAGTGTCACCTATCTTCAGTTACTTTTTTGGTTACTCTCAAACTTATTATATAAAATATTTAAAATAATTAAAAAAAAAATCGATACACAAAATTCATGCAGATTTAATTTCTTCAATTTACCCGTGAAAGAGTTCTTATTTCCGGCGACTTATAAAAATATAAATATTTCAAATAAAACTGTCAGTCAATGGTGGTCGCTAAAACTGTAAGAAGAATCCTTCAACATCCTTGATTAACAAGACAAAATCTATTAAATAACTATAGGTACTCAAAAATCCTACTCTATCCGCCTGAATACATCTAGCGTGCTGCATGCAGGAAGCTTGCATCAAGACGACCATAAAACTGGGATAAAAAACAAACAACACAATAATAAGCTTCTGTTTAACCAATTATCTTTAATTCCTAAAAAGATACACGTTTGCAAACTTTGTTGATAACCTGTGCCGGCACCATTTCAACCTGCATCATGCAGATGCACATGTTAAACACAAAAAAAAAAAACGTTTAAAAAAATACAAAAATTATCTACCTAGGTGGTTTCTACGTATCATCAGCAGTAGATAGTCTGGTCCAGCCACATATTGTCACGCAATTCCTTTGTAATTTCTATAGAAGTTTTGCAAAATTATCATCTGCATGAGTGTACTCATCCACTAAGTACATTTGCATTGGCCAGTGGCATTAGCACGAAAACAAAAAAACAATCAACTTTTTATTTTATGGATTCACAAACACAAGCACTCTTGGAAGCATTTAAAACAATTAGCCTTGTTTCATTCAATTAATATAATTATTCACAAACATTTATCCACATAAACATAAGAAAAAAAAAAGATATTAATTATATTCTGGAAAAATATACCCAAACCGAACCGAGCAATGTGACCACAAAGGTCAGTTAACGTGTGCTCTTGAATTATTAAATACTAAATTTTCTTCGAATCATACAAAATGATTAAAAATAGAAAAAAAAAGATATCGATAAGTCTCGATGAGTTCGTGAGTATCAGATTTGATTTTTTTTTAAATTATTGCACGTGCGTCAAAATTATATTTACGAAAAACAATAATAATACGCAATCGAGACGGATAAATAAAAAAAATACATCCGCAAGATATGTGATAGTAATTCGAAATATGTTGGCGGCTCAACACCCGGTTTTGTCACAGAAATCGAACAAAAATCACTGCCACCGACCGTCTGTCAAACTTAGACCGATTGATATAGGATGGTGGTGGGCTTAACTCACAATTGAAATGGGAAACAGTCACTAGCACTGACCACACCACCGCTCTTACACCCCGAACATAACTGAATCTAAGTGAGCACTCCGGTTACTTCGGGAGCTTCCAAAAGTGAGATTTTGCGATTTAAAATCTTAATCTTCGAAAATGGTGTGACCATGGGTCGGGAAAAAGTGTGGTTGATTTTTTTTGTTTTTCTTATCTATCTCTTATGTTCAGTTTTAAAGCTCTGTTCTGTATTATATCCAATAAATGGAGAGAAGTTTGTGCTGCACCTGTCCAAAGATTTGAGTAATACTCGAGTTTTGAATAAATATACTCCTTATAATCGATATAACGGGTGATTTTTTAAGAGCTTGAGAACTTTTTTAAAAAAAAAAAACGCATAAAATTTGCAAAATCTCATCGATTCTTTATTTGAAACGTTAGATTGGTCCATGACATTTACTTTTTGAAGATAATTTCATTTAAATGTTGACCGCGGCTGCGTCTTAGGTGGTCCATTCGGAAAGTCCAATTTTGGGTATCTTTTTCGAGCATTTCGGCCGGAATAGCCCGAATTTCTTCGGAAATGTTGTCTTCCAAAGCTGGAATAGTTGCTGGCTTATTTGTGTAGACTTTAGACTTGACGTAGCCCCACAAAAAATAGTCTAAAGGCGTCAAATCGCATGATCTTGGTGGCCAACTTACCGGTCCATTCCTTGAGATGAATTGTTCTCCGAAGTTTTCCCTCAAAATGGCCATAGAATCGCGAGCTGTGTGGCATGTAGCGCCATCTTGTTGAAACCACATGTCAACCAAGTTCAGTTCTTCCATTTTTGGCAACAAAAAGTTTGTTAGCATTGAACGATAGCGATCGCCATTCACCGTAACGTTGCGTCCAACAGCATCTTTGAAAAAATACGGTCCAATGATTCCACCAGCGTACAAACCACACCAAACAGTGCATTTTTCGGGATGCATGGGCAGTTCTTGAACGGCTTCTGGTTGCTCTTCACTCCAAATGCGGCAATTTTGCTTATTTACGTAGCCATTCAACCAGAAATGAGCCTCATCGCTGAACAAAATTTGTCGATAAAAAAGCGGATTTTCTGCCAACTTTTCTAGGGCCCATTCACTGAAAATTCGACGTTGTGGCAGATCGTTCGGCTTCAGTTCTTGCACGAGCTGTATTTTATACGGTTACACAAAGATCTTTCCGTAAAATCCTCCATCTGGTCGAATAACACAAACCCAATTGCTGCGAACGGCGACGAATCGACATTTCACAGTCTTCAGCAACACTCTCAGAAACAGACGCAATATTCTCTTCTGTACGCACTGTACGCATTCGTGTGGTTGGTTTAATGTCCAATAAAGTAAACTGAGTGCGAAACTTGGTCACAATCGCATTAATTGTTTGCTCACTTGGTCGATTATGTAGACCATAAATCGGACGTAAAGCGCGAAACACATTTCGAACCGAACACTGATTTTGGTAATAAAATTCAATGATTTGCAAGCGTTGCTCGTTAGTAAGTCTATTCATGATGAAATGTCAAAGCATACTGAGCATCTTTCTCTTTGACACCATGTCTGAAATCCCGCGTGATCTGTCAAATACTAATGCATGAAAATCCTAACCTCAAAAAAATCACCCTTTAGAAATCCTAAGCATTTAGAAGCATTTTTGGAGGTCTCGAGAATGTCGTCATTCCAACGAAGATCGTCGTCAGCAAGCATAACCGAGTACTGAGAGCTTTTCGGCTTCTTCGATGCAAGTGCCATTCGCAAGGTCTTTGCCATAAGGGGTACATTTTGCATCAACGACAATAGGACAGCATTGACTTTTCGAAGCATTAAACTCCACACGGTTTTTTATAACCCATTTAACAATGCTGTAAAGATCGGAGTTTAATGAACTTATCATACGATACCCGTGCGATTCCACTTCCAAAAGAGATGGACGTGAGTTTGAGAACGAGAATGAGAAGCTGAGGGTAGAGTCGTACGTCGGAAATACAATGAAGTGGATTCGAAGTTTCAGGCAAGAGATCATTTATAAAAATGGGGAAGAGAATCGGAAACAAAACGGATCCTTGGGGAACATCAGCATTTATTTTGTGAAGTTCGGACTTGAACAATCTAGGAGGTAATTTCTAATCCAAGGAATCAGAGTTTCGTTGATACCAAACTTGCGCATTTTCAAAAAGAGAGCCTCGTGTCAAACCCTATCAAATTCCTTGGAAATGTCAAACCCAATTATCTTACTTTCTCCAAAACGATATAAAGATCTGTTCCACTCTTTAGTGAGATATGCCATCAGATCACCATTGGAACTATTGCTGCGAAATCCGCATTGCTGGTCATTTAGAAGCTTTCGATCTTCGAGATATATTTATAGAGAAGATAATTTATCAAAATTAAGTCTTAGTAGAAGTCCACAAAGAAGCATAGACTTATTTTTGAAGGCATAGAATGATGTAATCTAGTTATAGACACAATGATTTTGAAGACTCCCGTTCCGACATTTATATTTTCATACAAAATTCAATTAAGTCTCTATAACTGCAAGGCAAACAAGATTAACTGAACACCTGTAAAGTGGAATATTAGCTTCTTAGGCTAGGACCGCACTTGCGATTTCAATCGCACGATTTTTTAGTCGCAAAAATAGAACACATGAATTTAAATGAGAATGAACGCACTTGCTACCAACAAATCATGACGATTTAAAAGTCGCAATTTGTTTCATTTTTCTTGCGATGCGATTGTCGTAACATTAAATAAATCACATGTACTCAAATGGATATGCCCATACTTGCGATTTAAATTCCTACGACTTAAAGATCGTAGTCGCAAAGAGAAATTGGCATGCACGCACTTGCGATTTTTAATTCACGATTTTTAAGTCGCAAAAAGTAAGACCTTAAATGTGGCCTTAAATGTGAATGCACGCACATGCGACTTAAAAATCGTAGCGATTATAAAAATGAAACAAGTTCTATTTTTTCAAGCGATTTTTCTGTCGCTACTTATTTGTAGCAAATGCGTGCACTCACATAAAAAGTAGTGTGTTTTATTTTTCGCGATTAAATAATCGCGCGGCAAAAAAATCGCAAGTGCGTGCATGACAATAATTTGTAGCGACTACGACTTTTTAATCGCCTCGACGAAAAATCGCAAGTGCGGTCCTAGCCTTAAGAGTATCTTGTTATTGCAATTTATTATCATTGTTTATTTTACAAGAGTGAGTTATTAAAGTAGGTACTTTTTAATAACTATTTTTTCAACAACAAATTGAAGGGTTTTCCATTCTAATACTAATTTACTTATGTCACTACTTAAAATTACAGTGGCAAGATAAAAAATATATTAGCACTTCAAAAAAGTTAAGTACCACAACAATAAAAAAAAAACACCACCCATGGTCACACTAAGAGATAAGACTCTAAATACAACAATCTAAACAAACTAAAAGAGAATCTCAACTTCACACACATTTTATTGTTGTTGTTGTTGTTGTTGTCGTGTGGTTAACCAAACTCTACTGGAATCTGTAGGTCAGGCTGTGAATTTTGCGGGTGGGAAAGTGCGTAATGCTTATTCCATCAATGGAATTTAAGACTCTCTCAAGACCTCAAAGCACTTGACTTTGGGTGTTATTCTTGTGCAAGTCTCGTCTATCGTGGGTTATGTTGCACGTATCTATTACATCAGGTGGGAGATGTCTTAGCCTAGAGACGTGAAGGTAAGGTGATAGTTTGAGGAAGGTCGGTTTGTGGTGGCCACACAGGTGGATAGTGGTGTATTCGTAGTATAGGACTGAAGAAGAGTAAACAAGCGGAATTGTGTGTATATTAATTTACAGTTGCAGGTGTAACAAATTAATAATGTTTTTTTTTGCGAAAATGTATATTGAAGAGAATTGATTTTAGAAAAAAAAATATATAGACGCCTGAACTTAGAATGCCTCAATTTAAGGTGAAATATAGATATTTGAAAATCAAGTGATTCAGAAAATTGTTTATAACTTAGATGAAAGGGATTTGACTCTAATCCACTAACTTTGGAAAGCTTCAATCATTTTAATGCTGAGATTCGAAGAAATTTTTTTCTTCTTTTATTAAAAAAAAATATTCTCATCGACATTATATGCATTAGTTTCAAATTCTAATATTAAGTTGAATAAAAAAAAATAGGCCCACAGTTTTGTATTTATAGTATAGCACTTTGTACTAAATATTCAGGGTGTGACATTTTTTTAGGGAAATTTTAAAATATGTACAATTGTACATACATATGTATAAACCATTGCCCAGTATTTAGTCACCTTATTTTTAAGAGAAATCATCATTCGAAAAATGACACATCATGTGTATTGACTCATTTACATTTCCGGGATTCTTTACATCCAACTTCTTACAAAAAATTACAAAAGACAGGTTTGTTCTTTGCTTTGTTCGAATACAGTAGGTGGAGATTCCCCTAAGAACAAATAAAAACATGTCAACCATCTAGCCAAACCAACAATAAATTTTATCACTCCCATAAAGAAAAACCACACATCCAAATTGTGTTAATCAACAGTTTAAGGAAATTCCACAAGTTGAGTCATCAAATATTTACCAATAAAACTTTTTCCAAAGAATCAAACAACAGTCCAGAGGCGGATTAGCTCAATAAATTAAAAAAGGAATGTTACAAATAAAAAATTGCGAAAAATTCAAATCCCAGAACCCATCCCAGAACATACCTCGATTCAAAAATCTCTTAAGACTAAAATCTCAAAAATATTTGAATTACCCAAAACCTTTAAGAAATAAAATCATTTATTTGCCAAAATAAACTTCCAAATAAGGTCAAATATCAATTCGTTATTATAAATAACCCAACTAACAAAATACCCACACAACACAGTCGAATAGCCTTAAAGCACAAAAAATATTCAACGAATTGAAATTTATAAATTTACAAAATCTTTGAAAAAGATGCGCAAATTTAGAAGAATTAATACTAACAATTTTGAATTGTTTATCACTGAAAACCGAAAAACCCAAACAATTCTTAAAATGAAACAGTCGAATGACCCAACTGAAAATTCCAGAAAACAAAAAATTAAAAATAGGAAAAAAAATAAATTAATCTTAAAAAGAAGCCATCAAAATAAAATCCCATTAAATCAAAATTAGTACCATATTTTTAAATCCTTGAAAATGTTTCAAAAATGAAAATCCCAAAAATAACAAAAACACAAAATCTAAACAAAACTCACAGGTCAAACCATAAATCCTTAAAAACAGAATCATTTAAAATGTAATCTCCAAAAACCCTAATTGAGAAGAATTTAAATTTTTCAGAACTAAAAACTTCTTAGAACTAATACCCCAAAAGCCTCAAAACCAAAATTATAAATTAACTTCACAAAAAAACGCGAGAAAGTTTAAAGACCTTAAAATTCCTAACAAGATACCAAAGATTAATAGACAAAACTCTTGAATACAGACAACTAAAATCTCTTCTTTTTTTTTAACGCCTATAATGTTCAAAAAACCAAAGCTACTTAAGCAATAAACCTGTCAACTTCTAATCACAAAAAAAAAAACCATTTTTCAAAACAATTGAAGAAAACTAGTTTTGAAAAATTCGTATGACAGTTTTCTCGCACAGAATTGGTAGTTTTCTTTCATGATAGTTTTCTCCTCTGATAGTTTTCCCGAATGACACTTTTTTCTATGATAGTTTTCTCGCATGACAGTTTTCTCCTATGATAATTATCTCTCATGACAGTTTTCTCCCATCAAAGTTTTCACGGATGATAGCTTTCTCACATAATACAATTCTCGCATGGAAGTTTTCTGGCATGATATATCTCTCACATGATAGTTTTCTCCCATGATAGTTATCTCGGCTGAATGTTAAGTTACATGATAGATTTCTCCAATGATAGTGTTATCCCATAATAGTTTTCTCCCATCAAAGTTTTCTCACATGATACATTTCTCGCATGATATATTTCTCGATAGTTTTCTACTATGATAGTTTTCTTCGAGGATAGTTTTCTCGCACGACAGTTTTTTTCTATGATAGTTATCTCGCATGAAAGTTTTCTTGTATGATAGTTTTCTTACATGATAGTTTAATTTCAAGAAAGTTTCCTTGTATGATAGTTATGTTGCATGAAAGTTTTCGAGCATCAAAATTTTCACAATGACAGTTTTCTCACATGACTTTCTTCGGCCTTGACAAAATACACAATAACCAAAAATCAATGCACCCAAGGCTTGTCGGTTCTTTTGGCAGATTTCCACTGTAACTTCGCATCAAGTCTTTCAAGTTTCCGCTTCGCAGAAATACTACGCATGTCTTATGTACGTTCCATCATCTTCAAATCAAAAGACATACAGGCGGAAATTATTTTCAAGTTCACGCCGCATTCACATCACTCCATCCAGAATCTTTTCTAATGAACTCCATCTCATACAACTTTAAATAACTTCTTCGTTTTTCCCGTATTCGTCTCAGTGAGGATGAATGTCTTGTGGGTTTTTTCTTTTTTCATTTTTTAAATTATAGCCACTGGCTGTCGCTGTTGCCTTGAGCGGATTAATTAATTAAACGGGATTTCTGCAAATGTTAGAAAGAGGTCATTCACCAATGGATTGTCTTTGCTTATGATGTTTATACAGAAAAAGAGAAGACCTACCACCTGAGTTGGTTGCGAGCAATTAGTGCAATCCGGTCAATGATTTTCTTTTTATTTACATTTTTATTTTATGATCGTTGGAGCTTGGACGTACCTTTGTAATTTGAATATCAAAGAAATCATCTAGAATGGATTTGTAGAAATGAGAAGAAAAAAGAAACCGAATTAAATCAGACCTCGGCACCGATTGTCAAAAGAATAAAGAAATCCAGCATTAGAATAGAATCACAGATTGAAAGTTATGGGAGGGAATCTTAAAATGGGGCTTAAACTTAATATTCGTAAATATGATCATAAATCTTTGAGTAAATAGAATTCATCTGAGACTCGGAGGGTTGAGATAGCACATTCACATCATGAAATATCTAAAAACTAAAACTCAAATTAGATTTAAGGTTCCTTTCGACCAATAATTTTGTCTTAACCATTTGACAGAGTTCATTGACAGTTCATTGATTGAGGCTGAGTTTCAAAGGTATAATTCCTGCAAAATGAAGGCCTTGTCTCAATGATTGATAAACATAGGAAAGAAAGTAAATTTTGACATATAAAGGCAAGGGAAAACCCCGTATCGTAATGGAGTATTTGGGGCTTCACATGGAAGTCTGGAAACGCATCCAAGCCTAGGCGATCTTAAATATCTTAAATGCTTTGTTTCAGGAGAACGCCTCTGGCGAGAAAATGGGAAATAATCCAAGAGTCTATTCCATTACTGTCCGTGCCGACTGACAAATTGCACATAGAACTGATAGACAGATTTAGAGATTGAAATTTTTCAAGCACCAGACAGATAAACTGTCGAGATCAAGTTGAAGAAGAGTGAAATCATGTGTGAATGAAATGGTCTTGAAAAACTTGGTATTGTGCGTCGCCATAGATCGAGATTTGGGAGTTTTTGATGACGATTTCAATATCGTTAATAGTACGATTAAAAAGAAGAGGTCCTAAGTGGCTACCTAGTGGGAACCCGGAGATAACTAAGAAATCATCAGAGAAACTAGATCTGAATCGAACTTTGTAGTAAAGGTTTTTCAGGTAAGAAGAAATCCATTTTAAGAAGATAGGTTCAAGCACAAGGGTGGACAGTTTGAATACAATAAGCTTATGTGAGATTTTGTCAAAGACTTTACTGAAATTGGTTGAAACAACGTCGACTTCCTTTCCGTTCTCTAAGGCTGAGAGACTAAAGGAATTCAACGAGGTTAGTCATTGTGAACCTACTTTTAACCAAGCTGCGATATCCACGGGAAATGAGAGACTTACAACGAAAACTTAAAATTTCGTACAAAATGCTTCCAAAAAAATTTGGAAATACATATGTGAAAGTTTAGCAATTCGGTGATAGTTTGTAATGTAACTTCAGACTTTCACACTTTTGGCTTTTTTTTTAATTCGGATTATGAAAGAGATCTTCCATAAATAATGAAATTTTATTTAAGAGAGGGATAAACCGAAGATTTTTGAAAGGGGAAGAGAAAGTTTTGAAGAGCATTTTTTGTGAAATATGGCAGGGATACCACCTGGGCAGGGAATATACTCACCATTGAGTTGATTCAGCTTATTTTGGATGAGAAATAGGTCAATGGTATGAGGTAGAAATGGACCGAGGCAGAAATTCGGTAAATAATTGAAATAATTTCAACCAGTTGTCAGCGATTGTTTGTGGTTCGTTTGAAGTTTCGTTATTGAAAGAGAAGGAAGGTAATCAACGAATTTACGTTTAAAGTTGACAAAATGGAAGAAGGATTTAGAGTCTTTAATAAGACTACTCTGGGTTTGAATTAAACAGCGTCTCCTGCAGTAGTCTTGCTGTTAGAAGCTGCGTCAAATGTGAAAAACTGGTGACCTTAGACGATCTACGTTTAACTCTACGATACCACGAAAAAATCTTCTAGTTATCCAGGCCAAGTCCTTGAAGATACACGATGACTTAGTCTTGAAACTGGAGATTCGGTTTTCTTTTTTTGGTACAAGGAATTGAAGTCGTTCGTCACTGTCCATTCGATTGATGTACTCGAGCCAGTTTAGTTGAGTTGATTTAACTTCCTGGTCTGTATCCACTTCTTGAAACGACTTGATTGCTTGGATAATACTGGCTATAAGTGCTTGAATCGTTTTCGAATTGATGGCATAACATCGGTCCTTCACGGTTTCCCACAAAAAAAGGTCCAAAGGGGCCAAATGGGAGCTCCGAGGCAGCCCAGACATCGCCCAGACGACTGATAACACGATGTGGGAATTTGGTGCGCAAAGAGATCGATTGTGGCATGGCGCACCATCCTGCATGAACCAGAGGTCGTCTGAGTCTATGTCTTCAATTAGAGTAAAAAAAAAGTCGGTTACCATGATTCTGTAATGCCCACTGTTGATCGAAACGCTGTTCCTAGCCTCATTTTCGAAGAAAAATGATCCAATGAAGCCAACAATCCACAAACTATCACTCTCTGTGAATGCATTGGCTTCTGGACAATAACGTGCGGGATTTCCGAGCCCGAGATGCAACAATTTTGTTTGTTAACGTAGCCGCCCGCCAACATGAAAATGTGCTTCGTCAGAAAAGATGATTTTTCGCCCAAAATCGTTGTCCAATTCAAGCTGCTATAAGGTCCAAACTGCAAAGCAATACCAAGGCGGAAGGTCGTGCGCCTTCAATTGCTGAGTCAATAACAACTTTTAAGCGAATAATCCGAGATCTTTGTGCAGAATTTTCTTCAGGCTAGTGCATTGCAATATTGAGCTGTTGAGATCGATGGCAAGTTGATGTTCGTGAATTGGGTCACGCACTATGATTTAAAAAGAAACCAATCCTATAAAACCTAATATATGTATGTGTGCCGAATAAGTTTCAATCGAAAGATTCCAAAAGGAGTTCTTCGCGTTCTTCTGCTTATCGTTCAATAGGGTTTTTGAACGTGTGCATCTTGCTTGAGCCTGGGGAGTTTTTAGTGGAGATTTTTTGCTTAACCGAAAGACTGAGAATAATTTTTCGTTTCGGATCTCCACTAAGGTGTCATTCGTAAAGTAAATGTTAAAATACTTATCGTCACATTTGACGTTTTGATTTTGGCAGTGTGTGGTGGAAAGATGTCTGTTTATTGATAGCAAGTACTTTGTCTTAATGTCATTCAAGACTAACAAGTTTCGCCTGTTCTTCTAGAGCCATTGCGCCGTAAAGTACTCCACTCCGGGACATTAGGTGTGGCCGATAATATGTTAATTGGTGAAGATAATACTTTCCGTGTTAGCACCAGTCTTATCTGCTCCAGATTCAAAAGACTGAACTAATCACATGAAAGAACATCTCCTTGTTAGATCACACGACAGAGTAGGATCCCGTCCGTCGCCATATAGAGCTCCTGACCATGAACGCTATCATATGCCGCTCTTAAGCCGATGAAAATGTGAAAGATGGTGAGCCTCGACTTGAAATTTTATTGGTCTTTTCCAGAATTTACATCAGTGTATTGGTTTGGTACATGGTCGATTTGTAGGACTGAAAGCCAAACCACACTGTTACTTGGTCATTAGTGTTTCGGCTTAATAAATGTATAAGAGACTTGCTAGATAAATTCAGTCTCTGTCATCATCTCGACTGCAGGACAGATTTATTTAAAAATATTTAAATTTACGAAAAGAAAATTTTGAATTTTTGGCAACGTCATACCGGGTCTGTCAGTTAATAAAAAAAAAATATTTTCCCAACAAAAAACACCAAAAATATGCTAATTAAATTATTCGAATGTGCTTAATACAGTTCTCTGGGTTCATTCTGATAATCCACTTAAATAAATTAATGCAAAAGCGAAACTTATTTTAACACCACAAAGCCGGTTTTAGCCAAATCGGTTTATTCATTTCGATGCAGCAACACTCATTATGTATTTTTTTTTTTTTTGATTCCGAAAGTCAAACCGATGCAGATACTTTCGAAAAGTTCAATCATCCGATGAGTTTAATCATCTGAATGAAATGAAGAAGTGAAAAAGAAAACACAAACATTGTAAATCGTCTGGATTTTATAGAAATGCACAAACGATAAAAGCTATTATGTCACACATGTGTGTTGTTTGATGCACTTGACAAAAAGTATCTGATAGCGTTGAAATCGAAATCAGAAAGTAGATAATCGAGTTTCGATTGAAATCTGTGTTTTTTTTTTTTTAATTTTTGCTTTATTCGATTAAAGAAAAGAAAACTTGTGGTTTTGTGGATACAAACAAAAATCACCAAATTAGGTCATTCGTTGGTTTTTAGACCAAAAATGCGTAGATAAAAAAAACAAACTTCCAAGAAGAAAGAAGTTCTTTTTTCGAAAGGCAGTTGCGTGTTGTTTTTTTTTTAATTTTATAATTGGCAAATTCTACATGACGACGTATGCAGAACGAAGACGTACATATGTATGTAGATTAACTCATTTTGATTTGACTTCTGGAAGGAAGGCAAGCTTTTTGTTTTAATTTCTTAATGTCGTAAGCGACACAGGTATTATAAGAGGACGAGTTTAAAATTGGCCCAAAATTGAGGTTAAAATGTAAATCAATTTATGATAAACGTGTACGTGCTATGCGCTTAAACGGTTTGACAGATTCTATTTAGAAGACAACTTGGAATCTAGAGTTTTGTGGCATACTTATCTCTGCAGAGACGGAGAAGAAAAGTTAAGTGTTTTTAGCAATAAACATATCAGAAACTGACAAGCAACCTTTATAGTCTAAGTCATAGAGTTTGTCTATTAACTAGAAATAACACTCAAGGGGCTATTTTTCGATATAGCTAAGTTGCGCGACAGTTTTTAATTTTTGCAATGTCAATAAAAACATACATATGTACACAAAACTTTAAGTTTCATTCAGAAAAATATAGATACGCAACTGATTTGTCATTTTTGTTTTGTTTGATCTTTTTTAAACTTGCGATATTTGGAACTATAGGGCAAGTTTTGCATTTGGAAAAAAATCCAACTGGAGATTTTGATCAAAGTTGACATTACGATGATAGAGAACACAAAAAAAGTGGGTTCCGCAATTCCGTCTGTCTGCCTGTCTGTCTTTACCGCGACTTACAGCCTAAGCCGCTAAGGTTTTTTTTCAAACTTAGTAGTGTTCCTCGGTGATTCCCTGGAGGAGAAATTAAAAATTTTGTTTTTCCACCAAAACTAACGGTACCTGCCATACAGACATTATGCAAAATATTATTTATCTCGAAAACGGCTCCAACGATTTTGATAAAAAAAATTAGATGTGCAATTATGGGCATGGACTACATTTTGCTTAAAACAATTTTAGGAATAATGTTATTACCGGTTCCTGTCACAGAACATTTTTTCGATTTTCTCTTTACCGGCTCTAACGAATTTAACCAACATTTTTGTACAGGAATTAAAAAAAATCGAAAAAATTGTTTTTGGATTAACAAAAAATTAAATTTTTTTTTTGAAAAATCAATATTTTTAAAACGAATAGACGATTAGTTTTTGAAATTATTTCCTTAAAAATGTATATAATTTAATGCTTCAAATTGACATCCCAAACAATTTTTAAATTGCAAAGGTCTTTTACATAAGAGCAAGTATGTGCATTTTATTTATTTTTATAATGTTGAGACTCAATATTGAAGGCGCTTAAAGTATAAGGTTATAATCACTATCGAAATGTAACGTAAAAAGTACTTTAAATCTGTCTAAGTTTATTATTTTTATCGTTCAGAAACACATTTTTGGAAATTTAGAAGGTAATTGGTCGAGTCTTTAAAGATATATACGGGCCTAATTTAAAAATAAGACAGCTTCGAAAATTCATCAAATTGTTTCAGAGATAATCAAAAAAAAATATTGTACAGAAACATGAACACGTTTTAAATGAACTACAAAACAATTCGTATTTGTCCTCAAGAGAATCACATAAAAATGTTCTATACCAGATTTGAGTTAAATATGTCTACCCGCTCTTGATCGATGTACAGAGTTCACATATACCCATCACGGTCTTAATTACGAAACCTACTTTTTTCAACTTCTCTCTCCATCACTATAATTTTAGATTTGATTGAAACATCGAAATTTTTGTACACGATTTCCGGATGTTTCGAACAAAAGGAGTACAGGTCGTTTCTTAAAATAATATACATCCCTTATGGATGGTCTTCAAGCAGATAAGCTACTCGTAATCAAGACATGGGTTTCCTAGCAAAATCTGGTCATGCAGTCTAAATCAGCTAATTTTTTGTAATTTTTTTTTTTTGAAAATAATATAACTATTGCCTAATCAAACCAAGAGACAAAGATTCTAAATAATCGATAAAAAGTATTCGAAACATTGAATTTTCAAAAAGCAATTTTTTCAAAAGAATTGAATACGCAATATTACTAAAGCTGTCAAAAAGGTGATTCAATTCGACTAAATCGTTTTTGAGGAAGTCGAAGTGTGGGTTTTACTATAAGAAAATTGGCCCAACTTGGTTTACAAATGCCTTGTACTCACAAACAGTTACCCGGGTCCAACATTCCCACTTCACCTTTTTTTTAATTTTTATAAAAACAAAAATAATGGTATATATCGTACCTAAACTGTTTTTTGACTGTTAAGAATTTTTTTTGCGTCGAAAATTGTTTCATCGATTTTGATTAAAAATAAAATGCACGCCTGGTTCGCACGTACTTGCTCATGTGTTCTAAACCTTTGGAATTTAAAAATTGTGTAAAGATATACAAAAATTGATGTAATAAAAGACAAATATTCTAATGCATAAAATTATTGTTTAAATTGACGTCTGATTTCGAGAAAAAATGAATCTATGCAACAAAATTTTAAAAAAATCGTTAGTTGAGTTTTATTAATAAATATACGAAATTTCTTTAAATTAGGTCTAAAAAAATCCAGTATTTTAATTTGAACTATTTAATAATATACATTTAAGAAAATAATTACAAGAAAAAATATCGTTCAAGATATTTAATTTTTAAAAACAAATGTTAATTTATTTTTTGTTAAACCAAAAAAAAAATATATAATTTTTTGGTGATTTTGAAATACATTATTATTTCAAATTTTAAGAAGCTCCTGACAACATATTTTATCGAAATTAGTAAATTCGTTAATGAGGAAGTAGAAAATCAAAAGAAAAAAAACGTGACCGTTAGTAAATTTGTTGTTAAATTTCGACCAAAATATAGACCACTCCTAAAATAGAACATATATTATTTAAAAGAATCAGAGTCGTTTTCGAAATAAGTACTAATATGAACATGTCTTTTCATAACGGCTGTATGGCAGTTAAGTAAGGTTTGGAGCTTAAAAAAACTTCAATTTTCCTTGATGAGAGAGTCACCGAAGTACCAAGTTTCAACAAAATCCATTCAACTTTTTAGTCTCTATCATCGTAATGTCAAGTTTAATCAAAATTGAACTCGACATTTTTTAAATACAAAACCTGTCCTATAGTACATACTTACATTATACTAGTATGTATGTATGTATATTGCTAGTAAAAAGTCAGTTGATTACACAGGGATAAAGGGTTTTTGATGCAAGCTGCACCATAAGCTCAGATATTCGATACACTCTGTTTTATTAGAAGATAAAAAAGAAGTTATTTCTCAATTTATGAGGTTTTTTAAAAACCTGAGGTAATTTTGTCCATGAAGTTGAAATTAAAAATACCACATATATCTTCTTGAAAAATCAATTTAAATCATTTCAATATACATATATCTAACTCTCCCAGAAATTTTTAGCTAGTTGTAAGTTTTCGAGAAGAAGTCGAGCAGGGAAAAATAATGTTTGCAAATTTTGTGAAAAAAAAATAACACCCAATGTTTTATAAACTGTTTTCCTAAGGGGCTAGAATATTTCGAAAGCCTGAGCTAATGCTGGGGTTGCCTAAAAAGCGCCAACTAATTTTCTATTTTCTATCAAAATCGACATAAATAAAATATTCCTTGACGACAAAAATAAATATGTATGGGAGGTACTGTTCCTAGACAGGTACAATTTTAACAAAATTCATTACTTTAAGAAATAACGCAAAGTACTATATTATTTCAGCTCTGTAAATGGATTTTGGAGTATGTAATAATCGAAAATCTAATTGATTAATAACCCTACACCACCAAAATGTAAGTATATAAAATCATTTGAGACCCTCTCTAGTTTATATAATACAAAATGCAGCACATTATTTAAAGTTGATTTTAACACTTTAGTCTTGAAGATTTGACCATTAGAATTCGAGTTATAAGATTTGAAAGTGAACAGTATCTAAGATTTTGAATAAAATAACAGACTCTCACAACTTAAAACAAATTACGAAGCATTTTTTTATATTTGATATTTCAATGCTTTATGCGGTGTGACCTCATTTCTGGGATAAATCTTCCATTTCAGTGGGTCCACATGCCGCATCCGAGAAACTTCGTTAAGAAGCTTCCAGTCCAATTTAAAGGAGTTAAAATAAATGATTGTTTTTAAGTTGGGAACACTGTTTTTAGTGACAGTTTCTTTGACAGATGAAATATGATCATGCATATTTTAATGCTAAAACATCGCTTGGAAATTTTAAATGCCTACTTTTACCTGCTCGATCTTGACATTTTATCCAGAAGCAGCGCACAGAGTCCACACCCAGTTGATATTCACTCTGATATAGTCCTGCCATAAACTAAATAATGTTGGGATATTTTTTATTGCATTTTGAAGTGGCATAACTCTAAACAAAAACACTCCTTAAAAATTCTATGCATACCTAATTTTTTCGAAGGATTCTTTAATCTATTTTGGGTTAACTCGGTCTGTGGAGAATAAAGATAAAGACCTAAAGACCAAACAAATGATGGTCGGCTTCATCCTTATCTTTGTTTGGAACTTAAGAGCTAATGAAAATCTATTATTAGATACAACAAAACAACAATCCTCGATGAACATGTGGTTTTGTAAAACAAAAAAAAAAGGAAAAACTACGAAAAATAATTGATAACCGAGATTGATTTTCTCAAAAACAAACACACACTTTCCTTAAGAATGTTGATACTTATTCATTTATCTGCTAAAAAGGTATATTGCAGGCCCATGTGGTACCCTATTCTTTTTCTTAAAAAAAAGAACCTATTTTAAGTTATCATCGGGAAAGGAATAAAAACACACACACAAATATTTTGTAGTTTTTTTTTTGTTCTGAGAAAATATCGCTCATCTGATTGAACTGTTGTCTTTACGTTGTTTGAACATTTTTTCTATTTTTTTTATCGATATCAATGATGAAAGAATTTGAAAAATTGTTTCTTTTCCATTTGAGGTTTTCAGTGAAAAAAGTCAAAAAGTCAGAAATTGCGTACAAATCCTTAAGTGAATTTAAGACATTAACATCGAACAGAGTTTGAATTTTTCTGACTTACTTATTTCTTAAAGATCAAATAATATCAATGGGAAGCAATTGTGTTAGACTTAAGTTGCAAATACTACACGGAAGTTAAAAAAACCGATCCAAACCTATTCGAAAACCCAAAATCGATTTTTTTGACTTAAGACCTTATTGCTTAAACGTTAAAGAAATATGAAAAAAAATGTGTGCACTCACGTTTAACCACGTCCAAAGTTCTACTTCATTGGCGTGATAAAATATTCACACTGACAAAATGCATACATTTTTTCCGAGACCAACACCATGCTGCAGGTCGTGTAAAACTAAAAATATTTTATAAAATAGATTTTTAATAAACCTCCAAATTTTATTTAAGAGGAAAGAAACTCCTTTTTGGTAGTTTCATGGATTGGTTATAATGGGTGATTTTTTTGGAATTTTCTTTTTGGCAACACTGGTTTTGACAGCTCAAGCACGTTTCGTGTTTTGTGTCACTGGTCAAACATCTTCAGTTTGGTTTATAATTTAACCATGAATCGTCTTACAAACGAACAACGCTAGCAAATTTTTGAATTTTATTATCAAAATGCATGCTCTGTTAAGAAAGTTCAACGTGCGCTTCTTCCATTTTATGGTCAGTTTAATCGACCTACTGAGGCGGCTATTCGAGCTATTGTGACTTAATTTTGCTACAAATTTACATTGTTGAACATTATACCACCAACACGTTTACGTAGAGTGCGAACTAAGGAAAATATCGCTCCACTCCACTACGTGGAAATTTTTGCGGAAGGATTTAGGTGTGAAGCCTTTCAAAATACAGCTGGTGCAAGAATTGAAGCCAAACGACCTACCACAACGCCGAATTTTTGGTGAATGGGCTCTTGAAAAGTTGGCCGAAGATCCACTTTTTTATCGAAAAATTGTGTTCAGCGACGAAGCTCATTTCTGGTTGAATGGATACGTGAACAAGCAAAACTGCCGTATTTGGAGTGAAGAGCAGCCAGAAGCATTGCTAGAGCTACCAATGCATCCAGAAAAAGTCACTGTTTGGTGCGGATTATGGGCTGGCGGAATCATTGGGCCCTATTTCTTCAAAGATGATGCGAATCGCAACGTTACTGTGAATGGTGAGCGCTACCGTGCGATGATATCAAACTTTTCTTAGCGCAAAATGGAAAAGCTTGTCTTTCATGACATGTAATTTCAACAAGACGGTGCCACATGCCACGTAGCACGCGTAACAATGGACCGACTGAGAGGCGAGTTCGGTGAACAGTTTATTTCACGTTTGGGGCCGGTCATGGCCGCCTAAATCGTGCGATTTAACGCCTCTTGGACTATTTTTTGTGGGGCTATGTTAAGGCTCATGTCTATAGCGAGAAGCCCGCTTCGATTGACGCACTGGAAGCCAACACTGAAGCATTTATTCGTGAGATACCAGCCGAAATGTTAGAAAGAGTATTCCAAAATTGGATTAAGCGGATGGACCATTTGAGGCGCGATGAAAATAGAGCTGTTTCTTTCTCTAACCATTCAACCTTTTAACTTATAACATCAATAAGATTTTTGATGTAGACATCTTCCTTTAAAAACCATTTAAACTAAGCATACCGCTCTACCTTGGGTGAATTGTGTGACATCTCTGCTCTGATGGCAAGATAATGCCTACAGTCAATGGAGTCTTTACAAACAGGATCACTTAAAAAACACCTTGCATTGCGCAATCAGGTGAGATGTCATGTAAATTAATTCTTTCGTACCTTATAGTGGAAGGCAATAATATAATGTGGCAAATGCACAGCCTTTTGTTTTTCTAAATGACTGTAGCTGGAGTCCCACAGGGATCTGTCCTTGGACCGGTTCTCTTTTCACTTTACATAAATGAGTTACCAAAAGCTGTTAATCATAGTTCGGTTCATCTATACGTTGATAAATAACCTATCTCTGACACGTGGACCTTTTCCAGCAAAAGGTGATGCCATGATTTTAGTGATTGAGGACTTGCCACAAATCGGTTGCTTTTCCTATCTATCGCGGAAACTTTGATTTATTTTAAATTCAACTATATGGAATCTTATGGACTTTATTCGAAGGTTTAAGAAAAGACCATATTTTTTTTTGTTCAAACATTTAAATAGGTTTGGTTAGCTATAACTCCATACAAGTTCCCTTCCCGACTTGTAGCACGCATGAAAGTATTATTTTAGAGGAGAACTGATGGTCCAACGACATTCTAAATCTACTTTTCCAATTCAAGAATATGACTTAGGGTTCCAAGGGCCCCATGCCTGTGCAATTAATTAAAGTAAGTGAGTAAAGAAAATAAGCATTTCTTGACATCAAACTTGGATATGCCATAAGAACATAAGAAAATAAAAAATACTTTACCTAAAATTAAATTTAAAAAAAAAATACGCAATTTCTTTATGAACTTGTGAAAATCCTCACACATACGATAACTTTACACACAGAAAAACCTTTTATATGCAAATACGAAAAAGTAAAAAAGGCACTTGTCGGCTCTGAATAATCTATGAAATTCATTGCTGGCGCAAATGCAAATTGCAAAATTCTAATTTGGGATGCGGCAATGGCATAGCTGCTGATGCGGTTCTTTGGGAAAGACTAAATTCATCCCAGGTTATATACGTATGTATTTTACGAGCAACATAGTTCTTGAAGGCTGAAGACATCCCATGGCTAGAGGCATAGTTTTGTTATGAAAACGAGCTGAATATCTAATGCATGATAGAGCCTCCTCTGATAGCCTTGTCAGGATGCGAGAGAGATAGGTATATTCTCTTTAAGTCATGTGTCATACATTTCAAAACACTTGAAGTTGACATGGACTTAGAGAGTTTAGAAGAGCATCAGGGAACTATACCTACATGTACCACCACTCCTTCCACTTCCTCACACATCAATATATGGAAGTGACAGTGGTGGTGGTGGGCACTTTATTTAAATTTCTTCCTTGTTCTTTGGGATTGTGTTGTCTTTTAGTAAGCAAATGGGATACAATAGTTGAATGAAGTTACAAGAAGCCTGTCAAGAGAATATACACATTTATCTGGTAAGAGAATAGAAGAAACGAGAACAGAAAAAAAACAGTCTTTCTACCATAAGAATGTAGGTAGGTATTTTAATTCAAAGGACACACATCCGAGAGATTGAATAATATGAAGGCTATGTCCAGAACGTAGAGACTTCACAGTGGTACAAACTAGATTTGAAACTGGAAAAATATTTTTCAATAAAGGTTAAAGAGAAACGTAAGAATTTTTTCATATCAACTTGTCAAATCATTGACAGATTCCACAAAAATTAACCTCCACTCAAACTTTCTCAAATTTCGACAAAATTGATTAACCATTTTCAACAAATTCAAAAACTCGATGTATACCTTAAAAGATACGACAGGAGTCGTTCACTTAACGAAACCAAGTTTCACAAGAAAACTTTGTATTTTTGTTATACTTTCCGCTATAAACATTGCTTTCTCTGCATAGCATTCGTATTGTGAAAATTGTCTATGGAAAAAAACCTAATTCTACCCACCTAAATGGCTACATATAAGCATTCAAATTTAATTGTAGTAGAAAGACTATCTGTACTTTTTAAATAAAATACAAAATATAAACAAGTGTTGAAGTTTGGTCAGTTTAGTCAGTTTCATTTTGACCGTTCTCGTCCAGTTAAAAAGCAGTCAATCAACAACCAAAAACATCGAAGCAGAAGTTACTCAAGGATCGAAGCTTATACGAGGACCGAAGTTCAACAATATCTACCCGTTTGTTGGATTTACATCAACTTTGGTAAATGTCATTGAATTGCCCCATATTTCGACTCCAAGCATTTCGAAATGAAGGGTAGAAGAACACGTGAAATTTCTTTGCTTCTAAAATTTTCAAAAGGTGGAGAATCTAAGTCAGAGCATCAAAGCCTTAGAAGACTCGTAGAGCATAGAAACCCACGCTTAGGTATGAGCTTTAACAGCTAAATCCTACGGATATGAAACAAAAATCTGGGAGTATAAGAATGACACTTCTGGCGAATCTCAACAGGGCTCTACAACTTCAACAAGTTTCCAGAAATCACATCTTTGGAAAATTTTAAGATCAATTCAGCAAAAAGGCTGATAAGCTTCCTGACCAAGTATCCGATCACGAAGAGAGAGACCCACGATACCGAAATGCGACGGCACTCCTAAACGAAGAAATAATTCCCTTTTTTATTCCAACTTTACCATCTAAACTGCCCCAATGTCTGATGTACTTAGGTTTGATGAAGGCTTCCTGCACTAATACAATAACATCAACAAAGTTAATAAAGAAAAACATACTTGTGAGCTATCATCAGCATAATTTATAGAGAAGATCCAGGTTACTGATTGTGGGAACATTTTTGGACCTACATGTAAATACTAACGTAAGTATCTACCTTTTATAAATAATCTTATTGCATCCCAAAGTAAGAGCTTTTGAATAGATATTTAATCTTTGAGTTCATAATGTGTGATTTTAAGTATAGACTAGTGATTTAAGTTCTTGATTAAGTAGGACAAGTTGGAGAAAACTGTTTGATTAAGGCAAATAAAATTTTTAAGTCTTTAAAAAGTCACTTTCAATTAAGATTAATTTTATAAAAATGTTTAGTAATGGAAACAATTTATTCGAAGTAGCCTTTGCCATGATGATTAGGGCGTTGAAATATCAGTGGTTTTGGGATCGAATCCCATTCGCTGGCACCTTACTAAAACAAACATTTATTTTAATAGATACTGTCTCTTGCGAGGAAGTGGCAAATTCTTGAAGAGAATCTCTTGTCATGAAAAATTGACTCTTATCTTTGCCGTTCGAACTCGGTAGAAAATTGTTGTTACACAAATATTCGATAGATGATCTTCAGTGCAGAAAACCGAGCACACAACTTTGTTTGACCGTGAGTTCAGAAGCTTAGATGAAGAAGAACAAAATTCTTCGAAACCATCAACGTCAGTAACGACGTTAGAAAAAGTTCGAGAACAATACTTTCGAACAGCATGAAGCCTATCGATGTCTATTATAATAAGCAGAACATGGAAACTGATCACAGCAATCCTAAATAACTCCACGAAAGAGGTTTGCATTGTCACAAAACAAGAGCGTGATTGTGAAACTACTAACGGTGGGATAAATTGAACCTTATTTTTTCAAACAGGTAGAGAAAGTCAATGGTTTATAAAAGATACTGCAGATGTTTCCCAGGTTCAATAACAGAAGACAATTACAGCTAGAGTTTCAATGGAGAAGCTGGGAGTAATTTTGGCCACTAAATTAATCAGCAAGAACGGAGATATACCCTGGATACCTCGGTTGCCGGACCTTAAATCGTGCAAATTTGTTTTATGGGGAGCCTTAAGTCGAGGGTTTACAGCAACAATCTCTAAACATTCCCGGCCCTAGAAGAGATGTTAAAATGTTTTGAAAATTGGAGATGATTTAAAAGAAGATACCGAAGCACATTTTAATGGCAGGGAAATATTGATTCGGGTAAACATTTCCCAATTCGTGTAAGAAAAGAAAGAATCTCTGAATTTAACAGAATGTTCGAAAATGGGATCAAGGGTAGATTAAAAGAGTGAGAAGTGTCTTGCATCATCGAAGGAAACCTAAACGTATTTTTGGCGACGTCGAATATGTGATCATACCGAGAACTGCAAGCTTTTCTGTTTCTTCAATGCAAGTGCCACTTATGGATAGCTTTAACGACAGGAGACAGTATTCGGTTTTTGAAGTATTCAATTCTACACTCTCATTTGCTATCAAGATCAGAATCTAATGAGCTGATTGATATTAGTCTGCCGTTGTAAATCCGCTTCCTAAGAACAAGGACAACATCTGGAAACGAATATGAGAAGCTGAAAGACCTGTCGCCAGCAAAACAATTAAATTGATAAGAAGTTGCAGACAACAAATCATTTATGAATATGAGAAAGAGAATCGGAGACAAAACAGAGCCCTGTGGCACATGAGCATTTATTTGATGAATTTTAGACTTAAAACCATCCAACACAATTTGTATTGGGCGGTTCAAAAGGTAGTTTCTTATTCAATGAAAAAGGGGTTAATTAATACCAAATGCACACATTTTCGATAGGAGACAATGATCTTACTTACCTTAAAAGGATGTAAAGATTATGACACTGTTCGGTGAGATATACTATCAGATCACAACCAGAAAGCCATAGTGCGGGTCATTGAGAAGCTTCTTCAAGACATTTCTTTAGCTGATAATCAGCGTTTCTATGATTTTGGAAAGAAGGGATGTAAGTGCAATTGGCCGATAGTTAGAGGGGGCAGAAGATTCGCACTTTTAAAGACAGGCTGGACAAATGCTGTTTTCCATCCACTCGGAAAGAGACCATAAGCGTATGACAGATGGAAAAGCTTGCGCAATGGTTTTTCCAGCTTGAAGAACATCTCTTCAGAAAAATGGGATGGATTCGGAAGGGATGGCCAGAGGATTTGTGTAAATCGAGATCCTTCAGTACTTTTTCAACTGTACGAAAGAAGAAGTACGAAAGAAGATTTGTCCCATAGAATCATCAAACGCTCTCGATTACAGGAGGAGTCATTGCACTTTCTGGCCGAGTCGAATTAAAAGCAAAGTAAGTAAATTCACTTTTTTTTGTGAGCTATCATAAGGAGTGTCATTGAACAATAACCGTTGCAACCGAAGACCAAGTAGTTTTTCATAATTTCTTAATAAATGGCCAACAAATTTTACTACTTTTAAAACATTGTATTATGATTTTCCTTAATAGTTGGTTATGAAAAAAATTTGGTTCGTCGAATATGACCATTACAGGTCTTCCTAGCTTGTCTTGAATTTATTCTAGTTTTCCTCAGGGGATTGGCTTTATAAATTACATCAGAAACGTACTTCTCTGACCCTGATAATTCGATATTCTAAGCAAGGAAACATAACACTACGATAGTAAGGAAGTCTCTTTGTGAGTCAGTCCACCTGATTTTGTCTAAAATTGGCACAGAATATTTTTTTTGTGATATCTTAGAGGTAACATTCAAACATTTTGTTATTTTCATATTTTTCATATTTTATAGAAAATAGCCCTAACAATTTCCGTACCTATGATGTCCTAAGCAATTGTATTAAAGCTAAGTTTTTTGACTGAAAACATATTTAATAGAAAATGGATACTATTACTAATAAACTAATGATGTATGCCTTTAATATTAGGTGTGTTTTTTTCGCAAAGCTATCCGTAGTGAAGTAAGATTTTATACGTATTACAAATACAAAGTCTTCACTGCCGATAAAAGTAGAAGTAGGATCCAACTGCGGATAGAATGTTGACGTTTGCTCGAGTCTCGAATACAAATGTTGGTACAATTGAAAACTCTTTTGTATCTCGAAGGCATGTTCGTAGAGTACGAAAAGTAGTTTGTTGTTTAGCATTTTCCATTGAGAGTTTACGTCTTTTTTTTAGAAAACCATTTTTATAAGAAAAACGCTGCATTTTGTATCGTGTTGGTGTCGAACTCTTATAGAAAGTTGTTTAATAACTAACGCGTTTTTGTAGGAGCGAAATGTCGTGGTCACCTGTTGTACTTTAGTTAATCAGCGACATTTAAGAGTTACTAACGCGACAAAGCCATCTTATGAAAAAAGCTGTTGAGAAATCCAAAAGTAACTAAAGTCTGCGAACAGATCCCTTGACTTTTGTGGTGATAATTGTCAACAAAAAAAAAATTCACAAACAAAACTTCTGCTTTATGAAGAATGGCTGGTGAACAGAAAAAGTAAATACAAAATGATTTAAATTGAAATTCATAAATAAAAACCTCCATATATATTTTCAGAAACATGAAAATTACTTGGCAAAAAGTTATTGGTTGTTTTTTTTTCAATTAAATATTTGACAACTAGTCAGTGGTACCATCTTTAAAGTAGAAAAATCGCACAACTGCGGATACGTTTTTTTGGGAAATCCTACTTCACTACGGATAATTTTCCCAAAAAAACACACCTATTTTCTTGCAAATTTTAGCCTTGAATAACATAAGCCTGTTACTACCTACAGTCGTGAATATTTTATCTCCAAAGTTCAAATAAGCGCACTTTACAATATGCATTTATTATGTAAATTAAATTATTTAATAAAAACAATAGAAAGCAAATATCCCTAAAAGATAATTTCTATACAAAATTTCACCCAAAGTAAAACTTGATTTGGTCTAAAAAAAAAAAAAGTTAAAAGCATTAACCAATAAATTATCCGGAAGAGTTAAGTAAATTTTTAGGCAAAGCACATTTTTTTAAAATTCTTTTTTTGGGACACTCCGAAGGCTTTAATGGACATTTTATGGTCTTGATTTAATCAGGTTAAAATAAAATGGGTCAGTCAATGACACCAAACAAACCTATATCGATATGGGCTGTTAGCTCTTTTAACAACTTTTTGATCACTCGATTCACACAATGCTGAACAAAAAAAAAAAAAAAGTTAAACAATTTAAAGAAACTTTCTTCTTGGGTCAGGGAAACTTTTATTTTTTTTCTTTTTGTTATGGCTAAGAGGGGCAGTTCTAATATATAATTGAAGTAGAAAACTTTAATAATGATACCGAATATAAAAAGGGTGCCAATTAATTTTGTTTAGTGAGTTGTTGTTTTTTTTTTTGATTTGATGGAGGGTGAAAATATTTCCTTGATGGTGAAGCTTAAGGCATTTGACCTACAAATATTTTTTTAAGGAGAAGAAAATTTCCTTTTTGTGTCAGAAAAATATAAATTGAATTCATGAAATGAAATATTAATTTGGGATCATAGAAGTTACATATGGTGTTTTTTGGTTGTCCGTTGAAAAAAATTTAGATAAATTTTTGTAGACCCTTGGAATATGAGTTTTGATACTAATTAGCATTAGATTTTTACTTAAATTCTTAAAAAAACCTTAATTATTTGAAAAAGGCTCTTTTCAGATTAAATAAAAGGAGTTTTCAAAGCATTAAAATTCATTAATGGAACATCTTCCCAACTTCTCCATCAGAGATGCCAAGTTTCTTGAAAATCCTTAAGGCTTCAGTTGATAGCTAGGCTGAACAGACACCTCATCAGTCACACCACATCAAACAGGGGAAAATATTACATTTTTTCCTACCTTAGGCTAGGCGCGCACATTCAATTTTTAGTTGCACAACAACTACTGTTTGGTTGCTTATAAAAAACAGATGAACTAGTTGGTTGAATATCCGCGCAGGTGCATATAATTATATGTTACACAAAATAGCGAACTCATTTTAGGCAATCGTTTAGTTTGTGTTATTATGCTAAGTTCAAGTCTACGAAAGTTTATACTTATAGACAATAAATAAATAAAACACAAACTTTTTAGTTGCTCGAACCAAGCAGTTGCGCAACTAAAAATTGAATGTGCGCGCCTAGCCCTAGTGTTACCTTACCGACTTATGTTAAGACAAGTAGATTACATTGGGATAACAAGCCGGGATTGCCTTGCGGTTAAACAGGTTTCGTCAATGCTTATGTTCTGGATATGAAACGTGCTAAGGCTTTCATACTTACACGACTTGACATGGGCATACTCGTATACAACTTTTTCTGAATCTATTTTTTTGGTTTTGAATGAAAACTCCAAGTCAATTTTACGATATCTGGTAGGTTTCTTTGTGAAATGCGAAAGAAGACAGTTTTTACCGTTTTCGACCTTAATATTTTATTGTCAACGATGGCGCTTAGGTAGGGTATTTTACGTAGGGTATTTACGTATATTTTTTCCGAAAAAATTTTGAAAAATTGTTGAATTTTCAATTAAAAAGGACAAAGAACCAAAGTTGTCTAATTTTATTTCGAAAACCAGCATTCGACTATTGAGACACAAAGATCATATTGGAATATCTTTAATGTTCGGAATTCAACCAGTGTGTTCCAAAAATTCATCGATTTCATAATAATTCAGCTTTTTCAACAATGAGGCACTCACTGTCAGTGATATTCCGCGTGTTAGAAGACTTCGTTCAGTTCGAAGGATAGTGTAAGTATTGCTCGGGAGCAAGCAAGTATAGAGAAAAATGCCCAAAATTCCACCAAGTGATGGACGTCCTTACAGCAGTTGATGATGTCCAGGCGCTGGTTAGAAATAAGATCCTATTTGGATCACGAGTTAAAACCAAATGATCTACTAGTATACACATTCAATATACTCGGCGTTTTTTGAAGATTTATTCCGAGAGAACGAGCTTATTCAAAAAACTCATAATGAGCGATGAGACCCATGGTGCCGTAAATAAAAAAAATTGCTGCACATGGGGCACCCCAAATTCAAAAAGAATTGTTGAACAGTGAATGGACTTAATGATTGAAATATTTGTAAGGTCGAGGAAGAGAACAATCTGGAACTGTGGTTCCAGTAAGATAGAGCCTAATTTTAACTGGCCACCGCTTTCGCCAAATTTCTCGGGAATAGATTTATTTTTTTAGGGCTACTTTAAAATAATGGTATACGGAGGCTGTTTGAAAAGTTCTCGGCCTAACATAGAAGACGTTGTTTTAATAAATAAATTTTAATTCCTCAAATAGCCTTATATATATAATAATTGTATGTGAAGTTTCATTAAAATTGGTCGCGTACTTATATCAGTGCAATTTTTTGTTTGAACGAACCTATTGCTAACAACGAAAATGCAAAAAAATGAAATTAGAGTCGTCATTAAATATTTGGTCAAAAAGAATATGCCACCAAATCAAATTAAAGATGACTTCGATGAGACATTGGGGGAATCTGCACCTTCGTATTCCATGGTCAAAAAGTGGGCAGTCTTATTAAACATGGCAGACAGAGCGTCGAAGATGATCGCAGAAGCGGAAGGCCAACAACATCCACCTCTTCAGAAAACGTCGATAAAGTTCATAAAATGGTTTTCGACGACCGAAGGATAAAAGTGCGAAAAATAAGCAACACCATGGGGATCTCTTCTGAGCGGGATTACCACATTTTGACCGTAGAATTGGGGTTGAAAAAAATGTCCGCAAGGTGGGTGCCGCGTTTGCTGAGCAAAGAACAAAAATTCAATCGAGTTGAAATCTCTAGAGAGAATCTAGCGTTATTTCGGAGGAATACCAGCGATTTCTTGAGAAGATTCATTACCACCGAAGAAACATGGATTCATCACTATATTCCTGAGACAAAAGAACAATCAAAACAATGGAAGCATAGCGGTTCTCCTCCACCAAAGAAAGCTCAGTCGTGTGCTTTAGCTGGGAAAGTGATGGCGTCAGTCTTTTGGGATTACAAGGGAATTATTTTTATTGATTACCTTCCCAAGGGTCAAACTATCACTGGTCAATACTTTGCAAACCTGTTGGACAGGTTGGCTGGAAAAGTTGCCGAAAAAAGACCAGGATTAGCCAAAAAGAAGATCCTTTTTCTTCAGGATAAAGCTCCAGCACACAAGTCGGTTGTTGTCATGGCTAAACTCCATGAACTTCGATTTGGTGTATTGAACCACCCCCCTTATTTGGCTCGACGCAAATTCTTCACCAACGATGAGGTGATTGCTGAGACGGAGCGGTTTTTCGAAGAGTTGGAGGAATCGGCCTATAAAATGGGTATAGAAGCACTGGAACACAGATGAAATAAGTGCATTGATATAAGAGGAGAATATGTAGAAAAAGATTAAAAAAAGTTTTAAAATTTATTGCGTTTTATTGGTCAGGCCGAGAACTTTTCAAACTGCCCTCGTATGCCCACAAGTTAAGATCCATGCAACAACTTAAGACTAATATCTGAGAAGAAGTGAGAGCGCTGGGATTTGCTATTCTATGATATAAGAGCCATCTAGTGGTTTCTTCTTAAATCATGGGTTATTTTGACACAGACAGCTGTTTCCTGTTCGAAATCTTGACAGAAAGTATACCTTCGCGGAACGAAATGAGTCGCTTTAAACTTGAACAACGTTGGGAAATATTAAAAACTTATTGCCAAAGTGAGTGCTGTGTAGCCCGAACAGTGCGTTTTTTGAAAAGAAGTTTTGTCCGAAATGAAACACGACCATCCGCTTCGTTATCGCTTCGCAGTTTGGGTATTAGAGCAGCTTGACTTTAACTAACAAAATTGCCGCATCTGGGGCTCGGAAAACCCGCACGTTATTGTCCAGAAGCCAATGCATCAACGGAGAGTGACAGTTTGATGCGGATTGTGAAGTGGTGGCATCATTGCACCATTTTTCTCCGAAAATGAGCCTGGGAACAAAGTTTCGGTCAATGGGCGAATTTGCTCTATCCTCGCAAGAAGCAGAAACACTGAAAAAACATTTTTATTTTTAGGTGGCAGAAGCTGTGATTGGCAGGCATTCGGTGGCACCCAACGCACTTAAACTTATGCCACGGGTTACTAGCAGTAATACCAACATGCGAAATCTCAAAAACCGGAAAACAGGCGCAGTGTCATTTGAGTGCAGCACCTGTAGTGCAAAAAACTCAATCGCATTTTTTTTACAATCTGTAAATATGTACATATGTATTTGAAGCTTCTAAGCGAATAGTCTTTTATAGGAAGAAGCAATCATTTGAGCTTGAGGTAGCTTCAAATGATTTTTTGCGGAATTTGCATCCACGAAGAGGACATTTCTCATCTATATTTAACGAGAACTAAACAATGGTAGCTTGGAATTTGCACCAATACGGTGGAAGTTTGGCAAGAAGGGGATCGAATCCTAGCCCTTGCCACCTGGAAAAAGAATTGTGTACTACTTCTTTTGAGTTAAGATTAACTTTTGTCGTAAAAAGTGCTTCTTATCTTTGCCATTTGGAATTGGCAGAAAATTGTAGGTCCAGTCCTTTCCTGTCGACAAATCGGACACAGAAATGTTTGAGAATTATAATGACTACGATTAAGTTCTTGACAAGCTTTTGTGGGTGTAATTTATTCATTTAATTTTATCGAATTGAATCACGTTCATATGAGCACAGTAAGCAATTTTTTAGAGTCAATTTTCTAGCACTCTCCTCCTCATATCGGCCGGAACCTGGACAATTCACGTTCAATACTGTTTTTCAGTTCTTTTATATTGATGGCATAAACCAACGACTTCTCGAATTTCTACGATCACCGAACTATGTATGTACATACATCTTCATTAGATCAGTTGTTTGATAATCTGCTTGGCACTTTACAACATTTTGTTGTTTTACTAGATGTCAAGTCCATCCAATTGTGGCCAAACTAGCTATTAAATACGGTACGATAATGAATTATATTTATTGCAACATGGTGATCGTTTATATCATGGAGACAAAAACCGTCCAATCACACATCCAGCATAAAATCTAAAGTCACACGATCACTTTTTGTGGATCAAATAGAGTCTCACAAGTACAGCATGTAGGTTTGTTGCTGTTCAATGCATATTTCTTGTTAAGAAAGCCTTCAAGCCAAAAAAAGAGCTTCATCGAAGATGAAGATGATCTTTCGATAAAATTTGGGATTTTCTTCAAATTTTTCAAGAGCCTAATCGGAGACATTTCAGTGCTTAAAATAATCTTCTTGATCAGCTTCAGTTTTTGAGATAATTTGATTTTTTAAGGGCGTATGTAAAAACCGTTACGAAAAATTTGTTAGGTATGTTGACAGAGGTAGGCAGGTATGTAGACCTAGACAGAGAGATTATTCCTATGAGCTGGGTAGCCTTTACTGATTTGGCACCTATTGAGGTGAATCACTTACAGTTTCGATATTTTCGCAATTTTGATCAGTGCGTTTTATCACTGTCACAGGGAAATACAATTTTAAACTACACAAACAGAGTCTTCAATTATCTGGGTAAGTTTCTAAATTAGGAAGCGTTTTAAAGAAGTTGAGATTTCGAAACTTGTCAAATGTCTGAAATACCCGTTTATTGCATGTTATTCTTAATTCTTAAATGTTACTTGTTATCGAAAATCATTTCAGCTAAGACTTGCATAAGAAAACAAAGTTTTTTTCTTATGAGTGATGCTTTAAGAAATAAAGCTATTTCAAAAAATTTGGTCAAAAGTCAAAAATACCGGTTTGTTAATTTGTACTCTTAAATTCAGTCAAGATTGGTTCGATTGAGACAAAATTTTCAAAAACTTAAATCAAATTTTGAGAAAAGTGACGAAAAAAACAAAGAGAAAAATTCGACAGGTTTTCAGAATGAACATTGAACAAGTCTATCTTAAAGACATCTCCATCATTTTTTTTTTTGCATTTATGTATAAACCTTAATCTCTTCGAATGATTGAATGAATGAACAAGTTCATGCATATACTTAAATGTGATAAAAATGCTCCAGCTTTATCTAAGAACCTTCACGAAGATAACCTTAAAAAAATAAATCCCTCAGTTATTTATGTATACTAGAACCTTGGCTGCATCGCAATTGTTGTTAAATTAACTTAAAATAATTCTTTTGAGATTCTTATAAAATGTGACAAAGTCATTTAAGACGAGGAAAAAATAATAAAAAAAAAACAACCTCGATAGACCCTCATTACTCATTGCTTAATGTTTGGTCATAATCCATTAGCTGGGCCTAAAACTCTCATCTAATTACCCTAAGGTTCATTCAAGTAGCTTTTTGTCTCTTGTTTTTTTTTTTTTATTAGATTGTGAATTGAGTATACTTCAACCGATTTGACTGTTGACCGGCGGTCATTATACCCCCATAATCATGAAACATAAAAAATAACTAATTGCTTTAAGCACTAATTCAATGTTTCGTAAGTCGAGTGATGCATTTGATGGTTTCGAGATACTTTTATTAACTCTGCTACTTTTTGCAAAAGAAAAAAAAAACTCACTCCAAAGTACCTTTAAGTGTATCTTTTGTATTTTCCTACTCTAATGGCTGCCTTTTTTCATCTTCTTGTTGCTTAGGGTAGAAGATACGATGATGACCGATGAATATTTCCTCATAGAAGTATCATCAATTATGATTCGTGAGAGAACATGCAGATGTTTAGGCAATGATTAAACGTGTATGTTTATTTAAGTGATACAGTCTCGGCCAGGACTGGAGTTGGACTAATGGGAAAGAGCCAGGTTGCAGGCTCTAGACCTGGAAGTTTTACTCGATGTTTTTAGTATATGTTTGGTCGAAATTGATATAGTTCGACATTTTTGGCAGTGTTTTTTCATAATTTCACACACTCAAGAGGTTATGACTACCCTTATAAGTTGTTGTGGAAAACAGTGCGAGGGGTTTAGGTTTAATAGGAGATGCCGATGCACATGAGTCTTGAAGGGTTGACCATCACAATGAGAAGAACAAAGTATTCCACATTCTAGTACTACGGCTAAAGAAAGAACCTCTATATTTGACAGTGCATCAGATTTGAGCGTTCATAGCTAGACAAGAATCACGGCGGAATCGTTTGAGGGGAGGAATGCAACTAATTATTTCATTATTTGATAATTGTTGAAAGTGATAGAAATTGTTATTGTAGAGGTTGATCAAAAACGATCTAGTTGCTTGCCAAGACCTGCAATTTGAGGGCGATACAAGGTTCACCAGGGTTCGATATATTTGTAGAAATAAATGATAGTTTGTATGAGGTTTATATAGGTTCTTAAAAACAACTTAACCAACTTTGATAAAATTTGATCTTATTAACAACAACAAGACTTTGAAAGTGGTTTTAGTAAAATCAGTGCTCTATTTCTTCTGCAAATTCACTGCTCGAAATTTGGAGCACAATCATTAGGAAGGGCATTTTTTGACAATATTGACGAACTTTTAAAAATGACGATCAAAGACTTAATCTTTTTTCTCAATGCGACGAAATGGCTCTAGGACGAACTAAGGTAACTTTTATGCCGTGCCTTCAGTTGGATTCTTTAGAACAAGCGGACTGAGGGCTTTGACGGAAGGTGCGAGGGATCGGATGATCACTCAACCTCAACCGGATTAGCTACTGTTCTAGTACCAGTCAACAAGCTGCCTAGCTTAGCACAGTGTAAATAGTGTCGGATGAGTGTGTTTGAATGCAAAAGCAAACACACAATAAAAGACATAAAAATCTTCTAGATCCCTTCTTTTTACTTGCGACTTATTTTTGAACTCAATCCAAACTGTATAACTCCGTGAGATTTTCCACAATTCCCCATATCAATTCCATTCACAGGTTCGCACGACTTATGGTATCAAAATGGCGCACTTCAGCGCTAATTGGACCACAAGGCTAGACTGCTAGTGGTCGCCATTTCTATCTACCTACTTAATATCCGCCTACTGGTAGGTTTTTTTTTTATTAAATTTGAATTTTAAAGAATGGGAAATTTATGGAACAGGAAATATTAAGAAGATTGTCTAATTGATCATTAGACAAGACCTTTCATAACTATCCCGTGCAACTTGAGAACATTGAAATAGAAAATTCCTTAAAGCAAAATTTTCAGGTCTAGAAATTCAAATAACGCTCAGAGCTCAGGGCAACTGGTCTTCGTTTTAATTTGAACGACGAAATATTATTTATGAAGAAAACTTCGACAAATTTTTTGACACTTCAAGTTCTACTTGTCCATCGAAATTTAAGGCAAATCTATAGATTTTTTTTTAATTTAATCGCAAGATCGTATAGACGAAGTTATTACCTGAAGAATTGTGGCCTCGCACATTCCAGCTTATATCACAGTACTTCATGACTCATAAAAAAATTGTGTTTTTGTCAAAATTTATCAACATTGGTCATCAAAGTCTTTGATTTGTTCCTTAAGACCGATGTCTTCAAGAAAACCCAAAGGAAAAGGTCTCTAAGAACAAATTCAAAAATTCAAACAATTCACCAAATCGGATTCATCATTTTGTGACAAAAGTCATTGATCATCCAGTTTTGTATAGTTCACCAATCGCAGACGAAATGCTATCGGCGCCCGCTTCACTCTCCAAAATACTTTATATTCTGCTAGAAGAAGTAAGTTCAGTATCTTGAAGTTATTACTCCTATAAGGCTTGTATCGAATTTGTTCACCGAAGTTGCATATTATTTTCCATTATTATTTGACATTAATTATTCAAGATTAAATCTGTACAATTTCGTCAATTTTTCACTAAATCTACTTTTGCAAAAGCATGATAAGTAATAACAGAGAAGCTCTGTCAAAGAGCCTGTAGGAAGCTTGCTTAGGAAAGTCTTAAACAAGCTATTATATTTTTTGACACAAGGTGCAAGAATCCGGTCGTCGAGTCAAACGATTTTAGTTTTGTTAAATTTTTTCGAAAGCGTCTTTATAGATTTTGATTTAACTTTATGCCTATCTTGTCATAAACAATTGTATTCAATTGCTTTTTTCGGTTTTTGGTGAAAATAATTTTTTTTTGTCGGGAAATTCGTCTTTGGTTTGAACTATGTCCGTATATTTCGCTAATGGGTTGACCAATTTAGTTCAAATTTTGTACAAAGATAACTCTAGATGATAGCAATAATATAGCAATTCCAAATTTAATAAAACAAATTTTTGTATAAAGAATAAATCAGAGAACAAAATTCATGTTTTACCATCTTTCACGCATTTCCCTAAAAATGATATAGTACACATTATAAATCTAATTTCTTAACCATCTAATTTTTGGTCATCTTGCCACAAGAGCAAGTTCATGCGTCGCGCATATTTTTTTTTTTTATAAAAGTTCAGTTTACACAAAATGAACCTAGGCCTAGTAAGGCTCCAAGACAATCCAATCCGCCCATGTTCTCTGACTGCATTCAAGCATTGATTGACACCATTCGACGAGCCAACTAATATCTCAGATGCAACTTATCATATCCTAGACTGTCTCAACCCGGGTATTCGTTGCATACCGCCTTGATCGGCACCTCAACAGACGTGAAACGCTGACAAATTGCCCGAGAAGGGCGTCGAATCTGAATAAAATTTAAAAAAAAAAAACGAAAATTTATCGCAAGATATCTGAATTCGTCTGCGTGTTTGATTATTCATACTTTTATTATGACATTAATTCTTACGACGAATTGAAAATACCTACTGCCATGGCTGTGGCTATTTTTACACCACCACCAAGTTTACTCGTACTTGCAGCAGGTGCAAATTGATCATCTTCGTATTCGCTTGGCTTCGCATCGTGCGAACGCAAACGGCAAGCTTTTCAATGTCTCATTAGAGCAAAAAAAAAAAAGATTTTTGTTCGTTTTCGTTCTATTGTGTTTTAAGTATAGTCATGAACTCGCACTCTATTGTACATATCTGCCTAAAGATCTTTTGAATTTGTTTGTTTATTAAAAATTTTAAGTATAGGTAATAAGTCAAGTCGGTCTTTGTCATTTCGCTGACGAGGATTGATTGACGGTTTGTGGTTTTTTTTTTTTTTTGAAATACAGATATTGTTGTTGATAGCTTTGGTAGTTGTCAGGAATAATTGTCAAAACATTTATCAACATCACAAGATAAACAAATAGTTCCGGAAGATCATCAAAAAAGGTGTTTTTTTCTCTCTAAGAGTTTTTTTTTTTGGTGTCTGAGCTTTGACAAGAGTCTTCTCCAAATATTGATGAAGTAATTTATGCTGATAGAAACTGAAACGTTAGACATTCTTACCTTGATAATTAATTGAAAAACTAAGAAAACATAGAAAAACTGAATACAATTATTTATCGTTGACCTTGAGTCAGGCTTAGTCGAAAAACCATGTCATCAGTTTGTGTTTTGAGGAACTAAACTATATAGAACCGTGAAATACAACGGACGCTGCCAGATAGATTGGATGTAACAATGATTATTATGCTGACGATAGAGTGACATCCTGCGACGAACGGAAAGAAATGACGAAAAGGAGACGTTAAGGACAGGTTAATATTCTTAGATGATGATGATCATGATGATGGAAGAGGGCGGTGTTGCTGTGGAAGCAGAATAACAGGGTTCCTCCATTCATTTGCAACTAGTTCACACTAGTCGAACTACCGAAAAGAACAGAACTAAATAAGTGTGGAACTAGTCCAAGGTCCTAGACCTTTCCTTTTCCAAGAGGGAGTCTTGGGCGCAGATAAAACTGGATTGACATCTGTCCAACCTTCTAACTACTAATTTTCAAAGAAGGATTTATGATACAACTTCTAAGCATAAAATCCTTATCAAAGAAGATACTTTTTAGATCGTGTGGACATTGTGTTTATGTAAGGAAGTTCTTTTGGTATAATCTAATAATTCGAATTTTGTATCCAAAGTTCTCAAGTCAAGCCAAAATGTTCTATTCTTTCTGCAAGTTAGAAAATTCAACATTTCCGCAGAAAACTGTAAGCATTAGAGATGCTTGTCTGCCTAGAATGAAGAAATCTTATAGACCTAGACCCGAAACATGAAGCCATGGATGTGAAATCAATGTAAGGAAAGATGTCCTCGAAGTGAGCGGCACAGTAAGTTGACATATCAGTTATTTTATTCACTGATATCGAGAAAATTATTTTGGTCTTTTCAGATTCTTTTCGATTCAAAAGGAGAATTAAAAAGCGAGGCCTATGGAAGTCTGGAAATTTGCAATCGAAATTCTTAGCCAAATGTACCATTAAAAAATCCATCACCAGGCGACCATACGGAAGCAGTAAGCATTCCAAATTTATATATTTTTGTTTTTGCAAATTGCAGAAAGCTCCGCCTTTAAGTAACTGCATTTTTCAGTGATCATGAAGAAACTCAAGAAGAAGTGTTAGTGTATTGTGATCTGTCGTTCCATTGCTTATACTTGCCTATACTTGAGCTACCTACATTCGCCTATATACTTGAGCTACCTACATTCGTGTCCGGTCTGATTGTGTATGTAAGAAGCTTGCGAAATTTAAAAACTAAAGCCAACCCATAAAAACCCTCTAACTTCGCATGCTCGCCTGGTACTGAAATTTTATTTCCTGGTAAAAGACGACGAAACAAAAATTTCAAATCAAGACCAAATTCAAAATTAGCAAAAGAAAATAATTCTCAAAATGGTGTAAGTAAGGACATCTAGTGGTTGACCAGTGAACCCTCAAAAATTCAGTTAAAATTCAAATAAAATGACGAAATTTAAAACTGAATCACCAGGCGAGCATGCGGAAGAAGTAGGTATTCAACTATCGTGTAATCTTGATAATCTTTTGCTACGCCTTTAACTCACCGCATGGAGAAATAAAGACCATTGAAGTGAACATGTGAAACAAAGACAGAATGTATGACCCTTTCCTTTTCAATTTTTTTTTACTCTAAGAACGAGACATAGTCAATAGACGAGCATGCAGAGAGAAGAATGTTTAATTTCCCCTTCAAGGGAAGTTCATTAGTTTTAAGCTGATAATCCTCTGATACTGTATGCGTTTCTTTGTTTTTGGTGTGGAGAAATTGGTCAGTGATCATGGAGAAAGAACTTTAAGAACTATTGGTGTTTATTGCTCTTTCTTTTTCATACTCTTCTACATCAGGTTATATGATTCTATCAGCACTCATGCCTGCGCATGCACAATACAGTGATTGCGCACGCAAATTGAGTGTGTATGGTATGGACTTTTTTTTTAATAGGTTTTGTTGCTTCAGAAGGAGTTGTAACGGATTTATCAGATCTTCTCAATTGGCATCAAAGGATGTTACGTGTTATTGTTTCCTCATGATCACAGGATTCCCCGAGGTAACTTAAAATTGCCAAAAGAGTGGTCTAGCTAGCTTGGTACGGCTCGGCATGCTTGATCACCTTTGGCCAGCTCGTCAGTGGGAGTGGGAACTTGCACCAGCCGCTAAACAACCGCACATTATTCATGCCGAATTATAAAAAAAAAGCACTCAAAAACGAAACTGTGTAAAAGATAATTTAATTTAGAATTAAAATTTTTTCTAAGATTCCTTTGGGTGTTATTAAAGGAACCGGAGTGTAGCCCTCCCACGGTTTTGTACAATCAAAACTCCTTGGTTATTGATCCACTCCAACCTTTCATTCAATAACCCCTAATTCGAAGTCACACTAAAATTATTTTGAACTAACGAATTCCATTTAATATTGCTTCACAGTACTGTATAGCCCCTTCGCACATAAAAAAACTTATTCCATTCTTTAATCCACAATACAAAAATATAAATTAGGAACAAATGGTATCTTTTGTAAATTTCATTAAATATAAAACTTTATTCATGTTCTAAATGATCAAAAATAGTAGAGAAAAAAAACCGTCATCTCATCAAGGGTAAAATACAACAAAGACAAAATATAATGATTACTTAAATATCAAATAATCATCAAGTTTCAATAATTAATCATTTGTATAAAAAAAATAAATTCGCAAAAATATTGCACCTGACTCTAATCATTGACACCGTAGTTTACCCTACAAGAAGCTTGAGTGAAAAGAACGCATACAATTATATAATACTGGGCTTTGATCTCGCCGCCTCTATGTATTGTGAGAGCCGATTCTTCACAAATGTCATATTCTTAACAAATACACTTTCTTTTCACTCTCACTCAATGTAAACTATAAACAAACGAGTATCTTTAAGAAAAATCAATTATTTCAAATTATCTTTGATAATTCAAAAGTATATATCGTTCAAGCATTACACTAATCAATTATAAGAAAAAACAATAATAAAAAAATCACTTACCCAGCTCCAAGGATGGTGTGCACAGCATCGTTGCAGTTGGCTTTGAGCTTAATTTCAGCTGTGTATACTATTGTAAATTTTGTTTTCTTTCTTTTTCTTTTTATGATCGGTGCGTAGCAAGAACGATTCCACTTGTTTTTATGTGGTAAATGATATTTGTGTCTATTTTCTTTTCTTTTTTTTTTTTTTTTTTTTTTTTTTTTTAATTTTATATTTCAATGGTTAAGATGTTACTTTTAAATAATTAATAATGATGATGACGATTAGCTTTAAATTAAGTTAAATGATTAATTTTAAGTTGTTTGGTTTTGTTTATTTCCTTAGGAAGAGTTGGGTGATCACAGCCGTCGCTACGATCAGCAGCGATCACAAGCTGCGGTCGTCGGTCTTGGTAGTTGGAGTTGGTGGAGATTTTAATACGGGCAGGGTCAAGTGGGGCTCTAGTGGCGATTGGAAGAGTCAGGTGATGTAGAGCATACCTGACTCGATCGATGGAAACAAAATTAGCTCTTTTTCTTGAGTGATCGAGTGATTTATTCGGTGGATGTTGGTTGGTTAGCCCTCATGTGCATGGATCCGGAATTAATTTCCTAAATGAACTTAGGGTGCTTTCTAGCTCGTGAATTAGGTCTATTATTTTGCGTGGAGTTCACTATTCGAGTGTTCTTGCTCTCTGCGAGGCAATGGCCTCGTGCAGATCCTAATTGATTTCTTTTTCCCAAATAAATGGTAATCTTTGACTTTTCAATATTTTTTTGGTTTTTATAAGAGTTCACTTTTTTTTCTTTAAATTATGAATTAATGATTCAAAAAAATTCAAATTCCCTTGAGGAAATAAAAAAAGATATTGAACTTTGAAAGATGAGAGAGCTGACTTGTGCGATTGACTATTCCAGAAAAAAGAAATAGATCATCGGAAATAAAGCGTGGCAAACGTCAGTGAAAGGATGTTCGAAACATTGAACGAAACTTTGTACGACGATCAAGGGAAATAATTCTTCGTTGTTAATTTGATTCTACGTAAGGAATTCGAATAAAATAAATAAATCCACTGTGGAATTTGGCTTAAGTTTTTCGTGGACATTATTTTAAGGGCCATTTTATTCACAACATTTTGTTTTCTTGTCATCAATGACATGAAAATGAAATGGAAACAAATGGGCCACGAACTAAGAATTAAGGCCGTAAGTCTTTTGCATGCGTAATTCCAAGAGACGTTCCCTGTAGATCTTCGAGCTCGTACATATTATTACTGACGATCCTTTTGATCTTCCCCTGAATAAACTTTGGACAAAGCTTGGCGTTACGTTTTTTAATTTTGTCACTCAAAACAAAATTGCGTTTGAAGACAATTTGGCCAACGCTGAATCTGTATGTCTTACTTCGAGTATTATAGGCTCGCTCATAAACTTTATGAGCTTGTGCCAAGGATTCTTTAACCCGGCTATGTATGAGGTTCATTTTCATAGCCTTTGGGATGACGGTGAGCTCAGAATTATTAAGGGCATTTAAATTCCTTAGCAAGGTGTAATCTGAACCATGTTCTAATTTGGATTGTCCAAATAAGGCTTCGTGTGGCGAGGTACCTATGGCAGAATGAATACTTGTTCTCAATGAACTCAAAATTGATGTCAAGTGTCTGTCCCAGTTAGTTTGGTCTGAGCCAATGTATGATCTAATGGCAGCTAAGATCGATCGATTCGCACGTTCGCTGGCGTTGGCTTGTGGTGAGTAGGCTGCTGTTCGGATGTGTTTTGTTCCGTGAACTTCTAAAAATTTCGAAAATTCTTTCCCTACAAACTGTTTCCCATTGTCAGAGAGAAGTGACTCAGGTACTCCAAAAATTGAAAACACATTGTTTTCCAAGAATTCGATTGCTAATTCTGAGGTCGCTTTCTTTAAAGCTTTTGCTAGAATAAATTTCGTTAGTTGATCGAGACATACAATGACAAACGAATTCCCACCTTTTGATCTCGGATAAGGACCTAAAAAATCCACAAATACATGTTGAAAGGGCCTTTCAACTATAAAAGATTGGCCCATTGGTGGTCTCAAAATTTGATTGGGAGCTTTGGACGATTTGCAGATACTACACTCACCTATAAATGCTTTCACTTGTGTCGCCATATTCGGCCAGTAAAACCGTTTTCTAAGGCGATATAACGTTTTCGAAATCCCACCGTGTGACGCCAGAGGAGGGTCATGAGCCAGTTGGATTAAGTGGTTGGTCAGCGCAGCGGGTATCCACAATTTCCAAACACAGTCATCTTCAATCGGATCCCCTGTACAAAACTTGACCTTCTTATAAACAAAATTGTCTGAAACTTGAAGATCAGGTAGTTGTGGTTTATTCTTCTCTACAGTTTCGATCAATCTCATGTACTCATCCGACCTAAAGGACGGATCAGAGAGATTGACCTGTAGAACATCGAAAGAGCTTTTATTATTATTGTTTTTTTCGATGGTAATCCCATCCGCTGCATATACACGCGAAAGAGCGTCTGGCACTACATTTTGGGATCCCTTTCGATGCTCTATAACAAAAGAGTATCTTTGAAGTCGGAGACTCCACCGCGCTAATCTTCCACTCAAATCTTTCTGACTCATGAGCCACTTGAGGCTTGAATGATCTGTTATTATCTTAAATTCATGGCCTTCTATGTATGGCCGAAATTTTTCCACTCCTAACACCGCCGCTAAGCATTCCAACTCTGTAACGCTATAGTTGCGTTGAGCCTTGTTCAATTTATACGAATAATAGTAAATTGGTTTTTCGATTTCATTTTCATCTAATTGGCACAAGACGCAACCGATGCCAGTTGAAGATGCATCACACACTATGATAAAAGGTTTTTCATAATTTGGGTTGGTCAAAATTGGAGCTGTCGTTAAGGTTTCCTTAAGTTTTTGAAAAGCCTCGATGGCTTCTGAAGGGAATTCAAAAGTTTTACTCTTTTTAAGAGTCTCGGATATGGGCGTAGCGAGTGTTGAATAACCAGGTACAAAACGCCTGTACCAGCCTGTCAGACCCAAAAATCTTCGCACCTGGCGAGGAGTTTTTGGTATAGGAAAATCCTGAATGGCACTGACTTTTTCCGGATCTGTTTTTAAGCCACCACCACCCAAAATAAATCCCAAATACTTAAGTTCCCGAAAGCAAAAACGTGATTTTTCTAAATTTATGGTTAAACCAGCTTTTCGCAAGCATAAAGCCAAGGATTCAAGTATTCGCATATGCTCTTCAAACGTCTCCGATACTATCAGCAAATCATCAAGGTAGACAAATACATTTTGTTTCAATTCATTAGGAACCACTTTGTCCATTAATCTGCATAGGCGTTGAGCCGCATTACAGAGACCAAAGGGCATCACCTTAAATTGATATAAAGGACGACCGGGCACACTAAACGCCGTCTTTTCCCGTGCCGACTCAGCTAGAGGAATCTGCCAGAATGCGTCTTTCAAGTCAACACTACTTATGTAATGCGTTTCCGATTGACGACCAAGCAGACTCTCTATATGAGGAAATGGATAGGCGTCATTTTTCGTCACCTTATTTAACTTCCGCGAATCTAAACATAAGCGATTTTTACCTGGTTTGCGCACCAACACAACTGGAGAGCTCCAGGCGCTTTCGCTTTCTTCGATGACATCTAAGGCTAACATTCTATCCACTTCCTCATACATCATTTTCTGGATGGCTGGGGACACGGGATAGTGTCGTTGCTTTATGGGTTCGGTGTCACCTGTATTTATTGTGTGCTCCTCTAACGATGTCCTTCCAAGCCCTTCTTTGGCATAGGATGGAAACGAACGGATCACATTTTCAATTTGAGCCGATTGATTGGCTGACAGAACATGAGCGTTCTCATTGCATATGCGAAGTGAAGGCGAATCCATTGCAATTCCTGAAATTACTTGTGGAGCTATTTCAAATAATCTCCAAAAACTTACCCCAAGATAAAGGGGTTGATCTAACGAGGGAACTAAATATAGCTTCATTTCCTTGGAAAGATTTTTGTACTCTACGGTGGTTGTTATTACACCAATGATTTGTTGTCGTTGACCGCCTGCGGTCTTCACATTTGAGTTAAACTTTTTAAATGGAATTTTTAGATCTTGGAGCATTTGTACACATCCCGAACCTAGACAAGTAACGCTTGCGCCACTGTCCAAAAGACCAAGGATTTGCCTTCCAAAGATGGACACTTTGGCATAAGGTCTTGGGTCATCAGAATCACAAATTGTTGTGGCACTGATTTCTTTATGTGTTTGTTTCTTGTTCCTAAATCTAGCTCTTAGTTTTTGAATTTTTGGTGGAGTTTGGCTGAATATTTTCTTTCGGATTTCGTTATAATTTTGAAGTCGTTCATGTAATGATTTTTGTTGCTTTTTATTTTCGAGTGAATTTAATTTTAGATAGCTTGGGTTAATATTGGATCTTTCTTGTTTTTCATTTTTCAAAATGGTTATTGTAGGGGATTCATTTAAACTTTTTGAGACTGGAAAAGATGGGGTTGTTATAGCCGGTAAGTTGGGTACGGTCAGTTGTGTTTCATTTAAATTTGATCCGGGGGGTTTGCATTTGGTTGGCAATCCTCCCCGACAATCGGATTGCCCCGTTTCCGGTTTTCCGAACACTTTTTGCAATTCGGGGTGGTTGTGTTTTCCAAACCACACTTGTAACAAAACAGGTTACGCTGCGATTGAGGACATTGCACAAAAGAGTGTCCTTTGACTTTGCAATTCCAACATACATAATTTTGCATATTTGGAGCTTTTATTGCATTGACTTGCAAATTGTCTTCTTCCGTAAAGGACGAATCTACCTCGCAAACTTGTTTTTTAAAACTTGATTGTTGTAGTGGTTTAGATCTAATGAATTCGTTCTGTGTATGTTTTTCGATGGACCTGCAGACATATACCATCTCGGCTAGGCTTTGGGTATTAAAAGTTATCAGAAGTTCACCTGTCCTTCGTTTAACATTTTGTTTGATGAGTTCTATGAGTTCTTTGCGTGACTTAGGCGAATGAAGTCGGGCATTCATCACTAAAATGTCGTTATAAAAACTGTCAAAGCTCTCGTTAGCACCTTGACGACGGTCGAACATCTTTCGCGAAAGCTCTGAATCGGTTTCTATGCCTCTGTACTGCTCAATTAGAGCGAACTCTAAAGTTTGCCAATTTGAATTGGGATTTGTTTTGAGGAATGTCCAAAACCAGCTTTCGACTGTATCCTTAACGAACACATGAAAATGAAGGAAGATGTCTTCCCAAGTGGCGTTATAGCTGGCTTGAAGCCTTCGTAAACGAAACAAAAAATCGTCGACGGTCATTCGCACATTGTCGAATTTGAGTCCCCATTTATGGAACTCAACAACACGATTGCAACTTGTGTTCGAGACACGACTTGGACCGGGAGATTGTTCATTTAAATTAAGACCTTGAATTTGGTCTAAAAAGTTTTGAGCATTTTGACTTAAATGTCCTTGCTGTTGCTCTGCGTCGCCATGGATTTGTCTTATGGGAGGTCGAGCACTACTTTGTTCAAGAGGCGGTTCTAAAATATGTAAGGAATCATTCCCTAAAGGTGGAGTTCGAGCTCTGAGAGTTTCACGAATGGAACTTACAACTTCTTCCCTTATACGCGCCCTTTCCTCTTCGTATTCTGCTTTTCTGGCTCGCAAATCTTCGGCTCTACTAAGACCGATTGTGGCATTGACAATGTTGACAATGTATCTTTGTAGGCTATCGTTTAAAGATACCGTGGTCGGTGGGGGTTCAGTAGGTATATTTGGTTCTCTTTCATGTTCTTCTTCCTCATCGGGAAGCAAATTACTTGAGGGAGCGGCCAAATTTGTATCTTTGGAACGCGAAGAGCGCTCTTTGCTTTGAGCAGTGTCCTTCGACTTGTCTCGTTTTGGAGCCATAGCTCTGAATAACTGCTCACCGATTTATTGGAATTTTATTTAAAAAGTCAAATGTGATTCAAAACAACTTAAAATTCGCTTATTTTACAGCTAACTGCTGCGTAAGCAAAATGTAATTTTGGCTTAAAAATGGGTAAGTATATGTAGATATGTATTTACGTTTATAAATACGTTTATAATTAATATTTAATATATTGAAAATGTATATTCATTGTACCTGTGCGGGGCTAAATACTATACAGTGAAGCAAAAAAAATTACAAAAATAAAAAATTCAAAATCCAAAAAAAATATATCCTACGCACTCGCTCGAGTTTGAAAGTGAAAATGCGACTTAAAATTTACTCATTTAACTTATTTTCAATTCCAAGGTCATTCCACTAATGGCTTCTTTTGTTTTCTTTTTAAGTGAGGCTTTATTTATGAAAAATTTTTACGCTGGTAAATCTCTATCATTATACGCATCAGACGGAAAGTGTTTAATTTTTAACAAATATTCCCTGGACATATATGATGATTTATCCTTATGCCAAACATTTGCTAAAATGAACTCGTTCAATGCAACAGACAAAGTTATTGTCAAATGAACATGCAACTCTCGGACACTGAACATTTTCATTAAAGCTCATTATAAAATCGAAAGTTCGTGCTTCTCAAAACGCAAAAAAAATCGCAAGTATGGGACAGCAACTTGTATGTAAGTATAAAATTCTGTTAGGCAAAACAAATTTTTATAGATGGTGAATAAGATAATTTGATAAAGTTGTTTTTAAGCCCCATGATGGGCGCCACCTGTGTAACGGATTTATCAGATCTTCTCAATTGGCATCAAAGGATGTTACGTGTTATTGTTTCCTCATGATCACAGGATTCCCCGAGGTAACTTAAAATTGCCAAAAGAGTGGTCTAGCTAGCTTGGTACGGCTCGGCATGCTTGATCACCTTTGGCCAGCTCGTCAGTGGGAGTGGGAACTTGCACCAGCCGCTAAACAACCGCACATTATTCATGCCGAATTATAAAAAAAAAGCACTCAAAAACGAAACTGTGTAAAAGATAATTTAATTTAGAATTAAAATTTTTTCTAAGATTCCTTTGGGTGTTATTAAAGGAACCGGAGTGTAGCCCTCCCACGGTTTTGTACAATCAAAACTCCTTGGTTATTGATCCACTCCAACCTTTCATTCAATAACCCCTAATTCGAAGTCACACTAAAATTATTTTGAACTAACGAATTCCATTTAATATTGCTTCACAGTACTGTATAGCCCCTTCGCACATAAAAAAACTTATTCCATTCTTTAATCCACAATACAAAAATATAAATTAGGAACAAATGGTATCTTTTGTAAATTTCATTAAATATAAAACTTTATTCATGTTCTAAATGATCAAAAATAGTAGAGAAAAAAAACCGTCATCTCATCAAGGGTAAAATACAACAAAGACAAAATATAATGATTACTTAAATATCAAATAATCATCAAGTTTCAATAATTAATCATTTGTATAAAAAAAATAAATTCGCAAAAATATTGCACCTGACTCTAATCATTGACACCGTAGTTTACCCTACAAGAAGCTTGAGTGAAAAGAACGCATACAATTATATAATACTGGGCTTTGATCTCGCCGCCTCTATGTATTGTGAGAGCCGATTCTTCACAAATGTCATATTCTTAACAAATACACTTTCTTTTCACTCTCACTCAATGTAAACTATAAACAAACGAGTATCTTTAAGAAAAATCAATTATTTCAAATTATCTTTGATAATTCAAAAGTATACATATATCGTTCAAGCATTACACTAATCAATTATAAGAAAAAACAATAATAAAAAAATCACTTACCCAGCTCCAAGGATGGTGTGCACAGCATCGTTGCAGTTGGCTTTGAGCTTAATTTCAGCTGTGTATACTATTGTAAATTTTGTTTTCTTTCTTTTTCTTTTTATGATCGGTGCGTAGCAAGAACGATTCCACTTGTTTTTATGTGGTAAATGATATTTGTGTCTATTTTCTATTCTTTTCTTTTTTTTTTTTTTTTTTTTTTTTTTTTTAATTTTATATTTCAATGGTTAAGATGTTACTTTTAAATAATTAATAATGATGATGACGATTAGCTTTAAATTAAGTTAAATGATTAATTTTAAGTTGTTTGGTTTTGTTTATTTCCTTAGGAAGAGTTGGGTGATCACAGCCGTCGCTACGATCAGCAGCGATCACAAGCTGCGGTCGTCGGTCTTGGTAGTTGGAGTTGGTGGAGATTTTAATACGGGCAGGGTCAAGTGGGGCTCTAGTGGCGATTGGAAGAGTCAGGTGATGTAGAGCATACCTGACTCGATCGATGGAAACAAAATTAGCTCTTTTTCTTGAGTGATCGAGTGATTTATTCGGTGGATGTTGGTTGGTTAGCCCTCATGTGCATGGATCCGGAATTAATTTCCTAAATGAACTTAGGGTGCTTTCTAGCTCGTGAATTAGGTCTATTATTTTGCGTGGAGTTCACTATTCGAGTGTTCTTGCTCTCTGCGAGGCAATGGCCTCGTGCAGATCCTAATTGATTTCTTTTTCCCAAATAAATGGTAATCTTTGACTTTTCAATATTTTTTTGGTTTTTATAAGAGTTCACTTTTTTTTCTTTAAATTATGAATTAATGATTCAAAAAAATTCAAATTCCCTTGAGGAAATAAAAAAAGATATTGAACTTTGAAAGATGAGAGAGCTGACTTGTGCGATTGACTATTCCAGAAAAAAGAAATAGATCATCGGAAATAAAGCGTGGCAAACGTCAGTGAAAGGATGTTCGAAACATTGAACGAAACTTTGTACGACGATCAAGGGAAATAATTCTTCGTTGTTAATTTGATTCTACGTAAGGAATTCGAATAAAATAAATAAATCCACTGTGGAATTTGGCTTAAGTTTTTCGTGGACATTATTTTAAGGGCCATTTTATTCAGAGTCTCACTTTCTTTAATGCTAGAATAGAGCCGTATTGGGCAGAGTAGGAAGGGGGAATATTGCGAAATTCAAAAATAAGGAAAATATATAAGAACACTGCTACATTCGCATGCTCGCCTGGTAATGAGATTTTATTTCTTGGTAGAAAATGACGAAATAAAAATTTTAAATCAAGACCAAATTCAAAATTAGCAAAAGAAAATAATTCTCAAAATGGTGTAAGTAAGGACATCTAGTGGTCGACAAGTGAACCCTCAAAAATTCAGTTAAAATTCAAATAAAATGACGAAATTAAAAAGTGAATCACCAGGCGAGCATGCAGAAGAAGTAGGGACTCAGCAATCGTATATTCTTGCTTTTGAATATTGAAATTCTTTTGCTCCGCCTTTTCATGGAGAAATAAGAATGAAAGAAAGAAGAATGTCATACGTATAATTTTCCCCTTCAAGCTAAGTTTAGTAATTGTAAGCTGATAATCCGTTTGCTACTGTATGCGTTTTTTGTTTTTACTTTCTCTTGCAATGGTTGTAAGGAAAAAAAGTGAGAAACAAAGAATTCCCATTTTTCATGGTATGGAGAAGAAAAGATCTAGGGGGGCGAATGGCACATTTTAAAACCACTTTAATAAAGTAATTTGTATACTAACATTTCTATCATTTAACTAATACTTTTTTAACTGAAAGCCTCGTAGTGTTGGATTTCAATGTATGTACATATGGGTACTTATGTATGTAGATATATTTTTTGTAGCCGAACAAATCAGCCACCAAGAAGTAGATCACCAGGCTAGCATGCGGAAGCATAGGGGGCCCACTAATTTTAGTTAATTTTTGTTTTTACATATTGAAGACGTTCGTTGTGAGCTCCACCTTCAGCCGATCATGAGAAAGCATTATGAAAAAAGAACAACAACAACACTCACCACATTCAATTGAATTGCAACTCCTAGCTACCAGGTTAGCATGCGGACGAAGTAGGTATATTTAATATTTTAGTCTCCCAAACTTAAGCTTGTGTTAGACTTAATCGTCTTTCATTTTCCCCTTCTCGTCCAACTCTTGGAAGAATAAAATGCACAACTGGGTCGCACGAACTTGCTCCCATGTAATAGATTGAGAATTTCAAACATGAATGTTATAGGAGAAAAAATGCTCATAAGCATAAAATTAATTTTTTAAAAAACTAAAACAACTTTTTTAATAGTTGGAGATAAAAATAGGATGCCATATGATTCAAGCAAATATTTGAATAATTTGTATAGGAGGCTTTTATAGTTATATAAAATTTTTAAAACTTTAAATTTTTATTGATGTAGATACGAATGAAAAAATGAATTTCCCAAAAATAATATTGCACTCTGTTTTTAACTCCAAATGCAAAAGGAGTTGTTTGTCATTAAAACAAGTTCGTGCGACCCAGTCGTGCATTTTATTTTTACAAGAGTTGGACGAGAAGGAGAAAGTGAAAGACGATTAATTCCACCACAGGCTTAAATTTTAAATTTGTGAAGGCGGATCCTCACTTTTTCGCGTGCGAGAATTAAGCTGTGTTAAATTTAAATGTAGTATAGTAAGTTTGGGAGACTAAAATATTTAATATACCTACTTCGTCTGCATGCTACCCTGGTAGCTAGGATTCATTTCTTGGTAAAGAGTGGCAACTCAATTGAATGGGTTGAGTGTTGTTGTTGTTCTTTTTTCGCAATGCTTTCTCAATAGGCAAAAACAAAAAAATAACTAAAATGAGTCTACCCCCTATGCTTCCTCATGTTAGCCTGGTGATCTAATTCTTAATGGCTGCTTTATTTGCCTTAAAAGACATAATAAGTACTCATACAGTAGCAGACAAATATCAGCATACAATTATATAATCTCGTTTGAAGGGGAAATTAAACATTGGGCATTCTTCTTCCACGTGCTATCTATTGACTGTATTTTGTTTTTAGAGTAAACAAAAATTGAAAAAGAAAGGGTCATATATTTTGTCTTTGTTTCACATGTTCACTTCAATTTTCTTTATTTCTCCATGAAGTGAATAAAAGGCGGAGCAAAAGAATATCAAGATTACACGATAGTTGAATACCTACTTCTTGCGCATGCTCGCCTGGTGATTCACTTTTGAATTTCGTCATTTTATTTGAATTTTAACTGAATTTTTGAGGGTTCACTGGTCAACCACTAGATGTCGTTACTTACATCATTTTGAGAATTATTATTTCTTTTGTTAATTTTGGATTTTGTTTTATTTAAATTTTTTATTTCGTGGTTTTCTACCAGGAAATAAAATCTCAATTACCAGGCGAGCATGCGAATGTAGCAGTGTTCTTATGTTTTCTTTATTTTTGAATTTCGCAATATTCCCCCTTCCAACTCTGTCGAATACGGCTCTATTCTACCATCAAAGAAAGTGAGACTCCTTCTGAAGCAACGAAACCTATTAAAAAAAAGTCAATACCATACACACTCAATTTGCGTGCGCAATCACTGTATTGTGCATGCGCAGGCATGAGTGCTGAAAGAATCATATAACCTGATGTAGAAGAGTATGAAAAAGAAAGAGAAATAAACACCTACATTTCTTAAAGTTCTTTCTCCATGATCACTGAAAAATAAAACCAATTCGTCCACACCAATACAACTCAATTCGGAACCATTGCTTGAGAAAGTAAAAACAAAGAAACGTATACAGCAGCAGAGGATTATCAGCTTAAAACTATTGAACTTCCCTAAACATTCTTCTCTCCGCATGCTCGTCTATTGACTATGTCTCGTTTTTAGAGTTAAAAAAAAATTGAAAAAGAAAGGGTCATACATTCTGTCTTTGTTTCACGTGTTCACTTCAATTTTTTTTATTTCTCCATAAGGTGAGTTAAAGGCGGAGCAAAAGATTATCAAGATTACACGATAGTTGAATACCTATTTCTTCCGCATGCTCGCCTGGTGATTCACTTTTGAATTTCGTCATTTTATTTGAATTTTAACTGAATTTTTGAGGGTTCACTGGTCAACCGCTATATGTCCTTACTTACACCATTTTGAGAATTATTATTTCTTTTGTTAATTTTGAATTTTGTTTTCATTTAAATTTTTTATTTCGTGGCTTTCTTACCAGTAAATAAAATCTCATTACCAGGCGAGCATGCGAATGTAGCAGTGTTCTTATGTGTTTTCTTTAATTTTGAATTTCGCAATATTCCCTCTCCCTACTCTGCCCAACTCGGCTTTATTCTAGATTACAGAAAGTGAGACTCCCTCTGAAGCAACAAAACCTATTAAAAAAAAAGTCCATACCATACACACTCAATTTGCGTGCGCAATCACTGTATTGTGCATGCGCAGGCATGAGTGCTGAAAGAATCATATAACCTGATGTAGAAGAGTATGAAAAAGAAAGAGCAATAAACACCAACATTTCTTAAAGTTCTTTCTCCATGACCACTGAAAAATAAAACCAATTCGTCCACACCAATGCAACTCAGTTTGGAACCATTGCTTGAGAAAGTAAAAACAAAGAAACGCATACAGTAGCAGAGGATTATCAGCTTAAAACTATTGAACTTCCCTAAACATTCTTCTCTCCGCATGCTCGTCTATTGACTATGTCTCGTTTTTAGAGTAAAACAAAAATTGAAAAAGAAAGGGTCATACATTCTGTCTTTGTTTCACATGTTCACTTCAATGGTCTTTATTTCTCCATGAGGTGAGTTAAAGGCGGAGCAAAAGATTATCAAGATTACACGATAGTTAAATACCTACTTCTTGCGCATGCTCGCCTGGTGATTCACTTTTAAATTTCGTCATTTTGTTTGAATTTTAACTGAAATTTGAGAGGTTCAAGCGTCCATCACTAGATGTCCGTCCTTACTTACACCATTTTGAGAATTATTTTCTTTTGTTAATTTTGAATTTTGTTTTCATTTAAATTTTTTATTTCGTGGTTTTCTACCAATAAATAAACTCCCTTGGAAAATCAAGATTCAAGAGGGTATTCTACTAAAGATCTGGGAAGTCTCTGTCTTTAAATTTGTGTTTATTTTCCCGTCATAATTCCTCCCTGGTTAGTCTAATAATTGCTGCGCTTCCTACGCTAGGAGCATTTTCTATGACCCCGTGTAATAATTACATTGAAAATATGGACTCCATGGGTGATATAAAGCAAGTTCTTATAATTGCACCAGTAACGCAAACTGATAGGAGCTTCTGTACTTTTTCTCGTACTTTATCAATAGCTGTTTTGGCTCTTTGGTTAACTGGAAGAGTTCACTACAGCTTGGTTCGTTCGTAGATTTCTTGATTTCCCTTGTTCATTTCTAGTAAATTTTGAGCGAGCAATAAAGGCTTTATGCGTGTTGGGATCTTTTTCTTTGAAAACAGTATAATGGCGTCTTTTCTAAGGCATTATGGCCTTCTGTTTATTGTAAAAATTCCACCTCTATAAGATCAAAATAATCCGCATTTGTTTATAAGCCAATTTAATGGTACTTAGAATAGACTATCTATTCAATGATTCCGATAAGTCAAATAGCCATTTTTTAAAATGACACTTTCTAACCAAGCCCAAATCATGTTTCTCTTTAATTTTATGGTGTGAAGAATCACTGACATCTCATCGAGTGATTGAAAATCCATCTTTTTTTTTCACTGAAAATTCCACACAAAATCAAAAGTCCTGCGATTATTTTCCCGTTGTTGAATGTCCCTAGTTTCGAATTATCAAATTTACTCCGTTTAAAGTAGCTCGTTTCAACGGCACATCCCCCAGAAAAACATTTGTTTAGAAATAAAATATTTAAAATAGGACCCCAATAAAAAAAACCATACACAAATAGAAACAGCAACAGAAATCAACAACAAAAGAAAAAACCCTTAAGTTTCAAAAGAGACAATACCCATTTATAGAGCAATTGAGTGTCACAGTCACAATGCCATCTTCAAATACGAACGACTTCTCGAACAAGCCCCCAATTGACAGTGACATTAAGAAGCCGTTTTATTTCGATTCTTCGCTCCTCGATGAAGATATATACATACCAAAGGAGAATATAATTCATCATTAATGCTACGTTCTTCCGCTAGCCAAAAGGAATCCGACAAACAATAAAGTTGAGCATAACCAAGCCCCTTATTTGATGTTACATTTTTGTTTTCCTTGTTTCCCCCGACTTGACTTCTTCCGGAGCCAACAGAGCAGCGCACGACATCGCCACCGACTCCATGACATTTCTCTCGCCCATCATCGGCACAACGTGCAGCGTGCCCAAACATATAAATGTTACTCCAGGGATGCCTTACTGCGCGCTGCTATACACAACCTAGAAGGCCTAACTTTTTGTTCCACACAGGCATAAAATTCTTATGGGGACTTTTTTTTGTTTGTTCATGCCTATTCAGTGTTGAAGAACTTGCGACTTTCATTCAAATGCGCCATCATGATGGCTCACCATTCCAACGAGATAAATTTCATCTCAGACTTGGGAGAACTCTTAAGGAAGTTGCAAATATTCCTTATTCTTCCATTTTGGACGAGCAGAGAGAAAAAATATTAGACGAAAAACGTGTCCGTAATAAAATTATTTTTGCCCAACTTGATGACGATTCAAGGATGACGAAAATAAAATACAAAAAAATAGACATCCCCGAAGACGATTTTACAGAAATGAGAACGAGTTTTTTATGCTAGGGAATGGAAGTTGCATTTTTACTCGAGAGCCATCTTGGCCAAAAGTATTTTCATTGCTTTGAAGGAAGTTAGTTTGGAATTAAATATGTTTATTTTTTTTTTAGATTTTAATTTAATTTAATGTTTTTGAGTTGGGTAGAAAAAAAATACTCAAAATAACTTTTTTTAATACATCAGTGACGGAAATTTATACTCTGGGAAATTGTGTGAGTTATAAATAACGCACTTAACGGCAATAGAAGTGCAGACCATGCAGACCATTCTAGGGGCTATATTGATAATAACCCGAGCAACTTTGTGACGTGCTCTGCAGTCGGTTCTGTTGCTGCTGATGAGCCACAAATCTTTGAATCGAATCAATAAAAGATGTCCACAAGCATATACAACATCATCATCATCGGCTCGACAACCGAGTTCCGGTCCTGGCCTCTTTCAACAAGTCTCTCCACCTATCCCAGTCTCTAGCCGACGCCATCCAGTTGCGCACCCCAAGGCTTCGGGCGTCCTGGTCTACGCCATGTCTCCAGCGCAAGCATGGCCTACCACGACGCTGTCGTCTACCATAGAATGTACCACTAAGAACTTTCCTAGCAGGTTCCTCTTCGCTCATGCGAGCTAGGTGCCCTGCCCACCGGAGTCTACCGAGCTTAATTTTTGTCACGATATCTGCTTCTAGGTAGATTGCGTACAGTTCATGATTGTACCATCTCCGGAATCGTTCTTCCTCACATATGGGGCCCAACAATTCTCCTTAAGACTTTTCTCTTGAACGCAGCTAAGAGGTCGGAGTGCCTTTTGCTAAGCACCCAAGTCTCGGATCCATATGTGAGTACTGGCAGGACCATGGTCCTGTACAGCAGCAGTTTTGAAGTTATGGTGAGATTTCTGGATTTGAAGAGCTTTGACAGACTATAGTAGCATTATACACGCTTAGGCTAAAAATGCTCAAAAAAAACAAAACCTCAATGCTCCCACTAAAATCCTAAAAATTATAACCGATATTTCTGGATAAAACTATGAGGCACGGACCAAGTATGGCCGATTCATTTTTCAGATGGTTTTTTTTATTGTAACTTGAGTCACTATGTTCTAATTAACCACGAGTTTAAAAAGAAGGAGAACTGGAGTCCCTTGCCGCACCAGATCCCCTGAGAACAGTGAACAGTGAGAACCTCAATCTTGCCACGGCCTTTTACGCGCAAAAATGCATCTGCCCTTTGACTTTCCGGTCTTTCAATAAGGCGAATTTTTCATGATGATCTTGATTAGGTTAGGTCAATAGGCTGCCAGTTGATCTTGTTACTGTCGCACTTAGATCAATGTAGATCCATTGTGATACTTTAGAGGTTGTGATTCACATGTATTGAAACCTATGATAATTCTATGTCATTCAAGCCCGTCAAGCTATAGCCTGAAATGTCAGAGGGTACTTCTAAGTTATTGAAGATATGTCTGTCGTCACATAAATATCTGGTTGAGAACAGGTAGTGGCCTTCTAAGAATGTGGTCCTCTCACATACCCACAATTGAGAAATCATCCCTCAACAAGGCCCGTAGGAGCATGTGGCAGTGATGAAGCCCATTTTCACTTGAGTGGAGGCATCAAAAATCAGAACATGCGCTATTGGGTTGATAGCAATCCCCAAGAATTACATTCCCAGGGTTACATTGTGTTGTCCAATTTATTCAGATGGAATGGAACATGTTGAAGGAATTTTTTTTCCACGACTTGGACTAAGGGGACATTTTGTTTCAACAGGATGGAAAAAAAACTCACATTATAAAGATATAGAAGGTGGTCAGCTGGTTCACTCAAATTTGACACTTTCCATTTCATTTGTGGGTTTTTTTCAGAATACCCAGTTTATACCAGCCGTTTAGTCAAACTTGACATTACATTGATGGGGAAGATAAGAAAAGTGCGCCCCGCAATTCTGTATGTCTGACAGTAGCCCTTAACTCCGCATGAATGTGATGATTTAGCAGTAACGAACTGGATGGACTGCATGCTTTACAGAATACTTATAAATGCAGAAAAGGGTGATAGCAAGTTAAAAGTAAGGTTGTTTAGAGGCACTCCAAAAGGTGGAGTCTTGTCTCCTGTACTTTGTCTTGTCGTCCTCAACCAAATCTTGGTAGAATTAAGACGGTATCAAGGCCGTCGAATGCGCCGTTGAGATCGTGTGAATGGCCTTGGCAAATTTTGTTCTTGCCTTTTGCGAACAAGTGACTTTCGATAAACTCAGTAATTGCGCGAGAAGCTATGGACTAAACGTTAACCCACTGAAGACAGAACTGGTGTTGTTAACAAGAAACACAAGATTCCCAACATGTACTCGCCAACCATTAACAGGATTCCGCTTCAGTTTTCGGGCAGTGTCAAATATCTTGGCGATGAACTTGATCGTAAACTAAACTGGGAAGAAAATACTAAAGAAAGGGAGAAAAAAGCCTCTAAACTTTAAACTTGCAGTAGAATTTTTGGTAAAAAATGGATTATCAGCCCCAGAACCATTTATTGGCCATAATAAGACCAATTCTTACGTCCGCATGCTTGGTCTCGTGGCCACCCTTAGAAAAGGAAACTATTCGAAAAAACCTGACAGAAATTCAAAGATGTGGGTGTATTTCTACAAACAGTGCTGTTAGAACTACATCAACGGCAGCCCTAGAAACTTTTCTTTCACTTACTCTGCTCGATCTGTTCAAGAAAGAGTTGACAGCCAAGAGTGCTTTAAGACTTAAATAGTGCAATTATTGGAAGAGAGGGCTCTTGGGCCATAGAACTATATTGAGTTTCAAAAAGACTACGTTACACAGCACTTAGATTTTTACCCAGTTGCAATAACAGATATCCGAATGAAAACCGGGCCATTAATGCTGATCATGCTTCGGTCTTTACGGACGGTTGCAGGACATACGAGGGGTTAGGGTCAGGCATCTACTCAGATAACCCACCTTTTAACAGATCAATAAAGCTTCCAAGTGAAGGTGCTTGAAATTTTGCCAAGTCCCAAGATACCTTGGCTCGTATAAAGTAGTTAACAAAAATATCGATATCTTCATAGACAGCCAACCGACAATTAAAGCTAGTTCATCAATCACTATTAAGTCGAAATTAATGCATGTTGCCACAATGAGCTGAGAGTTCTCTTTGAAACGAACATAGTTACCCTCATAAGGGTTCCGAGAAATCGTGATATAAACGGAATAGAAATGGCAGGTGAACTAGTCAAAAACAGTACATCTGTTGATCCCATACAAATCTATACCTCGGTACTTGTGCAATTGAAACAAGATAAAAGCAAAATTCACCAGAACTTCCTTGAGGCCAAATGGTCAACAATCTCAACTTGTCGGGTTTTAAGGACTCTATAATGGTCGAATATTTCGAGGAACATAAACAGTATTTACTCAAGATAAGCAAGCCTCAACTATCCATCTTAATTGGAGTCCTAACAGGCCACAACTCAATAAGAACTCACTTGAGCAGAATGGACATTAGCTCGTCGAACTTCTGTAGAGATTGTCAAAATGAAGAAGCGGTGGAGGGCTCATCTCATTTCTTTTGTGAATGTCTCAGCCTAGCCAAAATCAGAAATTCAGAATTAAGGATGGTTCAGGGAGGCATCGAATACCTAAGTTCTCTTCAATCTACTCCCTTCTCTTCCAAACACCTTCTTTATCGACTTGCTTTGAGAGCACAATGGGTACATTGATATCTGAGTGAGAGTAGAGCTTTGTCATACCATCACCTTTTCTAAGCTATCCTGACCTAACCTTACTTATCACTTTCGCAGACAAATAAATTGGTCCGCTTTTTGTATAAGGCTCATTTTGGATTATTCCAATTGAAATCGTCCAATGGGAAAGGTCAGCTCGAATTAAAATTCGCTCAAACAACTTTGTCATCATGATGAATCATCTATCATCTGAAGGCTCTCTGTCCAAAGAAAAAAAAATTATTATTTGGGACGATACCAGTTAGAAGAGAGCGACCTATCTTTCTTGAAGGTACCCCAAATACTAAATTTTCTAAGAACAATAGATTTGGAGAAAGAAATGAAAAATAAGCAAGATCATCCGGATTTATGTGGGGGCACAATAGATCTCTAGGTGGCAGTGCAAAGCCCCCAATATATACATAATTATTTCATTTATTCAAAGACTCTCTATCGTGTATCCCTTAGTTCAAGTCATTAAATACCCTATTACATTAACCCCCAAAATGGACGTTCTCCCATTTTGCTCCTTTTTAAAAAAATGAATGTAAATATTTCAATTGAGTCGGAGTGTAAAAAAGTACTTAAAACTGTTCAACTTTAAATTCTGGACATTTCTAGCTATAGCTCAAAGCATCTGCAGCTAATGCCAATAAAACTTAGAGGGCGCCAAAGTTCCCTAATTAGGTTTTTTTTTTATTTTTTCGAATGAATTCCTTGTTATCATATAAAAGTATTAAATCTCAAAATGGTTTAGGCACCGACACATCTCACGCCACTACCCCCCCCCCCCCCCCACATTTTTTTTTATTTTCTCGGTATTTTTTTTATCAAGGAGGCATAACAGGAAGTATTTTATGTCATAATTTGTTGGCAAGTTTTTAGCCACCTCTATTAATTAGCCTTGATTGCCACCAGCAAGATAGCTTTTGTATACTCAGATCTTCCTTTCAACCTCATCCGTAATCTCTCCTCAAATTCTGATGCAAACTTCTACTTCCTAATTTTTTCTCGTGCATAAACCACTGAATTACAAGTAGAGCTATTTACCTAATAAGCTATAAGTTATTCCAACATGTTTGATGTCTCTTTCAATGCCATGATGTTATTCACATAAAATGATCCACTTATGGCTTCATCCGAACTTCGTATATACACCATAACTCCCCTCCTTGAAACGCATTAGTTTTTCGTATAATAAGCTCCTCGAACATCTGCCTCATTTCTCTCGAATAGAGGAAGCACGTATTCAAGTTCCGGAAAATAATATTTTATGCCTGATTACACTGATAAAACGTTTTGTGTGTGTCAAATATTATGCTCATAAAATTGCAGCGCGTTAGTGGTGATGATTTTAGGTCCAAGAAATAAAATTAGGGCGTTTTTTGTCATTCTTTGTGTTTCATTAATTTCGGGTAGGTGGTTTGTTTGCTATTCTTTTTTTTTTTTTTTGTTTCTAGTTTACGTTTAAAAGATGACAATAGCAAGAAAATTACATGATGATAAATGGAGCCAGGATGTGTCCCTTATAGGAGAAGATGATGATGATGATGAACCCCAGAATCATGTTTTATGGTCGTAAATCGTAAATCGATAGAAAGTGATTTATGGAACTTGGTTGGCATATTTGCAAGGACAAAAAGCAAATTCTAAAAAGTTCAATATGTTTTCGGATGAATGTCATAACATGGTTCCAATTGGAAGGTGAGCAAACGATTTAGTGAGGGCGAACGATGAAAAATTGTATTTTTGACGAGGAAATTCCTTGGAAAATGGACTTTATTCACAAGAAATGTCAATACGTTTAACAAATGAACAAACAGTTTAACGAAAGCTTAACTAATTTTCCCGGTAGTGCGAGTAGATTGTAAACAAAAACTACATAAAGCATCAGCTAAGTTTCTTACGAGAATCTTAGTTCCAAATTTTCGATCATACCTAATGAGGTGATAGGAAGCACTAGGCTTTACAATATAATCACAGCAACCTGTTGGTCTCTAAGATATTCGCACCGCAAATCAAATAAACCAAGTGCCTATCGGGGAAACGCCAAGAGTACGCATTCATTAGCTGACAAGTGTGCACTTTTCAAAGTGACAATCTTCAGCTCTGACTGTTTCCTTGTTACCGAAAAATTTGGAGCTGGACTGCTTAGTATCAAAAATTGGGATGTTGCCTAAAAAGACATTCAACGGTTGATGACTAAGCACACCTGGAGTTGCAGCAGTCTATAGAGAGCACCTAAGTGAGAAGCTATTCGTTGTGCATCAACCAACTAAGGTAATCAACTATTAGTGGTCACAATCTTCCAACGATATTTAAGAGCTAGTTGAAACCATCGTAGAGTATCAAATAGCCAACACAAAGAATATGTGTTGTACCTGGATAAAGTTACCGAAAAGACAGATGCACGATTGCCAAAGGTTTGAACAAAAGCAGTTACCGAAGACGCAAGAAGACCCTGCGAAGAAATAGGAAGTTTTATCTAGTCGAAATCGCAGAGTCACGCTATTAAAACTGCTTCAAAAAGGCCCTTTAAACTACTAATAGGCTGCTGAATTTCTAAGACCGGAAGACAGGCTCTTTGAAACAGTGAAAGTACGTGTAATCAAAACACCGAAGTGCAGGGAATATAAGTTGCATTTAAACAGCAACTTTTAACCGGGAGTTATTTAGAGCGAGTGATGGAACAAGAAGATATCCCTTTTCTTGTCAATTGAGGGTCAGTTTCACCACCCAGCATCGAAGAGGTCGAGTAATCTAAAATATAGCTTAGGAAAGCGAAGGCCATCGCTACTCATTCCTAAACTTTTTGAGTGAAGAGTGTGTTGAGTTCATAAAGTGCTTTCATCGAATTATCAAAAACAAGTATGGGTGAAAGGAATCATTTCCGTTGAATCGAATATTTGGTCCATATGGCTCTTTTACAAAAAACGGCAATCTTATGTCCTGCAAGAACTATCGAAGCATATCCCTGCTAAACTTCCCTTATAAGATTCTATCAAACGTAATATGTGAATTGCACGATTTACTAACCCCTTACGCTGTTACTTCTGTTTAATGGCTTCAAGTTTTGTGCGATAAGCAGAAAGGGAGAGCTGACTCTGAGCTACTGGGCTCTCAGAAGAAGAAGATGCAATTACAAATTATATAAGCTATTCCCGAAGATGTGAACTGGATCAGTCACATCGACGACACGGATGGAAATAATGGTTTAAACCTAAAAGATCCGAGAAGATTCGCCTCCAGGCTCGAAGTAACAAGGAAAAAAAGAACTTCGCGTTTAAAGACTAAGTTATTGCGGATGCCAAAGATCTTGTCTTGGGAGACTGAAGGGAGTTTGCTCCGGATTGCAGAGAATAGCTCGGAAGTTATTAAGTCAGTATGTTTGCCTCATCTTACGAGAACTATTGAAGCATACTTCTTTTAAACATGGTATACAACATCCGTTTCAAAGTTCCATGTGAAGGTCTTTAGCCGTTCAGCAACACTTTAATCGGATAATTCAGTACGCACCGGTACGTCATTCGGCTCAGTGAATCGACCTAATAACAACTCTTTACAGTGAAGCACATTCTGGCAAAGACCAATGAATTTTCAGTCAAGATTCACCATCGTTTCATCAAATTTGAAGTGAAAAATTAAGTAAAATTTAATAAAACCCTTTGACTAGTCGAAATTTAAGTTATTTTTTTGATTCCTTTAATTTTTTTTAAATCTTGTTTTTATTACAATTTTTTGAAAAAAAAAACAACTAAAGTAAATGACATTGATGAACAATCAAGCACACATGGGAATAGAGCTTATCTCATAGATTCACTAGTTTACTGTGTTAACTTCTCATAACAACTCGTTCATTTGCAATTATCAAAAGTCTGTTTTCAACTAAACTTAACTAGGTGGGAGTTATGAAAACTCGATCATCAAACTTCTTAGCACATTAAGGGAGTTTGATGATCGAGTTCCCATAACTCCCAGCCTACAAATTTCGTTTAAAAGCACTCAATTTGTCGATTCTTCATCTTCAATATTAATAAACCAGTAGTCTACATAATTATTAAATGATAAAAATACATCATGGCGCAACAACTCGCGGAGAACTATATTGGTCTAGGGTCTAGTAACTTCCTAACCATCTGCGTGTTGTTGGCGAGAATAGAGGAATTTTTAAATTTCCCGGCGAGTCCGAAGAAGACAAAACTTACTCTTGGAGGACTTTTCACTTCCTCTCAAGAGAAATTACCCCTGAATGTGTAATACATGACAAAAAATAGAAATCCAGTATGACAACTTAACAAGGACTTTCATTGTCAAACAACAATTCAAACTAATCTAACAATACCATTAAACCAACTCAACCTTCTCGACTATTAACTAAATTACGGTTAATAGAAACCATAACCACCACCACGAGGTTCAAGGATACGGTGACATGAGCGTCAATATTTAATCTATGTCATTACTCTCTCACACACATGTGTTGTGCAGTTTAAGTAAATAATACAATATTCTAAAAGGAACCTATCCCACGCCGACATCGTTACATATATATTTTTACACAATCCCCCCAACCCCACTGACTCTTTTCTCTACAAATGTTATATTGTCAAAATTGCTCCTTTATTTCGTGTTCATACAACAAAAATAATTAAGCTTTCCCGCCGAGTCATTAACTGTTATTGTTTAAGTCACGGAAATATCAAATCAAATTCACTTTCTTACTTCGCGTTTTCTAAAAAAAAAAAAAAAAAGTTAACCTAAAATGAATAAGAAGTAATAGTAAGTACATTTATGCAGTCATTTCGGTATGTGTAGGTCAAATCCTGGAGGGATTACTAGAGAGAATACAAGAAAAAAATGGAGCAACAAAACAAAAACCAGAACAGGCAAGCCCGAAGGAGTGCGTGCCCCAGAGTTATTTCATGCTGTTGCCTTCCCTTAGGAACGCGATTCAAGTTGACAGAAAACAATAATGTCGATGACGCGGGAAAAGCTTTTTGACTGATGATTATAACAGTCAGTGGCGGTGGTGGATTTGGGGTGACAATAAGTTTAAAATTGGAATAATGAGATTTATAAGAAAGGGCGCCACTTATTAGGCAATTTGTTGACAATCTTTTAATTTGGTTTTGGAAAAGAAAAGGAATCATGGATCGGCCATTGAAAAGTTCTCAGTGACAACTTAATTTACTCGAATCGGGAGTAACCAAAAATTGCTGCAACATATTGACAGAAATCTGTTATACAGCGCTTATTTATCAGCAGGAATCTTAAAGCTTACACCATTTTACATGATGTCTTTAAAAACCTGACGACTCACTGTAATATATACAGGTAATGGCAAGATACAGAAGTATCAGGATTCAAAAACAACTGCATCTGAGGTTTTTGAGAAAGTTTTAACATCACCAAGGAACACGACTATAACTCCGCAATAATAAGGGCCCGAATAACTTTACTCATAATTTTTGAAAAACAGCTATATCCAACCTAATCTATCGTTTTGATAAAAAAAATACCGCTTATTTACTGTTGAAACAATCGCATTCAATCTTTTCCGCCCCTAGAATTGCAAACCTCAACAGAAGATACCATCTAAATCAAATCCCTCCCTGTTATTAATAGGGTAAAAAACGAAAGTACACGAGCCAATTTACAAAAAAAAGTACGTAGTAAGTCAATTCTATAGCATTGTCACACGTGAGAACAATAAAAATTCCTCTGTTTTTTTTTTGTTGTTGTATGCGAACATGAATAGTTTACTATTTCCGTATCCTTATGCCATCATAACCAACAACAATGAAGTACACTCTCTATGAAAATCAATAGCTTTTGACCTCGATTTTCTATTTCGTTTTTGGTTTTATTTCTCTGTTGTTTTTTTTACAATTGTTGTTTTTGTTTAATATTTTTGTATCTATTTATGGACGTTTTTTAACGTTTCAAGTTTTCTATAACAGGTAAATGGAACTTGGGAAAGGTATTGTCTTCAAATCTATGTTGAGAAGCCCTTACCTAGTTAAATTGTGTTTTATTGGATAGGCAAGGTTTTTTCAATTGGCTTGAAGTAAAAGTTTCTTAGAAAAGAAAGTACAAAGCTCTGATAAACTTAAAGTCTGAACAGACATATCATTCAAAAACTAAATTTAACAAAAATTGGGTTTGTTTCACAATTTTTGAAAATGTATTCAAACTACTCGTAGTTTCAGAAAAATAGGTTTTTCACACTTTTGGAGATAAAGAATAGTTTAGGTTTTTAAATGAATAGTTTAGGTTAAGTTAAGTGTAAAAGAAGTTAAATAGAAGTATAAAAAAGTGCCGACATGAAATAACGAGGGCGACGAAGTCCAGAAATTAATGGAGTAATAATTTTATTAGACAATTCAAATGGCATAATTGAAGAACTTGTATTCTATTTAAAACTGTTTTTAAGACTTTTTATGTGGATCACTAATGATTTTGTCGAACTAAACTTAACAATGACACGACTATGTAGGTTGACCATGACCAACGTAACAAGCCAAGTAAAAATAGCCGGATTGCTATCCAGACCAATCAACATCTTTAATGGACTCCGACAAGGGGACGGTTTGGCCTGCCTCCTCTTCAACCTGGCGTTGGAGAAAGCAATCCGTGACTCTGGCACGGCAACAAGAGGGACCATCGTCAACAGGTCCAGCCAGTTACTAGCTTACGCAGACGACATTGACATCATCGGAAGAACCGAACAAGCTGTACACGGTTCCTTCATCCAGATCGAGCAGGCGGCACAAAATCTGGGGCTTCACATTAGTGAAGGTAAAACAAAGTACATGGTGGCGTCGAATGCGAGAGGAACAGTTGGTCAAACAATCAAGGTAGCGGAGCACGAATTTGAAGTGGTGCAATCCTTTAAATACCTTGGGTCAATAGTAGCAGCCGATAACAATATAGAAGAAGAAATACGCGGGCGGCTTCTCAAATCCAACAGAGCCTACTACAGTCTGTCAAAGCTCTTCAAATCCAGAAATCTCACCATAACTTCAAAACTGCTGCTGTACAGGACCATGGTCCTGCCAGTACTCACATATGGATCCGAGACTTGGGTGCTTAGCAAAAGGCACTCCGACCTCTTAGCTGCGTTCGAGAAAAAAGTCTTAAGGAGAATTGTTGGCCCCATATGTGAGGAAGGACGATTCCGGAGACGGTACAATCATGAACTGTACGCAATCTACCTAGAAGCAGATATCGTGACAAAAATTAAGCTCGGTAGACTCCGGTGGGCAGGGCACCTAGCTCGCATGAGCGAAGAGGAACCTGCTCGGAAAGTTCTTTGTGGTACATTCTATGGTAGACGACAGCGTGGTAGACCATGCTTGCGCTGGAGAGATGGCGTAGACCAGGACGCCCGAAGCCTTGGGGTGCGCAACTGGATGGCGTCGGCTAGAGACCGGGATAGGTGGAGAGACTTGTTGAAAGAGGCCAGGACCGGAACCCGGTTGTCGAGCCGATGATGATGATGAAACTTAACAATACTATTTCACTTAGATTATTCATCAAGAAAATGAGAGTGCAGATTACTTACAATTTATTGAAACAAGTGGCGACACTGAAATTCCCTCTTTCACACTTAAAGAAGTAAGAACCAACACAAGCTTTCAAACCAAAAATCACCCAATATTTGTATTGTTCAGTTTTTTAAAGAGTTCTCCTCAAAACACTTCAAATTAATAAATTCAAAATATGCTGATATATTGGTGATATTAACATTGAGTTTCAATCTCAAAATGGCTTATTAAGTCATCAATCTTCTCTTTTTCTTTGTATTTTTCGTGTGGTTACAAAATTTGAGATTGATCACGCTTCCACTTATTCATAAAATATTCCAGCTTCTCGGTAGGATATATTCCTTACTTCAAACCTATGATCTTTTTTGTCATCCAGAGAAAAACTTCAAAGCAAAAATTCAACAATCGTCTTGTTAAATTAACAATGTGTACTTTCACTCGCAGAAAACTTATAAATTTCTACGATTTAAATTACAATTTGTTCATGAACAAAATTAACAAGATTCTATTTCTGACAACATTACAGTTGAATTGAAACTATGTCATGTTAATTCAACATGGAAAGCTTGCAAATTCAATTAATTTTAAATTGTTAACATAACCGCAATGATTTTTTTTTACCAAATTTTTGCCATTTTAACATGAACCCCTGTTAATTTCAATTTTCCTATTTAAAATATTGGATAAGTTTTCATATAACTATTTTAAAAATTATTTTCCTGATGAAATTAACATGGTTTTGATATAAATTGCCGATGTGTCTCTTTATTTAAACAGAGCAAAGTGTTAATATTTTAACATTGAAAAAAAAATACACATTTATCTATAATTTTTGGGTGATTCTACGTAATATTTTCCCTTAGTGTTCTGTCAAGTTTTACACCAAAATAAAAATAATATAAAATGTTTTTTTTTCGACTGGAGGTTATTTTGAAAGAAGCTCTATTTTCAGACATTCTGAAGGCTTTAGCAAAATTTTGCACTTGAACAGTATTTCCAGTTTGTTTCGACTCTACTTTGAGAAATTGCTCAAAAAAAAAAATTGCTTTGAAAAAATTTGGCACTTGAACAATTTGGTCAGTTTGCTTCGGCTCTATTTTGTAGACATTGCTCAAGGCTTTGACAAAATTTGGCATTTGGGACTTGAGTACAAACTCCATTACCAGTATCATAAATTACCAAAATAATACAGGTACCACGTGACTCTTAAAAGTAAGGTATAATCGAAGTATTTGGAATTTAAAAAGATTAAATTCGGTGTACTACAAGGAAGTGTATAAGGACCAGCTCTGTATATTTTAAACAGTAGAGATAATCTAGTCAACAAAAATGATATTATGAACACTTTAGCATCTGCTAAATGTTTTGTGAAGGCAACAGGAATATTGCAAAAGCTCAAACTATTTATTTTCTACAAGTGCAAATGATATTGTTATTTAAATCTAAATTTTAAATAAAGAATTAGTTCAACAATTCAGAAATGAAAACAATTATTTTAATACTTTTGATTATTTTCACAATCACTTTTTTATTATGTCTTCGAATTAATTATTTTAGTTCGAGCCATACTGTCATGGAATTCATTTTACTAAAGGATGTTCCAATAGGTATTTCCGAACTGACAGGTGATATCGGCCATATTGTTGAAAATACATCTGTCAAAATTTGAAAGATTACAATCCACACGAGTTCTACAAAATTGCAATGCATGCAGAGAAAGTCTGTTTCGTGTGGATTTTGGATTGGATGACTCATACTCGTACACGTACATCCTTCAACAGAACGACGCCAACGTGAGGCCAGGTCATCAACATCAACGGAGAGCGCTATCGGGCTAGTGAAATTAATTTCTTTTGGGCCGAATTGATTTATATGGACACCGATGATATGTGGTCTCAACATTACATGCCACAATAAGATCTTAGCCCGTTAGACTTCTTCTTGTGAGGTTTTCGTCACAAGTCTGTGCCAATAAAACACTGTCCTGAAAGACAACAAAATGAATGCCTTTGGTCAAAGCCTGGTTTATTCCATAGAGTTACCTGCTGATGCTCCAATCAGCGAAGCCGCGGCGGACATTGCATGATGCTATATTAAATATAAAAATCGTACAAATGGGCTTTCTAAATAATTTATTCAAATTTAAAGATAGGAAGAGCTTAACTTAGAACTAATATCACTACTTACTAGTGACTGTTATTTGACCAACAAAAACTGACAAATTCAACCTCTGGAGCAGCAAGAGAAACTACTGATTCTTGTAGACTATTTCAACCTAATCTATCGGCAAAATATAAACATAAAAATTAAAATGTATTAGAGGGGCTTTCAAAAAAAAACGAAAAATTATGCCGTTTAGTCAGTTAAAAGTGCACGCGCAGAATTGAAGTTCACGTATTGATATACATATAAATGATAATTTTAGTACAAGTAAAAAGTTCTCAAATTGTATATTGAGAACTTAAACGCGCAACATTTCGAAAAAAACAACTAACATTTTGTTCCAACCCCCTTCTCCAAAAAGTTTAAGGTATTCGTAACAGTGATAGAAACAGAAACGATTTTTGTATTGTAAATTCACACATGAGAGAGAGAGAGAGACTTCTAAATGATTGACGTCGGTATACCACAAGGAAGTCTCAAAGAACCAATTCTGTTTATTTAAAATAATGATATTACGAACACCAATACATTTCTATTCTAACTTGTTCAAGATGCTACCAGACACAAAGTTAAAACAAAAAACTCAATTACCATAATAACATTATTTTATATTGAGCTTCCCGTTGGTCCCCTTATCTTATTTCATTTCACTAAAATGTGACTTTTTCCATCCTGAAATGAAAATTAGATATAAATGGAAAAAATCAAGTCTAAGGAGGAAAAGTTGAAGAAGGTCTTTTGTGTACTCTTGATGTCTCGAGGACAAAAATAACACTCAATTTATGTTTCAAAATATTTAAAAAGATAAAATTATACCTTAAGGGCTCGCATAAGACAATTTGAATGATTGAGAGGAGACCGACACTCCTCATACATACAAGAAGAAGAAAAACAATAAAACACACAAATCATTGAAAAATTCCAATTCCGTCAATTTTCTCCCCAACTGAATTAGGTAATATTAGTTTCAACAACCGTTCCCGGGCGCCATTTTTCATGGTCTTACTTACTCTCCCAAATATACACTTTGCCTAAGGATATAAATTAAATTTGTTAATGTTTCGGGGTCACTTAGCTACCATTGGGGGAATTTCTTTTACACCTGCGGGAAAGTTATTCGCTGTCAGGGGGTAATTCATTATCAAAAGTGTTCTACATGTGCTGGAAATAACTTCCAGGCGTAGAAGATGTTTTTGTTCGAATATCAACCGACTTTTCCAAATGATTAAGGGTAGTTTTAATGCTTGTTTATTTTTGTTTCTTTTTCCAGCAGAAGATTAATGAAGCCGTGATATTGTTTTTCTTTTCAATATTTTCTTTATACTTTTTTTTCTAAGAGGAACTCTCTAACAAAAGTTTTGTGGATAATATTATTATCCATGAAAATGTTTTGTATTGCACCTTTGTTTATTTTGGGAAAGTTGCTTTGACAATGAAATATCAATTATAATTATTATACATGACATTTTTGTTTTGTTGGTTTCAGCAGCTTCGGTGTTAGGGGTTTTTATTCTTTTGTCTGGTTTTAGACATAAAGGTCAGTACTTTTATTTTTGTCATGGAAATTAGTAAAATGGATTTTTATTCGTAAACAAATTGTTCTTTGGACGAACTTGCTTGTGTGGTTCAAGGCAATAATGTGGTCAAGCATTGAAAGCATAAAATATTACGTAAACATTAATTCTTGCCGTCCCTTTTCAATAACTAAACTGCAACATATTTTCGCAATTTCTTTTCTGTTTGAAATGTACAAGGGGTCCCTTAATATCAATTATGTTTCTGTGTTCATATGTTGCCATTAAGGCAGTTGGAAATAGGCTACAAGAATTCGGTATTTTTCTGGTAAAAGAATTAGTCAGACATAGAAAAATAAAAAGAAATCAACTTATCCGTGTGGGTTGGTTTGTCTTTTTGTTTAAAATTGTCAAAGTCCGAAATTCTGTTTTGAGTTAAGATAAAGAAAGATTTTAGCTTCAAAAATTCTGCACAAAAAATATATTGACACTTTTTACATCTAATATTTACTTGGACTATGTGGACTTTAAAGTTGGAATCCCACTTTCAAATTTAAATAGAAAATAATCAAGTTTTTCAGCGGAACTTTACAACAAATATTTCAAATATTTGTGCCGCCCAAATTCTAAGGAACTAATCTCCACTGCATCACAACAGTTTCCTTCCATTTTGTGTAAATCTTTTTTTTGATGATTTGAACCAGAAATTAGGACATTACGACATACGTTATGCTATAAATTCAATGAGGCATCACACAAAATTCTTGAATGGAATTTTAGATGAAAGGAAATTCTTTTCATTTACATAGTTTTGAAATTTGTCTTTTTTTGCCATTTCTAGATGAACCTCATTTTTATTGAAGCAATAAAATTGGATGACAACCTATCAACTTAGCGATTTTAGAAAATCAAATATCCATAATGTCCTTTGATATCTACATACTCAAATTTAAGTAAAATTTTCAATAGAATTTTTTTTTATTGAAGAAGAATATGGTAGGTAGGTGGGAGAGACAATCTCTTTCATTGATTTATTTGATTTCATCAAAAAATATGGTCCTTTTTGTAGCATTTCGAAAGACGATAATAATCTGATTTGTATGAAAAGATTTCGAAAAAATTGACAAAGAGATAATTCAAATGAAATCATATTAAAATTTAGGAAAAAATATTACCACAGTTCTTCGCATTGTTGCGTTTCATTCTTCTGTTAGGCTTAATTTTTTATTTCATAATACAAATCACCTACGTACTGTGGGCTATGAAAGTTGTCTATAACAGGGAACTGTGAACAGTATACTACCAAAAGACCAATTCTGACGTAATTTGTGTCAAGTACAGAGCTGTTTTCATTGCACGAATGTGTTAAATTTAGAAATTTTAAACTAATAAGCATCGCCATCACCTATGCACAAGTGTAAAGGAAGAACTGTTTTAGGGCCAACATACCATTTGTTAAGAATACTGCTTGTAATTGAGAAATGTGACCAAATAGCCATGAAAAATTTTAAAAAAGGCCAATCTAGGTGAAGATTTTGAAAGCCAAATGAAGTTTTTGTAGCACAAGAAATTCTGTCTACAAAGTTTAATGAAAAATTCTGCACCACGCATAAGATGTTATAGATTGGCAAGTGTCGAAATTGCGACTTTCTATCACATAACATTTAAATGAAAAGTGTCATCGAAAAGTACTTTATACCAAATTTGTAGATCATGCGACTTTGTACAAAAAAGAACGTCAACACTTTTCTTCTTCTGACTTATCGTTTAGAAGATATCACAAATTCAAAAAATAGCGAAAATATCAATTTCTCCAATGTTACGGTAAGTGTTATCAAAAAACAAAATAGAGGCATAACAGCTCATTGAGATATTGAACCTACTAGTCTCTCAATGAAGTAGACCTATAGTTTGCCACCTAGTCCGAAGGGCTATGATGATAAACATTTTTTTAGGCAAGAGATACTCTTGTACCTCCAGAAAGTATATAAAAAAAATAAATAAAATAAAAATAAATAATTATAAGACTTATTTTTTTTACAAATTTTTAATATGCAATATTGTATATCAGAAGTGTAAAATTTTTCAATACAATAACACAATATTCTCCAAAAATGCCAGTCCCAATTCTGTTTTTGGATTTTATTTTCTAGAAAAACTCAGTACAATTATTAAGAACGTTAAAGATGCGAAATTTTATCAAAACCCTTTAAGCCGTTTTTGAGAAAAAAAAAAAACATTAAATACTAAACAAATTGACACTACAGGAACCTTCGAAAATTACGTCCGTCATACGGAGTAGGTAAGGTAAAGTTCCTTATTATATAAAGCGCTTTTAGGAACTCTGACACATTTGTAATAGTAACTACATATGCTGTCATTTTAAAAGGTGGTTTTTTTGTTTTTTGATTGGGGAATTTGTTAATATAATGCTGACAAGCAGGATTATCTACCTAAAACTAGGCCCCTTCACTGCAAGAAGATCTGTTTATTGAGGCACACCACAAGTCAGTATTTTATATCATCCTCGTTGGAACTTTGACATGAGCTTTTTGCCATGCCTGGAATAGGAGACTTGCAGAGTGATTCCTTTTTTGCGAATTACATTGTTATTGTGGTATTAGGAAAGCACACTTGCATCTTGAAAGAGTTGATAATGCTTGAAACAAGCTGATAATTTTTTTTTTGGCATATTTTTTTTTTATAAAACAAACCTTGTCCTCTTCTCCAGGAAATATAAAATTTCCCAATATTAACCCTGCTTTTATCTAAGAACGTTCTCGGAAGAAGTAAGCTATTTAGGTCTTACTTTTGATGAAAAGTTATATCTGAAACCTATGTAGTATAAATGAGAGCGTCAATAAGGACACAATAGGACTGGCTAAATATTTCGGTAATTATAAATATGGTAAAATAGGATGTGGCAGTATGGTGGACTGCTCAAGATAAAGGGATAATTTGTGATAAAATAAGCAAAGTTCTATACGTTTTCAATGGACCCATTTCGCTCCCCTAGAAACCGGTTAGGAAGGTGTGTGGAAGGGAAGGGAGTGGATTAAAGAGACCTTAGGTATTCGATGCCTCCCTGAACCATCCAGAATCATGAATGCTTTTCTGATTTAGGATAGGTTGGGGTATTCAAAAAGTTTGAGAAATGAGCACTTCTCTGCCTCTTCATCTAGACACCCTCTTCACAAGTGTGACAAGCTTATTGCCATTCTGCTCATTTTCCCATTATCCTAAAGCTACTTTACTGTGGACCAATTGTGAACTCAATCGCATCACTTTCAAGTAAAATTAACTACACTTTACTCTTATTATAATTTAACAAATAATTTTGACCTACTATTTCTTCCAAATCTATCTGAGAGAAAGTGACATTCTTGGAAGATGAATCGAACATTTGGCTTGGAATAACTTCAAATGATTTTTGCAAAGGATATACATATATATACGGGTCTTCTTTTGATTCCCATCCGCTGTCATGGATCTACGAAAATTGTTGTTCTCGTGGAAGAGACGTTCGTTGTCGGCCGATGAAGTATCGAATTACTCGATTTTTAACTTCTCTGCACATGTTATGTCCTTTACTAGAAGAAACATAGAATCCATATTAAGAATTTCTTCGAAATGGATTATAGTGAACTGGTTAGTATGTAAAATGCTTTATAAGAATACACAAATGTTTTCACGAGTAGGAAGTAAGTGTCATACATTCATGTGATATCTCAACATACTAACTTATGGTCAAAGTGTTGAGATTTTCCACTTGACAGCCATTTCAAGACCAGCATCACTGTAAATTACAAGAAACAACAAAACTCAAAGTGAGTTGAAAAACAGAAAAACACATTTTTGAAATGCCAGATATGACACAATCATTTGAATCGATGTTCGGGCTAAGTGTTATTTTCGAATTCAATAAAATTTTGTCAGACACCGATATTTTTCTTACTTCCCCGAATTATAAGGTTTATTAATGTTTTCTGATTATTGAAATAACGTTTGTAAAAATTTTGGTTAAGAGTGTGACACTGTGGATTTTTTTTTTGTTTTAATTTTATTTGAAAAAATTAATTTTGACGGCAAAAAAGTTATGCCAAAAGCTGTAGTCCATACATTTCTCTGACTATTTTTACTTTTTTTTGTTTCCGATTTTTTCAAAAACAGTACAACCGATTTTGATCATTTTTTTTGCTAAAGCTCCCCAAAAACATGAACAGAAATGTGTATTCAAATTTTCAAAAAATTTGTTTTTGGATTTAAAAAAAAAAAATCAAAATTTTTTTTTTCAAAACTCAATATTTCGAAAACTCCATGCTAGATTTTTTTAACTTGATAAAAAAATAGTTTCCCAATATAATCTACAAGATGTGAGAAAAAAAAATTATTTTACCTAAAAATTAAGGTACCCACCATACAAATGTTAAAAAATGGTTTTCAAAAATCGCATTTTTCTCGAAAACGGTGCCTACAATTTTGATGCACATGTTTTTTATTTCAATTAATTTTAACGATCTTTAATTTAATAAAAAAAAAAATTGAAATTAACATATTACAGCTTGTACCTACCATAGAACCAATTTCTTAAATTTTGAATTGCTCATTATCGACATATCGGATTTCAATGAAATTTTTTGCAGAGATGCTTCTCTGAACTCTAAAAACCATTGCATTTCAAAACCTTAAAAAAAAAAAAACATTTTTTAAATTTAAAAAAAAATCATTGTTTTTTTTTTTGGAAAATTCGATATTTCAAAAACGTGTCAATATTTTTTTTTGAAAATTTAATTTTCATTCGTACAGTAATAAAAACTTAAAGTTGGCATACCAAATTTTGTTCTTAAGAATCTTTTAAAAATTTTGTATTTAAAAGCTTTTTTTTAAGAAACCACTACAAAAACTTATAATTTTTGTTCTTGCATAAATTCATATTCGCATAGCATTCTGTTTTTTTCTCTTACTACTAAAAGAATTTAAAAAATCAATTTTAAATTTATGAACAGATTTCTCTAACAACATTCGTTTTTAAAATTCCTAGTCTATTTAATAGGAGCAAGTTGGTGCGACCCAGTCGTGCATTTTATTTTTTAAGGTCCAGAGTATAGTTTTTAAAAATTGTTCTTATTAGCCGCTTAGTTAAAATAAAAAGAGGTTACCTTAGTACTAAGGTAGTGCACTCTTATCTTATTTTAAATAAGCGGGTAAACCGAAAAATATTTATAAATTTTGTCAAACAACTGCGAAAACTTTAAAAGTATGGTCCAGAGTATGTCATAAGGTTCACTCGGAAAAAACCATTCAGAAAGTTGGTTAATATCGAACTTGGAAAAAATATTTTGTATTGCACGCGAAAGCGTAAATAAAATCGGGGAATTAACCTCTCCACTTCATAGAGACCGTTTTTATCTAACATTTTTTGAAGAACACTTCTTTATCTTAAATAACCAATATGTATCCTAAACTTCGTTAAATTCAAGATGGAAGCCACTTTTGTGGAAATTTTGAAGGAAACATTAAGTTAAGGTGTTCTGATGGTACCTACAGTAAAAGGTAAAATATACAATTCGAATTAGGTTTGGTTGTGAGACTCTCCGAAAAATGTGTTAAAAACCTTTCAAAAAAAAAAAACGAAAAATTTTTGAGTTACGAGCTTCATAAGCTTCAAAACGATCTCAATAGCTTACTTAAGCGAAAAAATGTTCTGAGTTTAGATAATGGAAACGACTCTCAAATCAACCCCCAAGAACATGACATTTGAGATGACAGCTGACTGTATGTCACATTACTTAAAATTCTGTTATATCAGCTTTACTATAGTAGATTCAGACTTTTAGTGTTAAAAAATAACTAGAATTTTGTTACAGGCCCTTCTTTATGGAGAAACTTATTGGCTAAATATTGTGAATTTGGGTCATTAATTCTTTTTATATATTTTTGATATACATATGTATTCTCAAAGGTTATTAAAAATAAAAACATTTAACAATGGTTTAATAGAATTTGGGGGGTCTTGATGTAATAATAATAAATATTTCAATATTACATTTCAGAAATTTTTTTATAAAAAATATTTAAAACAAAATGTATTCACATACCTTGTAAAAATTGCAGTTTTTTTTAATCACCTTCTTATTTCCTTTTTTTAAACATTTTGAAGAAGTTCCAATGCATCCCAAGTGAAAAAGCAGGTTACCGGCAAAAACTGAAAAAAAAAAATTAAGACAAATGGTTAGGTTTGAGTATGTACATTTCTGTCCATTTAAAAAAAAAATATATCTTAAAAGCCGAAGCCTTTACTTCTTATGCTTATACACACTTACGCCTATTTTTGTTCCGAAAAAGTTTATTTAAGCAACTCAGTAAACAAAAAAATTAATTTTTGATTACTTTTGTTAACTTTTCTTGCTTAAATTTAATTATAAATTTTTTTAAAGGTTCCCATTTCGATAGCAAATTTAATTTTCTATAAAAAGTTGTAAGTGTAAAATTGTCGAATACAGATTAGTTTTCGAGTTATGTCACAACTATTGAAAATTGAAGACTCATCACCTCTCTCAGAAACAAAGCCGTTGAATTTAATACCATTTTGTGATTTAAATATGCTACGGTGCTATAAAAGAAACCCTTTTCCTTTGTTCCCCCCTATTTTCCAGAATACTCAATAGCCCTAGACATTTATTTTTCTTTAAACCTTTATGATTCAGTAAGACACTGACATGTATAGAATTGAGATAAGAACAATTACGTGTAAAAAGGATACATTCTTGAAAGTGGAAGACGCAATTATTCCGACACATGTCACAATCGTATGGTTGTTGTTTTTTTTTTCATCTAACTTTATTGGATTACTCGTAAAATTCAATTTTTCTCCCCATTTGATGGCATGATTCGAAATGAATCTTATTAATTAACTTTGACCTGTGTCCATGTTTGCCTTGCCTCTGTCCTATTTTTTTTTTTTTTTTTCCTTTTAATTTTCTATATAATCACATTAAGGTCATCGTCAAGTTCCCTACAGTCACGTAGGAATACAAAAGTTATTAAATGAATTAGCTGAACGTTGAACAAAAACATTGACATGAAATAAAACATCCTTTTTAAATTGTGTGCATCACCGTTGGGCGCCACGCCACAACGCGCCCGCCTCACCTTACTCTTCCTTATACCAACTCAATCCTCTAACACCGTACAAGTTTGAGTATTCCCTTTGTCATGCATGTGTTGTGTATAGCAGCTATCACACTCTCCTATACTTGAACGGGGGTTCATAAAAAGGTTGTAAAGTATAAATAAACTAACCCCTTTGACAGTCTCAATTCGCCTCCCCCAACAAACATTGTTGACCTCCGGAGCAGTAATCTTTTGCCAACATTAATAAAAATGACAGTTGATAGACGTGTTTGAATGGGCAGGAGTGTTTGTTTAAGAGGAAGGGTGTAAAAGGGGGGTGCTTAGCAAGCAAAAATAACGGCAACGCCACAAAAGGTATATGAAGCTGAAACAAAAAGGTCATTTTTAAAATGAAGAAGGCTTACAAAACGATGTCCATTTTTCAGCCCAACCATATGTGTGTGTATGGAACTTTCTTCGCACAGGGATGTTAAACGGTATAAGTGTCCTAAGAAAATTATTTAAATTTTTAAAAACGGCTAATTAGAATTTAATATGTGAAAGCCCCTCAAAGGGGCTAAGGACACATTATATGCAGCAGACAAAGGTGAACCTAGACCCAGCATTCTAATGAAAGTAATATTAATGTATTTTTGCTCCTTGATTTCAGCGATAGAGATATCGCTGCGCACCGCTAAGCTTGAAACAGTCAAACGCTCATACTAACTGTGTGTCGGCGTATCTTGGACACGACCACTTCGGTTTTTCGCAAACTGTCGAGAACTGACTAACTCAATAACTGACTGGCTGGATAACACTTAGAAGTCTGGTCAAACATAAAATCCTAAGTCTTCCCTCTAACATAATCGAAACTTGTCAGTAAAAACAAGGATAAAACTACACTTATGAATAAATTTGTGTCAATTTGATGTTTAAACGAGCAAAAAGCAGCAGAAATGTGACAGACTGGGACTCCTACAAGGAATTCTTAAAAGCATATAAAAAATAATTGAGGAAATCCCAAAGATCCTCCTGTGGAATATTCTGTGATAAGATAGAAGAAACCTCCAAAGCATCTAGATTAAGAAAAATCATCTCAACTTATCTAGTAATGCTAAGCTGCTTGAAAACTGCTGATGGCTCATGGACCGACGCTTGCGAAGAATCGTTGAACCTGCTTCTAGATAACCACTACTCAGGAAGTTCCCAAACTTCTAATGATACTAAAAACAGTGTGTCTAATAAATTTTTAACTTATCCACAAGGCTTGATTACTAGGAGAAAACTGCACAGGGCAATTAATAGCTTCAAACCACATACATCAGAAGGACCAGACGCCATAATACCAGCCGAACTCCAAACGACTTGCGATATTATTCTGCCAATCTTAGAAATGCTTTTTAATAGCTCTCTAATTGCTGTCTTATTCCTTTCCATATTCCTGTGTTTTCCTATCGGCCATGTTATTTTTATTTCTTAAGAAAAAAGTTGCGAAATCGCATAACATGCAAATTTGCGATATTGCGCAGAAATAAATTCAAAAATTATGCAAAAATATTGTCCAATCAATGTTTTTTGATGCAAGATTTTTATTCTCAACAATAAAATTGCGAAACTGCAAAGGATACAAATTTGCGAAACAAAAAAATATGCTTAGTGAAAATTCAAAAAATAAATTTGTTGTCAAATATGTCAATTTTTGCAAGAATATTTTTCATAATTTTTTTGAAACTGCATAAGATGATTATTTACGAAATTGCGAAAAAAAACATAAATTAACTTTGTAAAAATGTGTAAATTAAATTTATATTTTTCGCGATGCAAGATTATTTTTCTTCAGAACAAAGTTGCCAAATTGCGAAGAATATTTGCGAAATCTGTATGTTTTTTATTTTTCTGGCGATTCAAGAATAAGTTGCGAAATTGTATAAGTTGAAAATTTGCGATATTTCGAAATAATGTATTTACTAAGTTAAAATGCGAAAACTAAATAATTTAACTATTCTCAAAATTCAAGTTGCGAAACTGTATAAGACGAAAATTTGCGAAAAAAATAGTCACTAAGCAAAATGGTATAAATTTGCTAAAAGGTACTTAAGATCAAGATGTTTTTAAATTCTTGATATGAGACCATGAGCTTCCTTTCTACTCTTTCAATAATTATTTTCAAACCCCAATTCGGACTTCAAGAGCTAATGTTATTGCTGTTTCTTATCTCCTTAAAAGCTTAATCTTATTTGTTCGATCTTTGGCAAATTTGTATTGACCATTTTAAGCCATTTAACATCACTGCGCCCTGACGTGCACGATTCCTTGGTATTTGACGTTCCATTGCATTGCTCCTCCGCATCTCTGCCCAACATCGCATCGCTTGCGTTTAACGAATATTTTATATTGAGGCACGTTCGTTGTTGGTCTGTACACCAACCCATCCCCCCACTGTCCACTTCCATGCCACTACCATGTATGTTTATGGCCGTAACTTTAATGGAAAAATATCAACACCCGTCAATGTAATTTGTCCAAACTCGAACTCCAAGTCGGAACTCAAAACGAACTATTTAACCCGTGCTGCTCACTCGTGGTCATGCATCTCTGGAGTGCAGTAATGCACACATGTTTTCTTCTTTGGTGTTTTTTTGCTGTCTGCTGTTCTTGTAGAAATTCACACGTGTCGCGCCGCGTTATGCACGACTGAATGTGTACCTTTAACTTGGATATACATTTGTCATGTCACCTGTGCGCGGATGAAGGCAACGACACGCAGCGACGCGACGACATGGTGGACAATCATTTCCGAGACTTTAATTAGTAATTAACACGCATTATGACGGTGACGGGATTTTCATTTTCATCATTTTTCACATTGCATTATGTCTGGATCTGTGGAGAGTCATACATTCATCTAGAGCGACAGAATTAACTTAAGCACACCAGCAAGACTCATGTGCGACAGAGTGATGGAGATGGAGTGTGAGGCAGTCCGTGTCCAGGAATAATACCTTGGAGTACGTTGATGATGGATCAGATGTGATGATGGTGTCAAATGAAGATGCGGAACTGTCTGTATAAGCAAAGAACAAAAACGTACTGGGATCATCTCTTGTAGAGCAGTAACACAGAAACGTGTGTATCTGCAATATGGTCAAAGGCGGATATAAGTTCTAGACTTTGTTAAGCCCACACGCCTCACACACCGATTGTAGGTTATTTATCAATTGATAATTGTTGAATATTGTTTTTTTTTTAATCGCAAGAGTATCAAACGAATTTGCAAGAAACTGGATTACGACTTTAAGTTTGGAAGTTTTAATTCATAGCTTTTGTGGAACTAGATTCCAAGACAGTTAGGTTCATCAGTTAGATGCTGTCGTACCCTTCCAAGGCGTAATATATCAGTTGATAGCAAGGCAAATTTTTTCATACTTGATAATCACATTTGACAAAAACTGTTCTCCAGGGCGTAATGGCTAGTGCATCTGGCGATCGAGTTCTAGCATATGCCACCTAAAACAAAGCTCCTACCCCTTGCGAGGATGTGTATCTCTCTTGTGATGAAAAGTCCCTCTCATCTTGACAGTTCGGACTCGACAGAAAATTGTAGGTCACTTCAGGAATGGATGAGAGTTGTTGTAAATGACTAGGCACTGGTAACTTAGGTTACTATCCTTCTATAAAACTTAATCCTTATAGTTTTCAAATGTGATTTTCAGTGAGTATCACATAAGTTTTAAGTTGAAATCTTTGATACTTGCTGTTCTGAACATGGTTAACTTCAAGGCCAAGGCCCCAAACTGTTTTTGAATTAGGATTCCTTTGGGTAATATTACAGCTGTTTAATAAAAAACGCTTAGTTGTTAAATAGCAGTAACTGGGGTTGGTCTTGGCCCACTTGGCACTGTATAGTCTTGCAGGGCCTGGGCCCTTATTATGTGAAGTTTGCAATTCGTACGGAATTTCGTGGTTAACTGAAGAGCGCTTGTTAAAATTCATCAAGGATCCCGAGTTGCCTTCAAGCCGTCACTGCAGCACCAGGGCCCTTTACGATAAAAATAAGTTCAGCAGCAACAGCAATAGATGGACTGATATGAAATACCAAATTTCAATATTTATCAATTATCACTTATCAATTGATAAAAATTGACAATCCTAGGAGGATTTTATATTTTCAAACCTTAACTTGACTAAAAATCCGCCCTTGGTTGTAACAATACCAATCAAAATAAGCTAGCAGGGTATACTTTCACTAAAAGGCATAACAGATGCTTGAGTATACCCAACCAACCTACCTACAGAAAATAGGACAACTTAAGGCTGTGAGGGACCACATGAATATATCCCCAGCAATTAAATGAAAATGCTTGTATCGTCCGAATTGGCATAAAGAAGAAGTTGTTGTTTTTTTTTGTTGCTCCCATTGGAATAGTTTTATTTTAAAGAACATAACAAAGGACATTCTTGGCTATCTCAAAGAGCTTGTGAAGGCAATAAAAGGAAATGAACGTTTTGTTTCAAAAGTGTTTTGCACAAGCAATCAAGAATGGCACTCCGGCAGGAGGTACCAGTATTTAATTTTAATGGACTACACCTGATGGGTCATGAGCATGATGAAGTAGGATATGTACGAGTATATGGGAAAAAAGATGCAAAATACACAAAATCCAAGGGGTATACCTATATAGACACGTTTTGGTTTTATTCATCAAGGCAAAATGTTATTTTAAATTGATTGGCAATTTTGTTGAATTGAAAAGTGGGCTCCGTGAAAAGCAAAGAGTCCTGCAAAAAAGAGTTCGATATTAATTTTTTTTTGTGACACTGGCAGTGAATTTTGCATATCCTCACAGGGACTTCCGGAGGTTTTTTCGATAAAAAAAATGAAAGCAACACATGGACCCGTGATAGCTTTTTCAATAGAGATTTTCAAGTGTAAATATATTCAGTAAGTGGAGCTTGCAGTTGAATTATGGAGTAACTGATAGTTTCCGGCTTTTAAGAAATTAGCAAAAAAAAAATTACCGAAATTCGAGTTCAGTACTATTTGCACCGCAGGTTACACAACCGCATAGTTAACTATTTTGAGCTTGGAGTCTATTTTACATGACAAAGAGAAGCTTAAAGTAAAGGGCAAATCGAAATGAAAATATTGATCGATTTCACGACAGTCGCATCCATTTGGAGCTTCTCAAATGTCAACTTGGAGAATTTGGCATTATAGGATTTTAGTCTGCTTCATACGAAAATCATATTGACCCAAAAGCTACAAGCAAATGAACTCAGATTGCGTAGGGAGTTTGAAGACTGGGAGCTTGAACAGTTTGAATATGATTTAATTTGAAATAAAATCATCAATTTAGACGAAGCACCTTTTTGGATAAATGGCTTCGTTACTTCTTTCGAAATGATAAGGGTCCCATTGCTTTGTAACTTTCTGCAAGTGTTACTAAAGTTTGGTTTGGATCCTCATCGGATTCCTCATCTTCTCTGTACATATCTATCTCAAAGACGTAGGCTCCATTTAGGAGAGATCTATACTACATTGATCCTAGCGACGTGGGAAATTACGCTATTAGTAGACTCGCACGCTTCGTAAAGAGCTTAAAGTGGGCGAAAAAAATTATTCATTTAGTATCACAAGGGGTCTGTAAAACAAGGATCACATAAAATTGATAAATTAAAACACATTTCTACAACTACTACTAGTACTGGTTCACAACGGACCAACTTATGGTCTAACTGTGTCAAGCATTCACACTGACTGTCACGCTAAACTTACCTATCTTGGGTTGGATCTGTCGACTAACTTTTTTACCCGAGTTTGATTTAAACTTCCTGCCTCATGTCTCATACTTTAAGATTGGTTGAGGTCCTATTCCACTTTCACGATTCACTAGCTTCCGCTACTAATTGTTCCTAACATAATTGGTGCCTAAAAAGCCCATAAGTGTCACATAAAAATACGATTACTGTCCAAAAACCGCGATGCTTAATGTGCGTTGTGGATTACGGCATGGAAACATCATAGGACCACATTTCTTTGGAAATTAAGAGAAAAGGTGTTGTTACTGGACTACACAGAAATTATTTGATAAACCAAATTCCTTTTGGTTTCTTTGATGTGACATAGGCGCAATGTCCCGATTGCTCTTCCCTGACTTCTCTATTGACTTCTCAATCGGCTTCATAACTGAGTTCTCAACTGGCTGTTCAACTGACTTTTAAAATTACTTTTCAACTGGCTTCGAAAATGGCAAGCCAGTTGCTAAAGCTCATGTTTTGGTAAACAAGTTTGAGTGTATTGCAACCAGAAAGTAAGTTTAAGTTCATGATGGCTCTGATTAACCCTCAATGACAAACCCTATAAATCCATGAATTCGGTAAATCGTAAACCAGAAATACCCGAAAAGTCCAACAAGAATTCATCACAGATTTATGAATTTACTGATACTTGGATTTCAATAAAGAAAGGCCTACATACTAAAGTTTTGAGGAAACGTCTTTAGTAAGACCCTGAATCTGGCGAGAATACCGCAGTCTATGAACCCACGGTACATCAGCCACATAACGATGATCTTAGTGATCTTAGTGATCTTAGTAATCTTAGTTTAGAAATTCCATTTTTCTATTCAAGAAATAAGCAGAAAACTCAGGAACAAGAAAAGTGGGCGTGATAGTGGGTGGATTCCTAAAAAATAGACAAGTCGTATTTTAAGATCAAGATACCTTGATTATAAGTTTTCAGAATTCAGACTCAATCAAAATGACATTATAAGGCTTCCCTTCGATAAAGAAGTAAGGCTCTGAAAATTTGAGTGAAACAACCGGTTCATCAGTTTTAGATTCTCCAACACATATTTTAACACTCATTTTTATAAAATGCAGATACCCAGATAGTTTTTTTTTCGCTTTGAGCTATAAGTCTCCAAAAGTTTTCCATTTTTTCACTAAACTGTAGAAGAAGACTTATCGGATTTAATAAACACCCCTCTATCTTTAAAAATACAAATCCTATTAGAAAATGTTGTTAACAAAACATGAAGTTTATTTAATTTCCGACAGAAAAGATGTTTACAATTTTTTGGATACGATAATCCGTTCTCAAGATATATTGGCTAAAACTTCGTGGTTCATCAAAATGGCAGTTGAATCATACAATCAATAGGCGCACCATTTTTTTTAACACTCCGGGACAAATCAGGTGCAAATATCAATCAAAAATTAGATCAGTACATTTTTGCAAGAAATTCACTGACTAGTCCATCCGAATGGTACCGTTGGTTCCAGCTTTAAAAACTGAATTATCTCGCATAAAAAACATAATCTGTTGTGTACGAAATATTTCAAAGCATAAATTTGTCTTTATCAATATATCTACCTAAAGCTTCATTGTTGAAGAGATTATTGAAAAAAAAAGGATTCAAAGGATTTGAAAACCTATATAATGTAAATTTAAGCCTTACTCGGATTTAATTTGCATACATATCTGACGTTCCTCAGACAAGCAGAAGAGTGTTTCCATGGAGAAAAATACAACACGGTATAGGGCATATTTGAGGTGAAATCAGGACAAGTTTAAATCCCTATTTCCATCCCCTAGGGACAAAAATTCTCGACTCTTCAAAAACTTAAGAAGTGAATCAGGACGACTGTTTTCTTTACTTTGAACTTGAGTGGTTTTATTTTGAAGGCCACTTATCATGTATTTTACTTAAAAATGATAGACAAAATAAATACATTTCTTTCTTTTTTCCAACAAGTAAAATGAGACATTCATCCATCTCTCCCCTTTCCAACCACACAATAGAATTTGTTCTTTATTTGAAAATTCAAAGGTTGTTGTTTTCAAAGACATTTCACAAAATATTAAATTCACAATGTACGTTTTTACATGTACAACATTCACCTCAAATTGGTCGCAACATAAATAAGTTATAATAAAAATAATGGCAAATTCCTGCATGAAAGACTTTTTTTTATATCGTGGGGATGTATACAGACAGGGTGTACGAGTATACAGTGTTAGGCTACAAATTTTAGGGGAAGGATTTACTTTTTTTCTACTTTTCGTTCTCCAAACAATCGCTTGTCATCTTAAAAATATACTAAACTTCCGTGAAACATGCCTTAAAAGCTTATAACAAAATCTACTAAGATTTCAGTATTCCTGTTTGCCTTCGTACGGACCTTCGGTTGTAACCATAAATACTAGGACTAATAGGAATAGCACTCCTTTTAGAATTGGATTGCCTTTCGGAACAGAAGTTTATGACATTGGTATATCAGCTGGTTCCATGCGCCTGGTGAGATAAGATCATAAGAGGCGTATGTAAATTATATAATGAAATATGCCCCAAAAATCATGGAAATAGGTCTTTAAATAGCTAAAAGAGGTTTACTTTAGGATGACGCTTTAAACAAAAGGATCAAACAAAACTTCACTATCCATTTTGTTTATTTTAAAACAAACTGAATCATTTAAAACATTTAATCAAAAACCATACCATAATAAAAATGGTATACCATTCTATGCAAATCACTTGATCTACTCGTACCATATTTATTATTTGTGAAATGTCTACCTTTCACCCCCTAGATCTGTTCTTAACAAAAATATCATATAGGAGATTTTTTTTGCATTTATCTCAGAGCATAGCAAAGGATTAGAACTTTTTTCTTATCGATATGCGAATCCTCCGCCCAATAACGTAACTTTTCTTAAAATCTTAAAAGTAGTGTGACCAATCAGAACTTTTGTTCTCGTGGAAAAATTTGATACAAAATAATGGCGAGGTTTTACCTACTCCAGTAGCATGGTCGCCTAATAGATCTCTGAAAATTTTGTATGTTCCTCGGTACAATTTGTTGTCAAAGGAGGTGGGGAGTAGGGTGAGTGTGTGAGGAAGTGAAAGACGGTCACAGAGCATAGGGCAAGGGATTAGAAGTTTTTTTCTTCTCGATTTTCGACTCCTCCGCCTAGTAACGTTTATTTTCTTAAAATCTTAAAAGTAGTGTGACCAATCAGAAGTTTTGTTTTCGTGCAAGAATTTGACGCAAAATAATGCAGGGGTATACCTACTTCATTAGCATGATCGCCTAATAGATCGCTGAAAATTTTGTATGTTCCTCGGTATAATCTGTTGTCAAAGGAGGTGAGGAGTAGGGTGAGTGTGTGGGGAAGTGAAAGACTGACCCAGAGCTTAGGGTAAGGGATCAGAAGTTTTTTTCTTCTCGGTTTTTGACTCCTCCGCCTAATAACAGTGCTTTTCTTTAAATTTTAAAAGTAGTGTGACCAATCAGAAGTTATGTTTTCGTGGAAGAATTTCGTGCAAAATATTGTAGAGGTTTTACCTACTCCAGCAGCATGGTCGCCTATTAGATCGCTGAAAATTTTCAATGTTTCTCGGTACAATTTACTGCCGAAAAAGGTGGGGAGTGTGGAGGGAAGTCAAAGACGGTCACAGAGAATAGATTTGCTGCAGGGTAAAGGGTTAGAAGTATTTTTTCTTCTCACTAGTCAACTGATGATTCCATGCGAGACCGCCCAATTTTCAAGGGGCTTAAGGCTTTAGTTATATACCTATTGGGACATAAATCCAGAATTTTTTTTTCATCTCAAATGAGGCAGAGGTTCCAAATGGAAGCACACAGAGTCAAGATAGTTCGTGCGTGGGCAAACCAGAGAGATTAGTAGTTATTTTTACGTGGTGCGAAGAAAATGAAGATATTATTTGCTTGAATGTCTAGTCTGAATGAATATCTTAAAAAATATGTTCTCGAAGATTGTCAAGTTCCACCAGTTTTTTTAAAGACCTACATTCATATATGACTGTAGTTCATCTTGGTGTAAGGGTAGGTGCATTGGTTTGGTTTCGAAAAAAATCAGCCACAGCAAATTAAACACAAAAACAAATTTGTGCTTCTCTCGGTAAAGGTCTAAATCATCCAATAGTATCTCGTTTAATGAACAAAAATCACTATGCGAAATTTGTTCATTTATTCGCTGAAGACGTAAAAAACTATGCAAGAGCTATGATTGAACTGGTCCTAGCACTACACGAGGTAATATTGCATTAGCCACTAGGGTAAGGTTGTTTGCCGTTTGATTGGCAAGGAGTCAGAAGGAGAAGAAGTCGGGCTAACTGGGAGAAATTCTTGCTAGATTCTTGTCACTTTTAAAATAAGAACTACTCTAAGCTATGATCCTTGTGATTTTCTAAATAGAAACATAATTGAGAGGGAGCCATATCTTATTGCCTATTATATTCATATCACATTTTATATCATTAGCATCAAAAACTTTGCAAAGCAATCATCGCAAAGTACTTGAACGTTGTTAAATTTTTTTTAATATAAGCACAAACTTTTCAACCTTTTCAAAACTTTGGAATCTTTTTTTAAAATCAGACTTTTGAAAAATATGAAACGTTTCATAGCGGCTATCTCCTTAAACTTAATGATTCCGTTGAATCTTGAAACACATAAGAGCTCCATCATAACTTTGGAGGAATTTTTTCCTCGAAACATGTCCAAGCACCATACCTCAAAACCATCCACTGCCATAAAACACCCTGTGCGTGTATATTCTCCTTGCCATCCCAAAAAACTTCTTACAACAAATCAAATTGACAATTTCCTTTCCGTGTTCGTTGTAATTTCCCTTACATTCAATTGTTACTGACATTTCCGTGAGTTTTCTTCAAGTTTTATTTGTTGTATTCTCTGAGGACGAAAAAGAATGATATAAAAACTGCTTCCCATCTTCTGACGACTTGAAATTTTATATCTCCCAAGCTCTCCAGATAAGCCAACATCATCATATCGTCATAACCTTACATTTCGGATGGGCTACGTTTTCACTTTTATTATTTTTTTTTTTGTTCTTCAAATTGAAAAAAAAAGAAGACAGGAACACTACCACCTCACACAATGGAAACGGATTGATATCCTGGTTCCTTGTTGTTGAGAACATTGAAACTGTATATAAATATAACATGCTCAGCAGCTCACCCACAGCACCGTCAAGGGTCACGTAATACGATGAAAAGGTCCAAAACTTCATCGTTATTCATACATATCCTAAGGAAAGGTTAAGGAGGTTCTACGTAAAGGACGACTACGTCAACGACAACGACAATGACGACAGTTAACCAAAGATGGAGATGAAGAATTTTACTGCAGTAATAGGATATATAATTGGACACTTTGGATGGAGACGCAGAAGGAGTCACCGACAATGACGAAGAAGACGAATTCAACATTAATTTTGGCCAACTCGAGTAGATGATAAAATTTGAAGTGTTCGGTGAATGGTGAATGCCTTCCAGGATATTCTTGAATTTAATTGGTAGGTAGCTAGCGGCGGAATTGAAAGCTTTAAAGAAATTTATTTAGTCAGAAAACAGAAAATCGTGACCTGTTACGTCTTTGTCGTAGATTGCCGTCGGTGAAATTGTTTGAAAAAAAAAAAAAACAAAAAACAAAATTGATCTTCTGACTTCTGTCTGATCCAAGGGAATGATGGAAACCAGTGTAGACCAAGTTTTATACCGAGAGTACTGAGTCTGTTTTACATAATCAATATCAACGATGAAAAGTCGAAGAAGCTGCAAAAAAAAAAGTGGAAAAACAGAGGAAAAAACTTGATCATAATTTATTCAACAGGCTGGTTGAAGTGACATGGAGGCAATCAGCCAATGTTCCCACTTTACACGAGAGTTGTTAATTTTGTTTTTATTTGAAATGAAAATTGGATTAAACTTGACTTGTATGATCGGAACTTTAGGGTTGATAAATTTCGAAAACACATTTATTTTGTTTATTTCGAAAGGCTATACACATTAAGATATATATCTTATAAACTATTGTTAGCCTATAAAATTTTTTAAAAAAAAGGAAAAATTAAATAACATTTTTTGGCAAAAATTCACATATTCAGTTGTATTATTTAAAGCGCGTTGATTTTGATAGGTTTAAGGCCAGTCTGTTAGTCTTAGCCCAAAGTGTTAGTTTTTCGAGGTCCTCATTCACGCGGCAAACACCATCTTCAATGAGACCAAGACCGCATCCGAGGTTCATGTGTACATCGTCAGCATATATATGTAACGAGAAGTTATCTATGACGGAGGGAATATCATTGACGTAAAGCGAAAAAAGTAATGGCCTAAGAAGGGATCCTTGTGGAACTCCACTAGTATTAGGGAGAAAATTGGATAATTTGTTACCTATTTCAACTGTTTGCATTCTATTGGAAAAATTGGAAGAAATAAGTTTTACAGCATCAGGTGAGAAGTTTTAAAGCTGGCGAAGTTTAACTGGTTTCCGTGTACAACTGCATCGAATGACTTTGAAAAATCTAGAACTAAAACATTTACTTTAACTTAATCCAGTGCTTGACGAAGGTCCTCAATTGGTACTTCTAGCAAAGCGGTGACACAGCTGTGTTTCTCTGGAAAATCACTCTGACTTGCACTAAGAAGATTAAACGTCTTAAGAAAATCGCCAATTTGATTTTTCAAGATCCTTTCAAAAACTTTTAAAAGCAAAGCTAAGATTGAAATCGGCCTAAAATCATTACATTTAGCATTTTTGGGTATGGGTAGGACTTTTGCTAATTTACAATCGGAAGGAAATTCTTCTGTTGTAAGTTTGGTGTTGAAAATATGCGTGATATATGGCAAGCACAATTGGAAGTATTATCTTTAAAAGAGAACGATTCTAGCATCTGCAGATTCGAAGCAAATAAAAACAGAAATTTTTAAGTTTTATGATTTGAACGAAAAGATTCAATTCAAAAGTTGACGACATTGCAATAAAAACATCGACTCTGTAAAACACACAAAGCAATGAAAATATCAGTAAAGCAAGAGGAATCGAGAACGAAATACAGGAAGATTGGAAGTGTAGAATTCAACCCGATACAATCGACTTTAAGCGATATTATGGAGCACAAGGAGTTCCTGATTCGAGTCTGTCCATGGCCCTGATCTTGCAAGGGCCGTAGCGGACAGAAAATCATACCAGTCTTTTAGGTATAGAAAAGTAAGCCTTCATGTATTCGTTTTTTTTTTTAAATACATAAAAGCTATTGAATATTATCGATGTACCAACTCGACATTAAAATAAGCTTTTTTGAAGTATTTTATTTAATACTCAGAAATTTCCTGATTGATGAAAGGCATGAGTCCATAATTTGTACTCAACGTTCCTACCGGCAATTTCATGGAGTTAGAAATGTTCGAAAAGTAACCACTATTCGTGCTGTGGTGGCCAAGCAATATGCGAACTTTGGAGATGTGTTATGGAAAGTGTTGCATCCGATCCTGACACATCGACACGACGACATTCAACACAGATTTTAAGCAAAGATTAGCATCTATACCCCAATAAGATCAAGATAGTCCAACAGCTCAATCCTGATGACCCAGAAAAACTACTGGAGTACTCCAGAACTGTCCTAAACATCGCCGAGAATAACGAGGAGCTTGTGGAAAAATGTTTGATGATCGACGAAGCTCATTTTTGTCTGAGCGCGTTTATGAAGAAGCAAAAATTGCAGATGTTGGAGCACACAGAATCCCAAAAATCTCTTTAAATGTCCCTTACACTCTTACTATTTGGTGTGGAATAACCTCGCGTAAGATTTATGGGCCATATTTCTTCGAAAATGATGCGGGTGGCCAGCTGATTTGGTTTAAGCAAGACGGAACCATCACTCACACCATTCGTGAGAAAATAAACTTGTAGCGCGAGGAATTCCCAAATCCTTAACATTTTTAACTGTTTTAGGGAAGTTCTTAATTCATGTGTAAGGTTTTTGACGTCTCTGAATATTCTGACAAAACTGATGCACATATTACTTTGGGTTGAAGTCTGCTTTGAATTTTTACCCTTTAATAATTTGAAGTCATTCATCTTACTACTTTGAGGTTTTGACTTCTTTGAACTATAGTTCTTCGGCTGAATAATTTTTTAAGGCTCTTTTGTTGAAATAAGGTTAATACATTTAAGTTCAACTTGATTGGCAGTTTACGCAAAGAAGAATGGGTCACATAGGGCTTTAAGCTGAATTGAAAGATTTATGTTTCATATCTGCATAGAGATCAAACTAGCTAAAATATCTCGGACTTGAAGTTTATTAATTTAATTTTATTGCTCAAAATTTTCAATGATTTGAAGTCGTATAATGTATTTCAGATTTTTATCAGCCATAAGTATTTTTAGAGATTAAGATCTTTGAATGTTTTGAACTTTTTTAACATTTCGATGTACATATTTGGCAAGTCTTAAAACTGGCTGAGGTCTTTCAATCTCACTACTTTTTAAGGGTTTAACGTTCTTTTAATTATATTTGAAAGACAAGACTTCAAATTGTTTTGAATTTCTCGAAATGCTGAAAAACATTGAATTCCCTTTACAGATTGAGACTTTCAAACTTTTTTGAAGTCCTAATTGTTTTAAATCCTTACTCACAAAGTCTTTCAACTACAAGAAGTCCGTAATTTTTTTTTTCAAGTTTTTGAAATATTTAAAAAAGTAAGTTAGCAAATGATGTAGCTTGAGTTCGTCAAATATCTTGAAGTCTTTTTTAACAGTTTTTAATACTGTTGTTTTATGCTTAAGAACATTTGATTCCAGTTCCTTTGTTAGAGTTATAATCGTTTAATATTTTGAAGTCTTTCTTAAAGCTTGGTGAATTTTATATGAGCTTTTAAAACTTCGAAATTCTCAAGCTTGTTGTTCAACACTTTTAGATCGTTTTCCTTCCTGAACTATTGGATTTACTTAAGTTTTATAAAAACTTAAGACTCTCAATTCGCTTGAAAGTAATTTTAATATTTGAAGTCTTTTAGCTGATTTGAAGTAGTTTTATTAATGAAAGCTTTTCTAGAGCTTAGAGATATTGTTCAAAAAATTGAAAAAAATGGAATTATTTTGAATTTTGAATTCTTCGACTTTTTGGTTACCTTTTCCTAATTGAAGTTACTAAAGTGTCTTCACATTTTATTAACATTTGGTGACATTTTTCAGGTTTTTGTAGTTATTTAAAAATTTTTAAGTACACGGTTAAAAATTCTGGCATGTTTTTTACTACTCAAAACACTTTTACTTAATTTTGAAATTTTGAAAAATTTTGATAGGTTTAAGTCTTTTGACAAATTCAAAAACGATCTTTAAATTTAATTTATTTTTTCTTTGGTATTCCTAAGAGAATGGGAACTTTGTCATTACCTACGACAACAACGATGACGATCAAGTTATTCTGCATATAGATTATGAAACTCATGGAACGCACGGTATGCAACATCCAGAAGTTACTCGATGTAGTTAAAGGTCATGCAACATGACATTAAAGATTATAATCTCTTGCAAAAGGGGGGCTTGTTTGAAACTTTCTACCTACTGCTGCCTATAGCATCACATGAATTAAACGTGATGTGTGTGAAGTATGTGGTGGCAGTACGTTGTTTGGTGGCTTGCTACTGTTTTGATTTTGTAACGGAAAAAACAAGTTGCGGCATTTCTTTAACTAAACGGGTATTCGCGAGGAATTCATTCGATGGAAAGGTGCAGGTAGTATAGGTTTTGCAAACGAGACCCAGCAGACAGCACGGCTAGCTAGGAAGATGGAAATGACACACTTTTCAAAATATAATTCATTAAGCTAGTGGCCACCCGACCCCAGCTAGCGAGGATGAAGTTTTTTTTCGTCAATGTTCGTCACGTCAAGCCAAAAGTTTATAAACTGAACGCGCTGGCTATTGGAGAAAGCAAACAATAATGATATGGTAGGATGGTTAAATTCCAACGTTTTGTAAAACCTGGCAGATCCTAGGGCATGTGCTTTCAAAACATGCACTGCCTGCACCTGCCGCTAGGAATTCGAAAGCTCTTTTTTCTAAAACTCTTTAGTATGGGCCTGAATTTGATCTAGTTCCAAGGTTTTGAATAGCTTCCTCGCCTTGTCTTCATTCCTTAACTCGAGACTTTGTCATATGCCTACGAATTCCGCTATCCCCTGAAGCATGCCCCATGTAAATCCCACTTAATCTCACCATCTCAATTGACACGTTTCAAAGAGTGAACCGTCACTCTTAATCAATAATGCACCATGTCCTCTCTTAATCAATTTTCTTTATTTTTTGCTTTCAAATTTCAACTCCATCAGACCATGGATATGGAAGATACGTTTTTGCTAATCGCTCTTTAGACATTTTTCTATTGAAATCACCTTCCAGAGAAACATTCCTCAATGATGGAATACCACTTAAGGCCAATGAAACGCATGTTAACTCATTTCGCTTCCGTCCCCCCTCAATACGGTGTCAGTGGTCCCTTCTCGTCTCATTTTATTCAGAATTGCAAGTTGATGGTCTGTTTGAACGGTGCACACAGAAATATAAGTTCCTTGTTTGAAGTCCCGTCCAGCAAATTAAAATGCACACAAACTCAATTGGATTTGAAACTTCGCAGAGGAAGAAAAGGCCTACGTGCATCCACTTAAGGATTACCGCACAATCCAATCTCCGCCCCTGTCTCCATCTAAGCCACAAAGATGCAAGTACTTCCATCCACCTAAGGCTTGTCCAAAAAAAAAAAAGAAGAACCCCATTACAACATAGGAAATGCCCAATGAAAGACGAAGAGCATTCAAGAATTTCATATAAGAAAAAGGCTGATGGGGCAGGAATACGAGTAGGTATAGAATGTGATGGTTTTTCCTGGCAACTATTTATAGCCAGCGTCTTGTGATGGTAGGTATGCAATCCAACCATACCGCAGGGAGAACGAAACGAATAAATTTAATTCTCTTTCCGCCATCAGCGTCGTCGTCATCGTCATCGTCACATGCAGTCGATTCTTGGCTATATACAACGTGCTTCGATGATGCAACGATGACTGACGGGCCGGACTCCTAACTTCTTCAACTGCATCATTGTATCGGATCGTTGTCTCTCGTTCATCCACTTGCAACGATGAGATTTTGATGTAATCCACACGGCTTGCCATGGAATGGAGGTGGTGGCGGTAGCGATTAGTTGAGTTGCAGTTGGAAAAATTTCACACATTTTGTATCTAGCAGGAACGTTACTTCTAAAAAAGGGGTATATGTAAATAGAACTGTAGGTAAGTCTTAAAAATTATGGCGTTCTCAAGATATATTCAATTTCAAAACTAGTGCAAGTTAAAGAAGAATAATATTATTCTAAATAATTTAGGGTATTTGAATTAAATTTTATTGAATTCGTTGAAGTGATTCCCGAGGTATACTCATAAGAGAACAAGATTGAGACGTCCGTGAAGGCAAAAGCCAAATTTAAGTCGAATATACTTATTTCAGGGTTCGTAGGTCCAATGGTGGTTTATGTTTTTCTAACCAATAACGTAGTTTTTTCACTTACATAAATGTTATCTATGCAACTCTTTTTTATAGCAACTACATCCAATAACCAGAGAGTCGTCCAGCACCCCTAAATGAAATCTTAGGAGTATGATACCAATTGGGTTCGTTTATCCACCGGGAGCCCAAGTTTATACAAAAAATAGTCTTTTGGACACCCTGAGTACAAGCAATACATTCAAGATTTGCTTTTTTATAGCAACTATCGAAAAAACCATAAAAGTCTCTCAGTACCACAAACGAAAACTTATAATGGTTGAATCGTTTAAGTTCTTTTGTCCATTAAGTGGCAAATACAAAAAACTGTTTTCATTTCGAAATTTCCTTTTTATAGCAACTATCAAAGATCAAAATCATCGTTGAGAAAACTAAGAAGAGTGGATATTGGATTCGTTTATTCAACGCGTGGGCAACACTATCCAAAAAAAAAATAATCGCACGGTTACCTTCAGTAAAAATATACATTTGACAATTCTTTTTTATAGCAACTATTGAAAAAAAAAACAAAAGTCATTCAGTTCCCTCAAAATAAAACTTGTTTGGGTTCGTTCTACGGTAGCAACAAAAAATAGTCTATACACCTTAAGTTAAAAAAAAATATAGGAACTATTTAAAAGTCAAAATGAATGAAAATAGGGACAAATGGCTTCATTTTTCTACCATGTAATAATGTCCGTCAACAATTTGTTCATCCTTAGTTTAACAATATTCAATATTTCTCTTTTAATAGTTGGTATACAAATACGAGTTTGTATACAGTCAACCTCCCGCAAATAAAAATTTTAAGGAATAGGGCCAATTGGGTTCCTTTCTTCACCGAATCATAATGCCTGTCCAACAAAACCCGTTTCACCACCATCAGTAGTTTCGCCACCATCAATAAAAACAAAATATTCAAAAATATTCAATTTTTTTATTTTTATAGCAACTATCAAAAAAACACACAAATTCGTTTGTCCAACAACTTGTCATACCTGTCTAACAAGAAAGTCATTTGGTCACTCTCAGTGAAAACAAAATATTCAAAACTTTTTTTTTATAGCAAGTGTCAAAAAAACAAAAATGATATGGAGTTCAGGCAAATGAAAATTTTGGAGAGTTCGACAGATCACCTGTCCAACAGAAAAGTCATCTGGTCACTCTTAATAAGAACAAAATATTCAACACTTGTTTTTTATAGCAAATGTCGACCACATATAAAAATCTCCTAGCATCCAGTTAATTAAGACTTGGAATGGTTGTTAGACTCGTTTTCCTTTTTCCTCCGCATCTCCAGCTCTGTGCATCAAAAAATCGCTTTCTGACCCTCAGTAAAAAAAAATGTCTACCATATTTTTATAGCAACTATTAGAATTTAACAAAAATTCTTCCAGCACCCCTTAAATAATATCTTAGTCGCTAAAAAAAAGCTTCCTGACCTTCAGTAGAAACTATTATTTTTATAGCAACTATCGGAACTACGAAAAAAATTCTTTCAGCACCCTTTAACTGAAACTTAACTACTGAAAAAGGTTATTTTTTGCGTTGAATCAGAAAACTCGAAGATTTCAATGGGAGGTGAATGCTCAACGTTCTAACCCCCTAAGCTATCTCAAAGAGCCATGGATCATTTTAACATTATCTAAAGAAAACAAAAATGACTCAAAAACCAATAAGTTTGCTGGTGAAATTCTTTTTGTTACGGTGCTTAAGCTTGTTGCGGGAAATGAGATAAAAATCTAAAATAGAAAATCTTGCTGATACAACTGGTTTAAGCCATTTGACTGAGTTGGTTGTGGTTTTGACAAATCCTTGGGGTATTCAATGCATTTATGTATAGAAGTTTACAGGTGACATTGACACCGGAACACCTCCTCAGATCACATACGAGTATATGGACACAACCAGAAAAACCAGGCAAAAAAGGAGCGTTTCCGATTACCATTGAATCGTAACATACCAAGAAATTCTAGCACAGTGATACTTGGGATAGCAAATCGTGATTGCTAAAGAAAAGTCGTTTCATTTCGAGCCAGGTCTAAGCCATTTATCACGATGCATGGTTAACCAAGCTTGATGTCTGTTGGAAGAGTGCCATAATGTTAACCAAGAGCTATAGAACTATTACTTCTTGCACACGCATATTTATTCCTTGAAAGAAATTAATTGTAAATTTGTTAAGTCTAGGCTGCTTCTATAGAATTATTAGGGGCTTGGTATGGCGGGCGCCGCCGGCCGTCGCAATTGTCGCGTGACGCGTCAGTCGTAGGTACATGACATTTCTAAGCAATGGTCGCATTAATTATGATAAATATTGTTTTTTAATTTTTTTCTTAAAATATCATGCACTCGGTATTACGTTACACATATTTAATTTTATTTTGCTCAAGCTATGGATCATTTATTGAACAAGTAGATTATGATTAAGTTGGCGAGGGCATACAATGGGGCAAAGTGCCGTAAAAGTTGACAACATTTTGAAAAACTAATTTTGAATATCTATGATTTGCATAAAGCTAATGATAAATCGCTGAGAAGTGTTATTCTATTTTTAAAGTGGTCTTAATTCATCAAAGAAACTTGGTCATCCAAGAGTAAGTTTTGAAACATCTTGCGAAAGTAATAAAATGGTCAAAAATGAAAAAAAAAAAAAATTTAGAGGCCATGACGGCTCATAGGGACCCCTAACCAAGTGACTTACAACTCTCAACGATTTTTCTGTGTGTTATATGAAATGGAGGGGACCTTCAAATTTCGGCCGATTCAGAACGACTATAATGAGCAGCACTTTTCATAACAAAATCTACTCTTGGAGGATTTATCAATTCCTCACAAATTCCCTCAAAAAGAAAGACCTATCAATATGCTCAACTGTGCAACATAAACTAGATTAAGAGCTCTCGCACCGATTCAAGCCTCCAAACTCCTAAGAGAAGCATCTTCAAGACGCAAAAGAACTGAAAAATACAGAAAAACTTTTCAAAAGTCGCAAGAATTCTATAACTGGAGAATTAGTTTTTTAAAATAAATTTAAGCGATTTGCAAACGTTGCTCGAACGTCGAACGTTGCTCGAACGTCGAACGTTGCTCGATGAATTTCCAAGTCAAACTGATCTCAAAACCACCGAGAACTGTCAAATTAAGTGTCAGAGTTTTCTCAGTGTTGCCAATTTAAAGTTATCCTCCTCGAAAAAACAGCCTCTTAGTTGGCAGCGGATATAAAATTGATGTTAACAACTTCAGAAAATTTGCACACAACGCAACGATATGCTTCGTCATTCGTCAATAAATAACTCTGGTATATGCCCCAACTTCGCACAATTTTTTTATTCAAGAAATTGTATCATCTGTAGCACTTTTGTAATCGAACAACTTCTCAAAGAAATGCTACGTAACAAAGACTGAAAAAATGTCCATGAAAACTTCTTAAAAAAAAACAAGCTGAGAAAAAATGAATCCCACCCAAAACTAGCATGCAAAATTTCTTATTCTTGCTCGAAGCTGTAACGTGTGAGATCTGATGCCCTACTATGCCAGCTGGCTTTCGTAGGCATATGCGTTATCAGGGTTGCGAATTTTTGAATTAAAAAATCCTTAAGTCATAAGTCTATAGATGACTTGTGAATTAAAAAAATTTAATTCATAAGATATTTGGTGACTTATGAATTAAAAAAAAATTAATTCACAACCCCCAAAGTGACTTATGAATTAAAAAAATTTTAAATCCTAAGCTACTAAGTGACTTATGAGTTAAAAAAAATTGTATTCACCACCTACCAAGTGACTTATGAATTAAAAAAAATTAAGTCATCAAGGAGTAAGTGACTTATGAATTAAAAAAAATTTAAGTCATGAGCAACAAAGTGACTTATGAATTAAAAAAAATTTAATTCACCAACTACTAAGTGATTTGTGAATTAAAAAAAATCAAGTCATCAGGGAGTAAGTGACTTATGAATTAAAAAAAATTTAATTCACAAGTCAGTTGGTGACTTGTGAATTAAAAAAAAATTTAATTCATAAGTTAGTTGGTAGATTGAAAATTTTTAAGCTTGTTTTGACTACATAATTATTTAATTATTAACGAAAGCTTTTAAATCTAGTTTTTAAATCATAAGATTATCACGCTAGCTTATAAATTATCCATTTCATAATTTTTCTAATCAGCATTTATCCATTAACTTATGAATTAAATTTTTTTTAATTCATAAGTCACTAAGTTGGTTTTGAATTAAATTTTTTTAATTCATAAGTCACTTACTTGCTGATGATTTGAATTTTTTTAATTCATAAGTCACTTACTTGCTCATGACTTGAATTTTTTTAATTCCTAAGTCACTTAGTAGCTTGGGAATTAAAATTTTTTAATTCATAAGTCACTTAGTTGCCCATGACTTAAATTTTTTTAATTCATAAGTCAAATAGTAGGTTCTGAATTAATTTTTTTTAATTCATAAGTCACTAAGAAGCTTATGATTTATTTTTTTTTAATTCACAAGTCACCAACTGACTTGTGAATTAAATTTTTTTTAATTCATAAGTCAGTTCGTAGCTACTGAATTATATTTTTTCGTAATAGTCCAGTTAAACTGGACTCACAACAAAATTTGGCAGGGAAACTCTTGTTGAACTTTAAGTCAATATCTTTTCGAATCTGTTGTAGTATTTGGCAAAAATGATTTTCAAGGGTTATCCCTCTTGCGAGAAAGTGACAATTCCTCCACGAATGTCACTTGTCATGAAAAGTACTTCTCATCTTAGCCGTTCGAAATCGACAAAAAATCTTAGGTCTTCTCCATTCCTGTCGAAAACATGGACACATGAATAGTTGAGAGTTGTAAGTCAGTAGGTTCAGGTTTTCTAGGACTCTTCTTAAACTATCTTCGCATACCAAACCTACTTTTTGAAACAGTTCAAGTATACTCGTATTTAATTTGTATTAATTTTTAGTTAAACCCTCATTTTGCCTAGAATCTGTCTAACAGCTATTGGACCAAAATTTGGTCCTCAATCTGTCATTTCTTCAAGCAGATATAATCAAGGACTTTTCGTCCAAATTTGGTTTTATACCTGATATTAGTATAGAATCAGAATGGCCTGAGTATCCAGTGATAGTAATTCAAGTTCGTCACAGGTTATTACCCACTTAGTGTGACTACCAAATTAAGTACTTATCATTTAAAAGAAGTGCAATAATAATAGCCTTGAAGCCATTAACTTTTTAAATAGACACTTAAATTGGTATCATGCCACTTCTTTATGATGTTGAGGTCAAGACTTGATAGCTTTTATGAGTTATGAGCAATTTCAATTTTACAACACTAGTTCTTCACTACAATCAATCAATATTTTTTTTACTATTTAAAATAAAAACAACAACAACCCCCTCAAGCCCCCTAGACTCAGTGTATCAATGTTACTTAAGGAAGAAATCATCAATTACAAATCAAATGAGACAAGGTTAAATTTGATCATCATCAACAACTAAATTTGATTTATCAAATCATTGACATCAAGTTCAAAACTTTTGATTAATTTAAATTGGATAAATATTTCTGAAGCCTTCAAATTTTAATTAAGTAAGTAATTTAAATTTAAACTTCAAATTCCATAACATATGATGAGTCGTAAAAATATACATCTCTAAAAATAACCACCTTACAAAAAATACCTTGAAAATCTTTTAGACACCTGCTGCTGCTGTAATATACCTTACCTATCTATTGGTTTCAAAACCAAGTGACTCAAACGCCATAAAAAATATGACGACACAAGAAAAACACAATTAGCATAGAATTTTTAATAAACAAATTATTATTTTTTTATTAATCTCCATGAAAGCAAATTTAATTTTGCCCAACACTCCAAGAGTCAATTGATGAAATGATAATTGCTTATGGCACTTCAAGTCTTCATTTAAAAGTTAAATACTTGTCTTTGTACAACAAGTTCTGAATGTAAATACATACGAATATAAACATTCCATAAATTCAAATTGCAAATTCTCTAAGGTCTGAGGTATTTACATTATCTGCACACGCTAATATGGATTCTATTTGTGAAATTAAAATATGTCAAATAAATCAAATTAAATTAATACCATGATTGGGAAGTATAATTAATTAGCAAAGCTTTTGTATTCTTGTTTGATGAAGTTGTTTCTATAAGCGTCTTTTTGTAAAGGGCTTTTTTAGTATAATTTAATAGCTGATTGTAAGTATCGATATTTCGTTAAGGTCATATTATAAGACGTTCTTATACAGAAACATGAAAACTCTGCTTTTTATGGGGAAGATTGACGTTTCAATTGTCAAATTAGTTGTGACTTCAAAATGTTAGTTTGTCCTTTTGTTAAATTGAAAATTTAAATTAAAGAGCTACATAGGTAAGAACTATTTGCCCTAAAACCAATCAACGTAAGAATGTTCATGACAGAAGTTAAAGTTCAACTTTGTAAGATTTTCAGCAAAAAATATAAAAACTTCGACACGTCTGCTGAAAGTTCACACGCAAGAACACGTGGTCGGAGGTAGGAAGCATCACGATTGATGGCCCGAATTTTTGATCAGCGATGCACTAAGAGATGTGGCTAATAGGAATGACATGCACTAAGGTTCTGAGATGAACCCGGTCTCTACCATCACTGGTAAGCAAGTAATGGAACCAGGCACAAGTCACGGCCAAGTGGAAATTCTTACCAGAAAATCAAATGAGTAGTAGCTGCATAATTCAAATGAAAGTTCATCTGAATTGACTAAAGAAACCTTTACGGGATTTTTGTAGCTGTACTCAGAGAAAATCATTGTGTTTACAAGGTGAACATTTCCCGAGTCCTCAGAAACTTAACCAGTCTCAATAACACTCACTCATGGTATAAGCGCAATCCAACTTCTGCTAGAACTATCGCGACTTATGTATCCTTGCTTAACGTTGTATATCCAACCATTTGTTCGAGGGTCTTAGGGCGTTTTGTTGCACTTATTTAAGTCGGGACGAACGATTGTGGCTTTCGAAAAAATCTTCACATTAAGGGAAATGCTGGAAAAGATCAACAAATTTCAAGACGCGAACATACTTGTCCCTTCATTGACTTCAAAAACGCATTCTTCGTTAAGAGCACTACATGGTGATAGCCGAACTCGGGATCCCGGGAAATCTAAACCACCTAAGAAGCGTGATATTGGAAAATACGGGGTTCCATTTGTAACTCGGGAACAGCTATTCCTGACTATTTCAAACATGCAAGGAGGTTCGATGTCAAGTGACTTCTTCTTTCTCCTTCTAGACCATATGGAACGCCAGACACACTTTCAAATCGAGGGTACTATATTTAGCAAATCTGTTAACAGCAAATCAGTTGGTATCATCGGCCATTCCCTACATTCTCTAACAGACTAAAAATTAGGTAAAATTTGATGGTCTTGAAGTAAACGAGGAGTAGGCCAAGCACAAACAAACGAAACTATTTCCATTGAATTCAAATAAAATAGGAGGCCGTTTAGGTTGCTAGAGATTCTGAACCTAGTGAAATAAAACTCCAACCATATCTGTGTTCGTCACCAGGAATGAAGGGGATCTTCAATTTTCTGCAGATTCCGAACGGCTAACGAGCAGCAGAGATACTTCTAAGGAATTTGTAAATTCTTCGCAAAAGGCAGTATAACCGTGAAAAAAACTTTTTTGGAACGGCTGAGAATCGATTCCAAGAAATTCTGCATTACTAACGCACTCACCATTATGCCAAAGGGAAGATACTACAATTTCTACTGAATAGTACAGAAATTCACTTTCAATAGCAACAACTCCCTAGTAGTTCAAGAGTTCATCCACTTCGGAGTATATGTTTATTGATTCCAAGAAAGACAATGACGTGGAGATTTACTGAATCACCTAGTTAACTACTACCCTAGGAAACCACTGCTAAAACTGTTTGGCAAAAAACAAAAAGTTCACGCTCAGGAAGAAATGCACTATTTACAAAACTGTTCCGGACGATAAGTAGAAAGAGAAAACTGAAATGTTTCGAAAACAAAATTCTATGATCAATATTAGGACTTGTGTCCGAGGAAGGAAAATTCAGGAGAAAATAGAACCACGAACACTAAATGCTACAATAAGATATGGAGGTGGTACAGAAAGTCGAAATAAGTATTCAGCTTGAAGCTCGCTTCGACCCTTTGTATACCTGTATTGAGTTGAAATGAGCTTCTTTCGACTCGATCCCCACTCGATCAGCGGTGTCGAGTCGAAATGTGAGACGAAAGACCTGAGTCGAGGAGTTGGTTTAACAAATTGTTTCAGAATCGCTCAACACCATTTCAACTCAACTCCAAATCGAGCTCTTAACTCAAATGATGAAAAACCTGGGTCGAAAATCCGACCCTAATCCAACTGGATCTTTCGATACTGCATATAAACGTAGTATATGTAGCAGTGGCGTGGCGTCCATATAACACGATTCCTATCGTCTTCCCTTTTATAAAATCCACATATAACACAATCTAACAAATAAACATCGAATAATTAAGTTTTCCATTCTGCTTCTCGTTTGTATCTTATACTTTATCCGAACACATTCCACAATCCACAACCAACATTAACCAAGAGAGTCACAAAAATACCCTGACATAAACTTTTCAATCACCGTCTTATTTATTTGTTTTATATCCCTTTCTTCCCCAAGCATTGTGTTTCGGATCCTCTTTGTTCAACATCCGCGAAAAATAAGACGCTACATTCCGTCTTATAAAATTTTCGATGTATACCAGTAGGAGTTGGAATTATTTGTATTTTATTCTCCCTTTAGCAATTAGCATTGCATTTCAGTAGGAAGATAATACATTGCAGGAGTTCAGGTGCTCGCCTTTTTTCAACCTTGTGTGAGAAATAAGACGGTGTTCTTCGACTTATTTGTTTTTTTTTTCTTTAATACATACATATGTCATATATGTAAATATAAATATGGCATGTGGGTATTGTTGATTGTTGATTTTGAATTTGATGTTGATTTGCATGCTAAGCTAATGTAAAATGCTTTCATTTTTCTCTCTCGTGATAGTTTATAATATACACGATTGATATTTTAGCAAATTTACTGTGATAATTTTGAATTATGAAATAAATCATGGTAGAATATATGGCAATTTGTCAGCAGTGTAAATTTAGCATATCGCTGAAGAACTGGTCTGGTCAAATAAAATGCATTTGTTTTTTTTTTAATAGGAATTTAAATTTGGATTCAACTGGCATTCAATAAAAGACTGTGTTGCACAGGTTCAATAACTTCAAATAAATTGAAAAGCCAATTTGAACTTAATTAAAAATAGTGAAAAGTTAGATGTTAAAGTGAAGATTTAATTCCTTTTATTATCCACTATATTGATAAAAAAAATTGGCTTCTTAATTTAAGTGCAGTTCTAGATTTTGTTTTTTATCTTTGATAAATGTAGATTGCTGTTTAACAGATTACCTATCGGAGAAACCAAAGAATTTTAGTAAGGATAGTTGATAGTTTATATTTTATCCTTTTTTCCTTTACACACCAGGGATTTCGATCCCAGATCGAAATTTTTTGTTTAGTGTGCGTGTTTCATGAATACATGTAAATCCCTCTTGATACATAGTATCGCGGCTGTTATTAAATCTGAAATTAAAACAGAAATCATAGAAGCCCGGTTCGTGTCGATTATGATCGACGAAACATCAGATTTAAGTCATAGGGGACAACTGAGTGCCATATTTCGGTTCTTGTCAAAGAATGGATTACAAGAAAGATATCTTGTATTTTTTGACGTTAGGGCGAGTCTTAATGCAGATGAGTTGTGTTCTTGACACATATGATTGCAAGGAAAAATTAATAGAAAATTCCTATGAAGGTGCCGCAGTTATGTCCGACGAAAGGGGTGGTGTCTAAAAGGAGGTCCTTTTTTCTTATGTTTCAAGCTCATTATTGATTGAAATATTAATGTCTTGAAGTATAAAAAATATAGCTACACATTTTTTGCTAAGTCAATGGAATGCATTTGTAGATACCATATTACCAATTCACTACTAGAAATGTTGTTTTTAAGGTTCTAAGATATTTTATTTTCATTTTTACAGGTGACAAAATCTTATAACGTCTTCCCATTTAAAATTACCCACGCCACGCCACTGATATGTAGATTGATTCAGTAATAGTGAACGAATGAACAACGAAAATAAAATACTCCAACCAAGAGAGTCTTGGAATCCTAGCCCCCAGTTTCGAGGCGACAAGGAATACCTAACCTTAGGTTTAATGACCAAGCCATTGTGGAAGTCAAAACAATTTGATCTAGATTCATGGAAGTAGCATCTAAGACAGCAAAACTTCATTGATCGGGAGCCAGTTCAGTAAGTAAGTAGTATAACCAAGTTGCATATTTTTGATAATATTGCCATATCATTTCAACATTAACTTTTTGTAAATACAACAAATTGGCAATATTTTGACATGATCGCTGTGTTGATCCTAACAAAGTTTGTGTACATTTAACATGGCCTTCTGTTAATTTCAATATTACTACATGTCGTCTAGATTAACGTTTTTATATAAAATATGTATATTTTAGTTATTAACCTGCTCTTGGATTCAATTTAACACTGTGTCTGCTCATTTAAGCAGAGCATCATGTTAATATCCTAAAACAATGGTTGCGACATACAAAAATTGCTGCAATGACTGTTCTAGTTTTTAGGCAGATTAAAGTAGTTTTAGGTAGTACGTTTATTAAGGAATATTTTTAGGAAGTTTGTAGATTTTAAGAAAAAACGGTTTCTTTTTTTAATTTGTTTGTTTTTTTTTTTTGTTATAAACTTTGGTTAAAAAATAAAAACTAGGAGGTATTACAAACCAAATAAGTTTTAAGATCGAAAGGCATTAGATTAAGTTAATGAAGAATAACTTAGAGCGCCCGCATGGGCCAGTAAGTTCAAAAAATCTGTAGTACAGACTTTAGTCAATCCTTAAAACGACTACACATATAATAGCTAAAATTAGTGATATACTTTCAAAAGCCAAAACCGAAGAAAAGCTCATCTGGACTCCAGGTCATGAAGGAATAATAGGTTGAGCTCGCAGATGCAGCAGCCAATGCTGTACTTAATGCTCCAGCCTAAACATTCAACATCACCATTACTCGCCTTGACCTAAAATGACACATCAATGAAAAATGTCAAAATCTAAGATAGCTTGGCTGGTAATGCTACAAACACCACTACAGTTTAAATAGCCTAAATTTCCAACCGATATACCCAAACCGAATTCACCCATTAACACCTGCTCAAAAAAGATGCCTCACTTACTTGCCCCAACTGCCTCAACTCCATAACAATGACACACTTGCTATATCCATGTTTCCTATCAGGATAATCACTACAAAACAACAATAACTGCATCAATTTTTTTGGATCTCCTCAAGAAACCGAAGAAAAGCAATATTTTAAAATTAGAAGACATATTCAATAACAGCCGTGTTTTTTAAAAGAGTGAATAGCCAAGTTAGCAAAATTTTACATGCAAAACAATAAAAACATCAAGAGTAAACATAATTTGGTCAGCAATCAGAGTGAATATAGAATGATTAAAAATTGTTGATATACTGAAATGTACATGGCGCTTAAATCGAGTGCAGAAAAACATTTGCTTGGTACTGGGATGTGTTCTGGAATGCATCTTTTTTTCTCAGAGATTTTGATTATGTCAAGACATTTGGAAATAAAGCTTCATGTCTATTTTGTAAAAGACGTACAAAAAATCTCAAATGTCAATTGATTGAAAAACTTCTGAAAAATCTAAGTTTTTTCACCGAAAAATGGATTTACAATTTATACAATTGCATATTGATATTTTGATAAATAAATAAATAAAAAAATATTTTGACAAAAAAGAGAGACTTCTCTTGATTACAACCTTTTAACCTTTAAACATTTGCATAGAATATAAAAACTGCTTTATGATTTAAAGAAGCCAAAATAAGTAGGTTATAAGAGTAAATAATATAAGTATTTCTACACAACGTAAAGCATATTTTTCTTAAATTATTTATTTATTTTTTAATTTTATTAGAAAACTTACCTTTATTAATAAAAATATGTCACCATTGAATAAAATGTTAAAAATCTCATTTCCAACGTAGTAAGATGCTATTTCTGCATTAGCTGAAACAAACAAAAAATAATAATCAATAAAGTTTTTGAAAATCATTTATCATATAAAATGAACAAATTTTTAAAACATAGTAGGAAAAAATTTTCAGTGCTTATTTAAGTTAATCTTTCTATAAACTAACAAATGTTCTTGTAAACCTATATTCTGTTAGTACTATACTGACTCCAATGAATCTTAATTTCTAGCAATCTTCGGTATTGGACCGAGTATGTTTCTGAGAAGTTTGATCATGATTGGTCCAGCAGTTTTCCAACAAGGCCCAAAATTTTTTTTTAGTTCGGTTAATTGTTTTTATGTTCGGAATATTAAATGATAGTTTGGTTCGTCTTATGCAAGACTATTTGGATCATCGAGCTAAAAAAAAAATAAAGTTGGCAATAATTCTTCTGGTTTAATCAGTTTGCTTGCTGGCTTCCCACAGGGTTGTATTTTAGCTGCTTTTTTGTTCTGCATGTTTATAAATCGCTAATCACATGCTTGAAAAAATGAAATCTCTATTCTGATGATGTTGAAATTTATCTTTCGAAGCCTTTTAAATTAAAAGAAGACCTAACATGCAGAAAAAAACAAAGATTTGGATAAGATCACAATTAAAAAAAAATAATCTTTCCCAGGATAGCGTTAAACATTTGCCAAACTACTAACAAGAATGTTAAACTATAAGATTTTGAAAGTTGTGGTTGTAGCTTATCCAAAAAGACGTTATGAAACTAAATACGAACGTCTCCAACTGCATGTGGTACGGCTTTAAAAAGAATCTCTATACTATACGCTAGGTCCAAAGTTAGGCTCGAGGGTATACTGATGAGCATTCCTAGTAGAGTGAATATTTCGCTGAAATTCTTTAATGGGTGGAATGCATAACAGAGCAACGTTTGAAGAAGTATCGATAAAACAGAGATAAGGAGGTGCACTTTTAAATGCTATGTTAATTTTTCTCTTACTTACACTATCGAGCTTACAAAAAATTTCACAACCGTATGTCAAGATCGACACTACAAGCGTTTTCGCTAACATTTTCCTGGTATCTAAGGGGGTAAAATTTCTAGTTGGCCAAAGCAATCGCAGAGCACCATACGCTTTACCTACGGCCAGGATGATATGGCTATTCCAGTTTAACGTTCGATTAATGCATATACCTAAATTCTTTGCCGTATTGACGAAATCAACTCGTGTTAAGTTAGATCGCTGGAAAATAAGACAAATCAATTACTCTTCTTGATATAGCAAGGCATTTAGTTTTGTGTGGGTTAAGAGTGAGTCCACATTTCGCGGACTATTGTTTTATTGATTAAAGGTCTTCATTAATCTTACTCACACTGTCTTCAATCATACCAACTGAACAGCTTTTCATTAATTGAAGGTCATCAGGAAATAGGTGCTCATCGCAGTGACGAATCAATCTAGATGCTTCATTAACATAAATTGAGAAAAAAGATGGACCCAGTATTGATCCTTGTGGGACTCCACTGTACAGTGGTTGATAGTCACAAACCTGATCTCCAACGACAACGGCTTGATGTCTTCCAGAAAGATAGGAAAAAATTAGCTTCACTGATTCAATGATACACAATAAAATGTTAAAAACGAGAGATGAAATAAGATTCACTAGGAACATCACTTTTACACTTAGACTCTAAATTACTCATGTTGCCAAAAATAAAAAAATTAATATATTTACGTTCCACAATTCCCATTTTTAAGAGATATTTTCCTTTTCGATAGATAAGTGATCAGGTGAAAATGTATGAGAGTCCTGAAAAAGTTTATAAATGTTTGCCTTATTTCATGAACTTTTTCTAAAGCCCACTCAAGTATATTTGAATATTAGTGAAAAAGTTTATATTTTGATAATTTGCAAATGCAATTTTTCATTAACATCCACAACGTGAAATTTCCAGTTTTGCATTTACAAATGTCAAACTTTTACACATTTCACTAGATGTGAATGAGTGCAAGGATTTAATGTTAAAAGTCTTAAATACGAGTACGTTCCACAATTTTTGTCATGTTTTATACCTTTTACGAGTGTCTTTGGTTTCCCTTAATTTGGATTGATGAAAAAACTGAAGTAAATTAGCCAGAGCATTTTCTATGGACCGTATAATACTCGAATGCTAAACATACCTCAACGCAAGCGTTGAGTTTTTAACTTGCATTCCACAAATTCCACTGAAACCAGAGGTTGACACTTTAATTGAAAAATTTAAATTGACAAGAATTTAATGTGGATTGCATTGATTTGTCAGTTCACGAGAGTTGAATGGCACAAGCATTTGAATGAATCTTTCTCAAAAAATTTAAATATTGACTTTAGAAAAGTGTGGAATACGTTCGTAAATTTTTCATTTCACAAAAGGTGAGTAAGTTAACGTATTATGGAAAATATTCGTATAGTATTTGTTCAACCAAACCGACATCTTCTTGTGAGATTCAAATGTTGCCAACAAAAATATCAAACCAAACCACAAGATCATCACCACATCGCCACCTCTTATTAAAGTGTTTAGCTATAATATTGCTTCCATCATGATGAAAATAAAAGTCTCATCTTCATCTTCGTCGTCTGTGCATCTATCTTCTTTTCTTTCTTTCTTTCATTAAAATTTAATTGACCTTCAAAATCACACAAAGATAAAAGACATACCCCCTTTTCATGCTTTGCTCCCATATATGAACCAACAGACCCCGACATCATATTTTATTGTATACAAAGTCCATGATCAAGGTCAAGCTCATAGTCATTACCAAGAATGATGCATAAAACAACAGCCTCAGCATCATCGAGGAAAATGAGGAAAAAATTATATCTTTTACCAAAGAACAAAAGCCGTCAATAAAAAAAAAAAAAAACCTCTAGAATATCAAATGAGAAGCAGCCAATTGCGCATCGCATCGTTCAGCCTTGAATTTTGGATGGAGAAAAACTACCTACCTCTGGAACTACTATATCACAATATTGCTATATTGATAAATCTAGACAGCTGCTCACTTGGCTCTGCCACACAAAAAATATCACAATAGTCCTTCGCATTGTGTCTGAACCTTGAGAGGAAGTGCAGGCATTCACATCTCATGTCAAACTCATAACTGACAACCACAACCAAGGATAGAATCGAGAGTCGAGAAGGTTTGAAGGCTTCTTCTGCGAGGGAACGGAACTCATCAAAATGGCACAGCAACGTTTCAAGATGACCACTTGACGTTTAGTTGCGAAAAGTCTCTTCACAAGAATGACACAAGTGGACAGATTTTTTTTTTTACTTTGTCTCCTTTATAATATTATCATTTCTTCATATCTTGCATTTTCATTATTAGAAAAAAAAAGAAAAAGAAATAATAATGAAATTGGCATGTGAGGTTTGATTATCTTTTGGAGTGAGATTATGTGGATTCATTATTATACCCATCGATAAAGTAATTTGAAGTCGTTTTCAAAAAAATATAATCAGTAGACGTTGATATCGAATTACGACACTATAAAATTGTACGATGACCTTCACAGTATATGGTTACGGTAAGTCATGAATTGAAATTTGATTGATGTTAGACAGACACATGGGTTCCAAAGAAAAAAAATGGTCACTCAAATTATCCGCGAGAAGTGGGTTTCATTGAGAAATTATTGTTTATTTTTCTTATCAATTTTGTATTGTTTCAATACGTTAATTAACTAATCTATGTCTTGGGATAAAATGTGAATTATGGGTGTAATATATTAATCATAGCAGTATCACACACCCCTGCAACGATTGTCAAGACTCGATTGATAAATATGGAAATTTTATTCTGTAAGATTCGATTTATTGACAAAATTGATCAACTATTCATTGATAGTTATCAATTTTCTTGTAACTCAGAAAGTTCATTGTCCACTGATTCAAACTTTTATCAATTAGCATGCAAAATATCGATATTCAATATTTATCAATTTATAATTAAAGATCGTAATAGAGGTGATAGTTAACACGAGTATGACAGATATTGAATCCAATTTAATCAAAAATTATCACTTTTTCAATCAACCTTTTACCGTATCATTTTATTCTTCTTCATCAAAAACTAAACCGGTTGATTGAACTACTGATAGCCACTGTTGTATGTATGTACATGTATCTTTTTCAACATCATACATGTATAGAAAATACATACATACATATTTCACACAATGTTGCGTCGTGGTTATTATTTTTTCCTCCTGTGTGGAACTAAAGAATTTATGGTTGGAGTAGATAATCAAACCTCAGTTAATGAAATATGAATATGTTCCACAATTGTTCACATGAAAATTGTTTTAAAAATGGAAAAGACACAAGCTACTACTAGAAGTAGTTTCATTATTTTTTTATATTACTTTGTTGTTGTCGAAATAAAGTGTAAAGTTTTCTCGTTACAATGACATGAAAGTTATGAATGAAATTTTATTTTCATAAGTGGAACATACATTTCCACTAATAAAAACAAAATTTTCTTGTCTCCAAACTTATACGAGGTGATCGCATGCCTAATCAATGGAGGGAAAGTTACCTTCTTCCAATTTATAAAGGAAAGGGTGATACTCGAAGCTGTGATAATTACCGTTCGATTAAGCTGATGTCACACACCATGAAGATCGTTGAGCGAGTCTTGGGTAGCCGACTGCGAAAAATAATTAGGCTATCTGATGACCAGTGCGGGTTTGTCGGGGGTAAGTCAACCACGGATGCAATCCAGAGTATAAGAATAATTATGGAAAAACATCGGGATTCTTTGGAGGATTTGCATGTCGTATTGGTTGATTTTGAAAAAGCATTCGATCGGCAACCACGAGATCTGATATGGGTGGCCCTCAGGCAACGAGGAGTTCCAGAAACCTATGTGCGGATAATTATGGACATGTATGATGGAGCAGTTACTAAAGTAAGATGCGCAGCTGGAGTCACCGAAGAATTCGAAATCACAGTAGGTGTACACCAGGGAAGTGTCTTGAGTCCCCTGCTCTTTATTACAGTTCTTGATTACCTGCTTGAAGGCAAAGTGACGGATCCAAAAGTGCATCAGTTATTCTTTGCTGACGATGGAGCCATCATAAGTGAAGACCCGATATCCCTACAACGAGCACTTGACGTATGGGTGGATGTTCTAGAAGGAAGTGGGTACCGCATAAGCGCGAAAAAGACAGAATACCTATGCTGCCCATTTTCTGATCCACACAGGCCTATTCCAGACATTTATTTGAATGGAGTAGTGCTTCCCAAGTGTGAAAAGTTTAAATATCTGGGGTCTATGATAAATAACGAAGCTACTTGTGATGACGATATCAATCATCGCGTAAGCGTAGGGTGGATGAAGTGGCGGGAAAATTCTGCTATCTTCTGTGACCGAAAAATGCCCCCTAAGCTGAAAGGAAAGCTCTACACTTCAGTTGTGCGTCCAGCACTCACATACGGTTCACAATGTTGGACAATGTACAAAAAGTATGAGAGTAAGCTGACGGCAGCTGAGATGAAGATGCTTCGTATGACAGCAGGAGTTACAAAGCTTGATCGAATTAGAAGTACGAAGATCCGAGGAAGCCTTCATGTTAAGAATACCATTTCCCAAAAAATTGAACACGACCGACTCAGTTGGTATTGCCATGTTCAAAGGGGAGATCCTGAGAACCCCGTCAAAAGAGCAATATCATACAACGTTCCAATTCGGAGTAAAAAGAAAGGTAGGCCTAAACACTCCTGGTACAAACAAATGCAAAAACACCAGCATTCAGTTGGCCTCAGAAATGGAACAATACAAAACCGGGAGGCTTGCCGCCGATTTCTGAGGTCAACCCGGCGAACCCCACAGGCGGATCACTAGTGTGAAGCAGATACGTGGGAGAGTTATGATCCCCTCGACATCGAGATCATAACAGCGCCGAAACAAAGGAAGAAGAAGAAGAAAAACAAAATTTTATTTTCAATTTTTAAAGTTCTTAAAATACTAAATTTAATTTTTTTGAAGTATTATAAACGTATTCCACGTACCGTCTTAAATGAATTATAAATAAGTTCCACATTTGGAATATATATTTCCACTAATGAAAATAAAAGTTAGTTTGAATTTTTAAAGTTTTTGTTTTTAAATATAGTATTCAAATTGATTAATAGTATTATAAACCTATTTTTTGCATCGTCTTCAGTGAAATGAAAAACCAATACGTTCCACAATACTCTTTACGAATGTACTCAAGAAAAGAACAATTATTAATGCTCGTATGTTTTACAATATTTGATGGCCAATATTTAAGTGGGACTAATTTTGACAAACGTTCATCAATTGATATTCGTTCGCTGTGGAATGTATTGGATTTTAGTTCACAATGCAGAATTTGTTTGAAATTTTATAAACATTTATTTCTTATCTCAGTTTTTAAGATACATAGTTAAATCACTTTTGGTGATATGAATGATAAATACGTTCCACAATTTTTCACACGAAAACTTTTATATCTTTTTCTAAAGAAATGAAATGTCTATACCTTTTATAATTTTTTAATACCTTGGTTTTCCGTCCAAACTTAAAAACACTTAAAAGTGCGGAATAGAAAAATAAATCTTTGAGTGGAAAAGCTTGAAAGTATTGATTTTACCAGTATCAATTTGACGAAATTGGATCTCGAAAAGCTGCAATTTCAAAAGATCATTAGGTCCTTTTCTCACCAAGTTTTAGCTCTTGAGAAGTTATTTGCCTCCAGTATCAAATATTCAGAATCAGTTAGGACATCCGATGCTCGGTTTTTAATCGCCCCCATATTGAAAGCCGGCAATGCAGTTAAATAAGAGGCATACATGGCGTGTGCTGCCCAAAAAGAACAAAAAGAAGTCGTAGCAGAAATAAGGTTTTGTAAGTTTAAAACCAAATGTAAAAAGAATTTCTCAATATTACATAGCCCGACTTGAACTCTAAAATCAATTAAAGAAGAACAAAAATATTGTGGAGAGGAGGTATATTTCACTGCGACCTAGAGATCTATTTTGCCTTTATCTAAAGCTAGATGAATTGCTCACCCAACAGTCACTCCATTTTAACTAGTAGCGACCCAGACACTTATTTTTTTTTTGCTGATGTGCTTCGCATCTGACTAGTGTGTGGTCCGGCTTTTTCACATGAGTATTACAGAATCTCTCTATAGGACTGTTTTCTAGGCCATGAAAACTTAAGTTTCTTCTAATTTTACAATGGCCCGTAAGCAAACTCCTTACTATTCTTAGGTTGTTCCTCCTTAAGCTGATAGTTCCCAAGTTATAATATACCCTGCTTCAGCTGGGGGATTTCTTTCTAATTTTTGGAGATTTTAGCCTTCTTTTCTAATTTTATTTTGTTTTTAATCATCTTTTATCATATTCCGCAGTAGGGCTCTGGACCTATTAAATGAGTTGTTGAGCCCAATTTTTCTGGAATATGCTTCCTCATTTCCCTGGAGACCAATATGTCCAGGTACCTAATGATGTGAGGCATTATTGTCCTTACCAAGATCGTTTAGCCTACCTAAACATTCCCACACCAACTTAGAGGCGATGCCATATGAGCTTACTGATTTAAGTGCGGCTTGGCTATCTGACATATGTAATGGCAATGATTTGGTTTCGGTATTTCATTTCGAGCCTTCGACTTGCATATTCCGCTATGGAATTGATTTCCACTTGGAAAATAATAGTTGATTGTCCCATATCGATATGGTGAGTTCAGTTTTACTCCCAAAAATTCCTGCACCAGTCCCGTCAGTCGTTCTCGAACCATCCGTAAGCAACCTAATGGCATTGGCTTAGAAAGTGTAGTTTTCTATTTGCCTACCCGCTTTTTTTTTGCACCACTATTTTAGGGTTCTGCTGAAGGAGGTGACAAATCCATCAACAGTATCTCTTGTCATGATAAAGTGCCTCTCAGTTGAGCCATTCGGATTTTGACACAAAATATGGAAGCTCGCCTAAATTCCTTTTGAAAAACAACACGCAAAAACAAATGAGTGAGGGTATAAGCCACTGCGCAATTTTAAGAGCTGTCACGACACCTAGTCTATCTATTTCTTTTATCATCTGAGTTTTGCTATATGATAAAAAGGCATCCTGTAAAATCTAGATGAAAACACTCTACACCGTTTAGAAAGTGATTTTTACTACCATGCAAAATGAAGTTTCAATTAGTAAAGAAAGCTTCAAAGGCATGATGTCATATAAGACATGCATTAAGAGCTCTGAAAGCATGGCAATAATATTGTAAAAGTGAATTAAGGTCAATTTTTCGGCCGTGTACCTTCGAGTTGATGGTCAAGTAATTTCTTTTTTAAATACTCAAACATGACCTTCTTCATTTAAAAAAAAAACCTATATTTCTGATTCCTTTTTAATTGTACATGAATCGTCCATTAAAGCTTTTTTTATCAACTCATTGCAATTTAATATAAGAGCAATCTTGTGTAATGTTCAGTTTCCAAAAAGAACGCGAGCAAACCAAAAAAAATAAGCATAACATCATTTCCGGATTTCCTCATCTCAACAGTTCTGTGGTTAATTCTACCCACAAAATAAAGTAGATAGCGTTTCAGAGAGTTTGCAAATAATACAACAAGAACAACAAAAAAAAACACACAACTTTTTAATTAAAGTATTTAAATTATTTTAAAACTATTTTATCGCCTGTGGTTATGGTTGTTTTTGAGAGTTTTATTTTTTTTTTTTTGCTTTTCTTACACAGGAAATTAGATTTTAAATAAAAATTAAATTGCTTTTTCGAACTCAATCGACATTGATTTTCATTATTTGAATTTCTTTATCAGTTAATTTATCTCAGAGACATTTTTTTTTCATTCATCGTGTCTATGAAAATCCCACTCGTATTGTAAATGGGTACTTTCGATTTCTATTTAAGAAAACAAAAATGTCACAAGCGATGATTGTCGTGCTATTGATTGATTGTTGAGCTGAAGTTTCCCTAACTGATAGATACGTCAGATTAACAAAGAAAATAAAAAAGAGAAAAAAAAATCAAATCTACGAATCGTAAAAGCTTACTACATATATTCAGTTGGTTTTAATCCCAACAAGGAAGCAATAAATTATCTTATTAAAAACTTACTCATGGGGTGACCATCTGTATAATTATTATTCATAATATCGATGATTTTCTGGCAATTTACACAATCAAAATTCCAAATATTTTAATCCCTAGAGTTTAAGTCCCGAAGAACGAAAATCCCAATCTACAAAACGTAGGTTAGGTTAAAGTGGCTGCTGACCGGAAAAGGACAGCACACTTAGACCAATATTTGGTCCGTTGTGATACCACAAGGATTTCAAAAATCCCCCTTACTCGTTAAACCATTTTGAGCTAATAATGAAGCGTTTGAGACAGTGAATGTCGGAATTATTTAGATCACTAGGATCGTTATAGTAGTAGTCTCCCAAGTGGAGTCTACGTCTTTGCGCTAGGGCAGGACAAGAGCATAGAAGGTGGGGAATTGACTCCTCTTCTTCTTCATCCATGCAGCTTCTGCAAAAGTCATTTGCAGGAACTCCAAGACGAGAAGCATGTCTTCCTATTAGGCAGTGCCCAGTAAGGACACCTATAATGGAGCTAATATGCAATCTACCAATAGAAATTAGTTGTTTTGAGCGTTTGGCATCAAACAATGGCCAAATCAGTTTAGTAGACCGGCAAGTTGGGGTGCTGGTCCACCTGTGGTTGGCTTTCTTTATGGTATCTTGCTTTAGCATAAGTTTACAAGTAGCTAGGGGTATACCGATGTTAGATTTGCTATCCAACAAAGGTAATATTGTTCCGTTTTTTGCAAGTTCGTCAGCTTTACAATTTCCTGGAATGTCTCTATGCCCCGGCACCCATGTAAGGTGAATGTTGAACTGTTTTGACATCTCCACCAGAGATGATCGACAATTTTGGGCTGTTTGTGAGTTAATGGAGACAGAGTCCAGTGACTTTAAGGCAGCTTGACTGTCTGAGAAGATACGTATATCGGTTGTCGATATAACGTTTTCTTTTAGCCAAGAGAGGACTTCTTTTATTGCTAAAAGCTCTGCCTGGAACACGCTACAGTGATTGGGAAGACGAAAAGATAGACAAAGATTTAATTTTTCGGAGTATACGCCTCCACCGACCCCGTCATCGGTTTTAGATCCATCTGTATAGAAATGAATTGCTTCGTCTATCAAAAACGACTCATTTTCCCATGAAGACCTGGAAGGGATGGATACTTGAAAATTTTTATCAAATTTTGGATGAGGGGTGGTGTAATCGACGTTACTAGGTAGACTACTGAACGAGTTCAGTATAGTAGAGTGACCAATATCATTATTGATCCACTGCGAGGAGGCTTTAAGTCGAATGGCTATGTTAGCGGCCGATTGTTTGCTAAAAATATCTAGCGGTATGAGATGAAAAAGAACATCAAGTGCAGCAGAAGGAGTTGAGCGGAGAGTTCCACCCATGATTAAACAGGCTGTTCGTTGGACTTTGCTGAGCTTATCGCGGTTAGTTGCTGTTTCCAGCGCAGTCCACCATACTGTCACTCCATATGTAAGTATCGGTCTAATGACTGAGATGTATAGCCAGTGTGTTATATGAGTTTGTAGACCCCATTTATTACCTACGGCTTTTTTGCAAGAGAAAAGAGCTATGTTGGCTTTGTTGACTCTCTCTTGGATATTGGGCTTCCAGCTTAATTTCTTGTCCAAAATAAGACCCAGATATTTTGCTTTGTCTGAGAATTTAAGCGGTATACCTTTGATGAGGGGAGGGTCTATGTGTGGGATTTTATATTTCCTGGTAAATAGGACAAGTTCAGTTTTGTGGGGGTTGACACCGAGTCCACATTGATCTGCCCAGTTAGTAAGCTTGTTTAGAGCATTTTGTAGGAGTTCCTTCAGAGTATTAGGATGCTTACCAGATATCGCTATCGCAACATCGTCCGCATAGGCAATCACCCTGTGCCCCTCCCCTTCAAGAATCACTAGTAGTTCATTTACGACTAGGTTCCAAAGGAGAGGAGAGAGGACGCCGCCTTGCGGCGTACCCCTACTGACAGTCCTTCGAGTAGTAAAATCGCCCAGTTTTGAATTAATAATCCTGCTTATCAGCATATGATTTATCAAATTACTGATTGACTTATCCACCTTTAGAGATGACAGCGCAGATGTGATTGCGGATGCGTCGACATTGTTAAAAGCTCCTTCTATATCCAGGAAAGCGACTAAGGTGAACTCCTTATGATGAAGGGAGTGTTCGATAGTACGAACCAGCGTATGTAGAGCGGTTTCTACAGATTTCCCTTTGTTATAAGCATGTTGAGCATTGGATAGTAAGGACTTATCAATGTTTGCCCTCAAATGGATTTCAATCAGACGTTCAAATGTTTTAAGTAGGAATGATGAAAGGCTAATAGGTCTTAGATCTTTAGGATTAACATGGCTAGGTTTGCCAGCTTTGGGGATGAAAATAACATTTACTTCTCTCCATGACAAAGGAATGTGAGCCAGAGCGATACAACCATTTAAGATGTTTACCAGAATGGGTATCAGAATATCGGAATTTTCCTGTAATTCCGCTGGAATTATTCCATCTGGCCCAGGAGATTTGTATGGATTGAAGCTGTTTATTGCCCATTTTAATTTTTCCTCTGTAATCAGACCTTGTGGAGGAGTTAAGCTACTGAGTATGTTGTTAGGATCAGGATCAGTGCTATTAACGTAAGGAGAGCTGTCTGGAAAATGTACATCCAGGAGCAGATTGAGCGATTCTTCGCTTGAGTTTGTCCAGGAACCGTCATTGTTTTTTAGGCAACTTGGCATTACTGGATTTTTGGAGAGGATTTTTCTTAACCTTGATGCCTCTGAGTTGCCTTCTATATTGTTACAGAAAGTTCTCCAGGACATACGCTTGGTTTTCCTCAGTTCTTTTTTATATAACTTGAGGGAGTCTTTATATGAATCCCAATCAGAAGCTTCTCTGGAGGTTTTCGCTCTATTAAAGAGTTTCCTGCATTCTTTTCTTAGTGGATCCAGCCCCGAGTACCACCAGTGTGGTTTCTTTTTACCTCTTATTTGTATAAGAGGGCAGGCAGTTTCCAGAGATTTGTTGAGGGCTGCTGTGAGGTCATTGACTTTAATATCAAGATCCTCAGTGTTGAAGGGTATGCTATATAACTCAGGCCTGATTGACCTTAATAGAGTTGCCCTATATAGAAGCCAATCTGTTTTCCGATGGTTACGGAAGGAAGGTTGGCTAGGAGGTTCGTCCATTATTTCGAATTGTATGTATCTATGATCAGAGAAAGAATGATCATTTGATACTTTCCAATTCGAGATAGTATGATAAATTTTATCTGAGACAAGAGTTATGTCAAGTACTTCCTGTCTGTTTTTAGTAACAAATGTGGGTTCATTTCCAACGTTACATATTGTTAGGTTAGTGTTCAAAATATAATCGAAAAGAGACTCACCTCTGTCGTTTATATTCGTGCTACCCCACACTGTATGATGGGCGTTAGCATCACTTCCAATAATGAGGTCAGTCTTCTGCCTATCTGCATCAGTGATAAGCCTCCTCAGAGTGTCTCCTGGGAGAGGGCCAAGGTGGTCATGGCCTAGATATGCCGACGCCAGCCAGAAAGTTCCTTTGGCTGTTTCCAGTCTTGCGACGGTTACATCTCGATCACTGAAATTAGGTAGTAAAAATACATTTAGGCTACTTTTAACTAGTATGCAAGATCTGGGTTCACCTTTATCTAATGCATACAGCAAGTAGTAGTTTGGAGTCCTTAGTCCCCGAACGATGGATTTCACAATCCAGGGTTCTTGGATTAGGACGATGTCTTCTCCGCTGCTGGATAGACGAAGAAGCAGGGAGGCCGAGGCCTTGATAGAGTGTTGGAGATTAATCTGAAGAAATCGCAGCATCTTTGCTACAACCCTCCCGATCAACCTCCAACACGGTGACGTTGGAGTCTTCCGATTCCGAGGTTGAGCCCAGAAGAGCGTCCTCACTCAGAAGATCTTCATTGCTGTGGTCATCGATCTCCATGTCGCTGACTGTTTTTATTGTCTCCACTGTTGCCGAAGATGACCTGGATGCCTCTTCCTCTTCCAGTGATGGGAAGGTGATAGATGCACCAGGGTCTGCAGCAGCAGTTTCGACTACGTTGGAGGAAGTGGATGCACCAGTAACATCCGCGTCCTTTTTATACACCTTCAGTGTGATGGTCTCAAACCCAAACCTAATCACACCTTTGGTCTGCGCCAGAGGAGCAAGGGACTCCTTATTTAGTACAATAATTGCACCTCTGTAGGGTCCCTTTTTCTCCTCCAGTTTCGCAACTTTCCAGTTGTGAGTAGGAAGGGATGGGTTCGATAGCCGGATCATCTGGAGTATTACATCCATGCTGGAGAGTTCGGCTGTAACCATGGCGCGAGCTCTTGGTCTGCACGGGATTTTCTCCTTAGCAACAACCTCGAGCTTAGCACCAGGCCAGACTTCCCCTAACCGGCTAACGGCCAACGATAGAAGATCACACGACCTCTGATCGTCACAAACCATGAGCTTAACAAAACGTAAACATTCATAGAAATGCTTGTGATTAGAAATTAATTATTAAAAATTAATTATTAATTAAAAATGAATAACCCATAAAACTTTAAATAAAAAAAAATGTTTAAATCTGGAAGTTTCATCTGTAAAAACTCAAATAAAAATATTTTTCTGATTGGGTTTTAAGCAACTTCGAAAAATTCCACCCAAATTTCAGTTTTTTATTATTTTACAATTTTTGATATATATCTTTTATGGGATTTTCGGCTGAATTTATTTAACATATTTCAATTTATTAAAATTACGATAACAGATATTTTTATTGTTTATTTTCAAGTGTGAACCAGTCTCACTACAAATTCTAACTTAAGATTGTAAGTTTTGGAAAATTCAAAATTTGAAAATTTGGGATTTTCTTTCTTGGGATTTTCTTTTTTGGGACTTCTATTTCGGTGGGTATTAGCAGGAAAAACTAATGGCTGTCTTTTAAATGTTCCTTTATTATAATTTTTTTTTAATTTCTAGATGGTTTTGAATTTCGGGTTTTTCTATTCAGAGGTTTTAAGGGATTTTCATTTTTCACACTTAAAATTATAAAATTATAAACTCAACATAAACATTGGCCTTAAAAACTTTTTCTATCTATAAAATAAAATTATTTTTATTATAAATTTGAACATCAAAAACTTTTCAATATCTATTTATTTTAGGGATGTTCGCTTTATGGGGGTTTTTAATTTTACCAATTCATTCAGTTCTCAAAGTGTTTTTTTTTTTAATTAAAATTATTTTTATAATAAAATGGCTTTTTAATTTCGATTAAAGTCTTGAAACTTTAAAATTTGATACCTAAGTTTTCGAAATGTTGACTTGTGGGATTTCGAGTTTTAGGGATATTGATCAATTTTTTTTTTTTGTTTGGCTTCGATTTTTCGGAATTTCGAACCAGGTATACAGTTATTGGAAACATATTCGACTTTGATGTTAAAATCAAATTTGATGAAGTGAATATCCTAAAACTTAAAATCACTTGCCTCAATATCCCGAAATAAAAGAAATATAAGTATGTATATATTAAAATAGAAAATAAAATTTCAAAATTTTCTTAAAGTTTTCGACAAATTTTTCTATTTATTTGAGAAGATCGGAGTTTCTTAATGTTTAAACCAAGATTTTTGAAATTTTTATTTTAAGGGATATTCATATTTTCTTCCTAATCTTCAAGATTACGAATTTTAAGAGTTACTTTAAAATTTCTCATTTCAAAATATTTTATATGATTTTTAAAATTTTGTTTTCTTGACGTTTCGGGGTTCAATGTCAACACAGTTTTGGGATTTTGAATTTTCGGAATTTTCAACCATCGATTTCTCTATATTGTGAACTAAGAAAAACAAACTTTTTTTACCACCATCTTCGATGAATGAATATTTAAAAACGCCTTCGGTTATATTAAATAATAACACCATTCTACGAGTTGCACAAACCTTCTCCGGATAAATTGAGCCCATTGATAGATGAATTATGAAAATATTCACTAATTGCAATGAAGAAGAAGACGACGACGCCACCGACGACGAAGATGATGACAACGAAGACGTAGCTAAACTATATTTCCAGGGATGCTACATAGATGACATAGTATGCAATGTGGACAAGAAATTCAACGCGTAGGCCCAGATGTGCAGTGGAGGTACAATGAGGAGTACTATTACAAAACTTTTATATATAGCTATGTGTGCATACAAAAATCCCCACGAGACGTCGTCGTCGATGAAAAAGATTGCTATCGACAGAATGTGGAGAAAGTCAATCCATTGGATCGATCTTTAGTGAATGAACATCATCATGGATGATACTAAAAAATATTTCTATTTCAATTGAATTTTTTTTTGTATCTTTCAGTTTTGTGTAAAAAAAAAAAGTTTATAGCTGCAATTTTTTAATTGGATTTTTCTTTCCGCACGATAATTATTATATTCAGGATGCCAAAGAGCAATGTACTTTGTGGATATGGAATTTTTTTCGTACTATATTCGCATCAGGTCGAATATTTTAAATAGTTGATATATTTTTTTTTTTAAATAAAAACAGTTTTTCATTTGATTAAAAGCAGAAGTTTTGAACTTTTGGATTTTATTCATTATTCAGGATGAATCGGGAAAAATTCAATTGAATCAACTGAATTAAGGGAGTAAAACATTTTTCATTAGCAAACATGCATTGGTTAAGTTGAAATGTTTTTTTTTTTTTTTGGAATTTCAAATTAATTTGTAAAAGTTTTTAATCTGTTTTAAAAATTAAATTTATGTTTTTTAAGCAACTGGAAAAATTGAAGACGCCTTTTTAAATTTCTTAGTTTGTATCTTCTTTTTGGAAAAAAAAACAATGAACAAACTTTCAAAAGTATTTTTAAACTTTTCAATCATATTTTTGAAACAAAAGAAAAAATATAGTTCCTATATCAATTCGGCAACATTACAACTAGTTTGGAGTAAATTTTAGATTTTTTAATAATATCGAAATAAAATAAAACACAAAAAAAACCTTTCAAAGACAGATATTGTAACGATATGAGAAACGACAAAAACAAGATGTCCGTTCGGGAAGAGTTTTATATGTCGAATAACTAACTTTTTATATATAACTAACTTTTTATATATTTTTTGTCAATTTAATATTTAATAAATCTTATTCAATCATTCCTTATCAAAAGAAAAACATCTTTTATTTAGTACATTATACTACATTGCATGGTGTCAGATGTGGGATACGAACCCAAGCTTACAGGTTACATTATTTTGTTTGCAAAAAAATACTGAGAAAATTGTATGATTGGAATTGGTAGCTAAGTTTTTGTCGTTTTAAGAAAGAAAAATGGTGTAAGAGATTTGCATCAGCCGTCATTTTTAAAAACTCGTTAAAAACATATTTTGAAAACGGCTTCGTGTGCTTTTATTTTACACGAAATTCAATCCTTTTCTCTTTTAAATGAAATATTTCTATTGGGCTTTTAAGTATTTTACAATAGGGATCGGTCGATTTTGACAATCTGTAACGGCCATTACGTTACGATTGTATAAAATGATTATCAAAATGAGGGCTTTCATGATCGACTATACCAGGTTTGGTGGTTAATTTCGAGACGGTTTGTTCAGTACACTGTCAGCCAACACCCTCACGTCAAACGAGTGCCAGTTCGGCTGAGAATATCGTTGCTGTCTGTGAAAGTGTGCATTAGAACCCGAAGCAGTCGATGGCCCACTGCACGCAAGAACTTAACCTTTATAAGAATTCAACTTGACAAATTTTGTGTCGGTACTTCACCCGGCCGACAACAGTCACCCGATTTAACTAAAGATTTCGAACTTCTTAAGCGCCTCAATTATTAAAATCAGTTTAACCATTCTGTATGGCTTTAAGGAAAGTTAATAATTGTCCCACGAGTTGTGGACCGATGTTATTTACTACCAAAACTAAGATAAAACCCTCTACCCGACTTAAGGGACAAACACTTTTGCTCTCTTCCAGTGCAAAATATCTAGGTATTATGGAAACTGAATATTGAAGAAAAGGTTAAGAAGCCCTGCATAGCTTTCAATACCTGTGGTAAAATCTTGTTAAAAAGTGGGGTCTTCAATCTTAGATGATATTGTGGACATACACAGCCATGCTGCGACCGATCCTGACATATGGTGGTCCGCTCTTTTTTTTTTTAATTTTGGTGGTGCAACAGCTCGAAGATAACCAGGACTTGCAACTCTCAACCATTCCGGTGTTCGTGTTACTAGGAACAGAGAGAACCTAAAATACAGTACTTTTCATGACAATAGATACTCTTAGAGGATTTGTCAATTCCTCGTAAGAGTTAGTACAGCCCTGAAAAACTTTTTTGCAGCGGCTGAAAATCGAACCTTCTGCATGACAGTCACTAACAATTATGCCAAGGGGTACAAGGGGTGGCTCGCTCTTACCAAAGCATATAACATCGATAAACTTAAGAAGATACAAAGAACTGAAAGCGTTGGCACCACAAGGGCTCTAAGATCTTGTACAACTGATTCCTTAAGCGTTTTTATGTACCTTTTGACACTTGATTTACGCATTAGGTATCTAGTATCATGCAGTGCATGAAGACTAACGGAATCGAACTCTTGGATTGCCAAATTTTATGGCCACAGCAATATTAAGGAGTTAATTCCAATAGAGAATCACACTGACTACTGCACCTCTAAAATGGGCATAAGTAAAGATTTTAAAGTTATGTTCCCATCAAGAAAGGACTGGGATGATGACGTGGGTCATGACGAAAGACTTGGACGCAACTATCTTTACTGATGGCTCAAAGATGGAGTATGGTATTGGTTCAGGAATCTTCTCTGTGACTTTGGAAAAGTTTAGGTCGTTTAGGCGATCCGACTTTGCTGGCGTTTTTCAAGCTGAATTACTATAATGTAAGGTACTCAAACAAGATCCTAGCCATAATCGGAATACGGCTACTATCACTGACTGTCAGGCGGCTGTTGAAGTCAATAATAATTCTAGTGCATCATACTCCAAATTGCTCCAGCAATGCCAAGATGAATTATCTAGTTTCCATATTAACCATAATATCACTCTTATCTGGCTTACGAGTCATTGTGGCATTGATGAGAATGAACGGGCGGACGAGCTGGCCAGTGAAGGATTAGCCCTTCATAACTCACTTGCGGAAAGAGTCAACATTCCGCTCGGAGTTATGAAACGCAAAATTCTGTCAATTTTTCTTAGCGAATCAAACCGTAGGTGTGGAGTAGTTCAGCTAACTGCATTATATCTAGAAAGATTTGGTCCACCTATAATAAATCCCAAACACTTGGCCTGATATGCAGACCCAGGCAAGACATAGCCTGGATCGTAGCTACCTGTACCGGACACTGTCCAATAGGAGAGCATGCAGCGAAGCTAGGCGTTTCTCACAACACTCACTGTCATAGATGTGGGAACCAGCGGGTAAAGGTTACACTCCTCCATTTCCTCTGCGAATACCCTGCTCTGGCCAAATTTAGAGCACAATCATAAGGAAGGGCATTTTTGAAGACATTGAAGAGCTTTCGGAAAAGTAAGATCAAAGACTTGATTTTTTTTCTCATAGCGACAAAATTGCTCTAGGACAAACTTCGGTTACTTCTGTGCCGTGCTCTCCGTTTGCTACCTTAGATTACAGACTGAGGTATTTGACGAAGGCCGGATAATCACTCAATCGGATTGGTTACTTTTTCAGTATCAGTCCACAGGCTGCCTAGATGGGCACAGTGTAGATGGTGTCAGATGAGTGTAGTGGTCCCGCTGAGTGAGTGATAAGAGATATCAAACCTACTCAATCCATATTTCATATTATCCATCATTTTTGGTCCTAGGAAGAAAACGTGTCATCTGCCAAATTGAATTAAGCCGAGCTGTTTAGGTTATAGTCGGACAGATAGACCGACATACAAAATTGCGAGATCAACTTTTTTCGTCTTCTCTATCATCGTTATGTGAAGTCTCATCAAAATCTCAAGTTCTTTTCTTTTTTTTTCGGATGTATAACCTGCCACACCTGCCAACGGCTTGTAGAGAACCCAAACCTAGGGACTAACAACTCTCATCCATTTCTATATACGTTTTAGCAGGAATGGTGGGGACCTAAAATTTTCTGTCGAATCCAAACAGCTAAGACGAGAATCACTATTCATGACGTGAAATACTCTTGGACGATTTGTTACTTCTTCGAAAGAGGCGGTACACTTGAAAAAAAATAAATATTTTTTAAGTATTATGGGGCCCTAAAGACGTTTGATAGGGAACACAGACCTCTGACAGGACAATACAATGCACTCACCATCATGACAAGAAGTTTTTGTTTCAAGACACAAATACATGAAGATTCAAATACATTAATTGATTGACTTCCAGTCGACAGAAAGTGGCAACAAAGTTCTACCTCTTAAATGTTTGAACCTACAGGAAAACGTACAAGGCACTTCTGTCACTCACAATTTGTTTTCCAAATGGATGGAACAAATTGGTAATATTTTATTTATTCACCAACTTCCTTCGATCTTCCTGGTTTTTCTCATCAAGAACATAGTTCCTGTCTATTGACACTGCCAAGGAATTTTGTGTATTGTATCTTAGCTCCAATTGAAGTGTCATTTTCTTTGGATGGGTCATGCAAAATTCAACACCAATCCAATCCCTCCATCAGTCGTGTTTTCAAATAGATACTGATATTTTTACTCTACAAACAGAAACCCTTCACAAATATTCAAAAATGCCACGTTTTTTGAGTGTCATTTTGAAATTAAATATTTACGAAACATTACGTTCAGTTTTGGAAAGTTATTTCTCATCTCATTTAAGGGTAAAACTAAAAAGTTAGTTTTTGTATTTCCATAATCTCACCCTCAACCTCGCACTGGGTTTCGTGATTCAATTAAATTTGCAGAATTATGGATTTTACATTTCATAAATTTAACATTTAAATTTAATCTTTGTTAATATTCAGAAATGTAGTAATGTTTATGAACTTTGTACGAAGTTTATTTGTATATAAAATGTATGAGTTTTTTGCTACCGTCGGTCGTCGGTTGGGCGCCTCGCTGTCATTTTAATAAACTAAATTAATTAGGACACAGAACAAAATAAAGCTGTTTTATTATTATCTGCGATTTACAACTTTTGATGAGGGTTTATCGCCACAGGCTGAATGGGGGTGTCGCTGGTGGTATTTTGGAGGTATGTGGGTTGCAATCGGTTATAGATAAATTTAATCAGGTCCTAATTAAACCACTATTGGAAGAAGGATTTAAAATCGATTAAAAATGTGTAGTGGGTTGGTTTTTAATTAATAAATTCTTTAACCTCAAGTTTGAAAAAAAAACCCATACACAACTTTTTAAATTTATTTCAGCAAATCATCGCAATTAAATTATGCTGGATTTTTCCACAAACAAAATATAAAGTACACTAAGTTCACCATATTCACATGTACCGCGCATCCCATTAAGGACACGAGACACCCCATAATGCAGCCATAGGTTCGTTTATATCTAGATAGATATAAATGTGTTTTATAATTGCCCTATACAAACAGCAAATGGATTTGTATTGATATAACTTCCGGTGGAAATTGGCCCCAACACCACAAGGCCATCACCATACCACAAAACCGAGTGGGTGTCGGTTATACATGGATGGCATGCTCTCAGTAGGATAACGTGGAAAATGTCCTTTTTTATGATGATGTCAATGCCAAAAACTCTCGGTTGTATTATATCTACCAATGCCATAATGTCAGAGCTTTGCAAATTTACGATCCATTTATCGGCTGCGCTGATGTTGGTAATAATCGTCCCCTAATGCTTGTTAAGGTAAACAGGATGATGTATCTAATTATAATTACATATATACCTAGGTAGCTGGATGGCTATATAAGGTTTATTTTTTGATGAATAACATCCTTCATCCAAAGGATAATCTTTTTTTTTTTTCTTCTTTTTTGGTTACTGTGTCAAAAGGTAACTATCTACATGATCCACCTTTTCTGGCAAACATACAAATGAATAAGGCCACAAAAAGGATTCTATCGGGAGAGAAAGAGGGATATGTTCAGCATTTAGATATGAGTAAAAACATAGAAAGGGATTTATGAAAGTATAGAATGTCCTTAATTTTGCAAAGCTAAACTTATTTTGGCACGACTAAGCACTATTGATGGATGGATGAAGCAATGCGCTGCTGATTATTCTGAATCCTATTGGAAAAGGATCTGTCTCTAATTTTGAGAATTAATGTTGTGTTTTTTTTTAGTTTTTTTTTTTTGTTTGCAAAGGAGTCAAATGCCTGGACATAATTCATCAATTATTCTAAAGGGACCAGGACGAATGATGTTATGGATTGGAAAAGAGAGACTTTTCTGTGGAAATGAACAAGTATCCCCAGTACAAAAGGCGTTTTGAGAAAAAGTTTGAAATTCTTTTTTTTTCCTGCGATATATGTACTACCCTAAAAATGGTTGAGCACATTGCGAGCGTTTTAGAAAAGTTGGTGAGGATTTAAAAGGAGATAACGAAGCACATTGGTTTTGAATGTCTGAATATTATGGAGGTTAATATAGAGTCGGGTAAAGCATTCGACATTCGTGTAGTGCGGCTAAATAAAGGATCTCTGAATTTAACCGTACGTTCGAAGTTGTGGTCGAAGGTTAATTGATGTGCAGTCGCTTAGAGCTCTTTTTTGGATTCTTTTCAAGTTACTCAAGCATTAAGTTATTGCAGCGCCTGCCCAAATATGGGAATTGTACTCGAGCTTTGGATGAATGTAGGCCTTATAGATTAAAGCCAGACTAGCCGACCCAGCTCTCGAAATTCGAGTGCCAATTTATTTATTAAATTCATTATCATTCAATTAAAGACAGAGAACTCATGATTTTTTTAAATTGTTGAATGCAATGAGAAGTACCTACAAAGCACTCAATCCTGGAGTCCAAAGGAAAACAGTTAATGGTAAACAAACTTTCAAACCTATACACATTAATAATTTTTGTTTCGATTCTTTCATGTCATTGTTCTTCAGCTGTTGTTATGGCCATAATATTGGAATTGAACCCACGTCGCCGGAGTGACATCAACCTGTGAATTTTGTGTTACATCTAAAACTTTCACTCTCATCATTTTTTCATATCGCGGCAATAAAAATAAAGGTTGTGTGTACTGACGTACGCGCGATAGAAGTAACACTTTTTTTCCCTCAGCCTCCATAAGATTCTACCCCTCAAACGTACAAACATTTTGTATTCTAAGAGCATGTCGCTGATAGCGTGTCCTTTTGACATGTCACTGACAGCTGCATAGAAAATTTTTTACCCTCAACGCCGGAAAAGAAGTTTTACTTCAAAAATATTTATCACTCTATTGGGACTCGAACCCACGTCGTTGCAGTGACGTTCTTCCATCTCGAAAAACGCAAAAAGCAAAAGTTAAAATGGTTCTAACTTTTACTAAACTTAAACTGTATAAATGTATGCTCTATTCAGCAACAGATGTCGCTAGTCGATTTGACATTTCTAATTGTTTTTGTTTTCCGGGCATTTTTTTGCAATTTTTATTTATTGTTTTAAACAATTTCTGTGTAGTATATTTAAATAATTTTGGCATTCTGCACATCTATGCAAAAAAAAATTTCGTTTAATATGTAATTTATGCCCCTTCAGTTTTTGTGGGCCGCGAAAAGTGTACCACAAAAAACATGTTCGCCGTTTTATTATATGATGATGATTAGAAGAGGTGACAAATTTCTTGCAACGTCGAAGGAAACCTAAGTAAGTAGCAGCGTTTTTGGCGATGACGAATAGGTTGTCATTCAAAACACGGTGGTCTGTGATACACATACCGAGAACTGAGAGCTGTTCGGTTTCTGCAACGCAAGTGCCGCTCATGGATACCGACATTGTTGATGGTTTGGGCTTTAACGACAGAAGACAGCATTCAGTTTTTGAAGCATAAAATTCTACGCGGCTTATGGTTCCCCATTTGACAATGCTATCGAGATCAGAGTTAATTTTTTTTTTGTTTTCAATTTAATCAAAATGATTAAATTGAGTTTCAACAATTTGTTTTTGTTAAATCACTGAAAAAATTTAAACACTTAAATTTTTAAAAAAAATAATTTTTTTTTTTTGAATATTTCAATGTTTTGAAAACCACAGTTTCGAATTTTAGAATCTTGACAGTTAAAAGTTATTTAGCAGTATACATACTCGTATGTTATGTATATAAGATTTAGAAAAAAGTAATAAAGGTACCCACAGTTAAAATGTTTGAGATTGGTTTTGAGAAAACCTATTTTGCCCGAAAACGGCTTCTAAAGTTTTGATTAAATCTCTTTATTCGCTTAATTTTTACTTAATTTTTTAAACAGGGTGTGTTTTACCTATATTCCAGATCGATTTTATTTGATTGCAATTTTTGGGTGAAAGAAATTTTCCAATTGGCATTTGACAGTTGTTGAGAGTTGTCAGTAACAATTTAATACATTTAAATGGAAACGACCATTAACGTCGGCAAGATTGAAGTACTCGAGTTTAACAACTCGATATAAACGACCGCCATTTTTGGCAGCAAATAATTATGAACACATCATGATTAAGCACATTGCGATTTGGCCAGCTTTCTTAACAGACCCTCGATTGATTCAAGAAAAACTACAACAATATGGTGCGCCATTTAGGCCGGTGGCTTTATTGGGTCATATTTTTTGCGGATGCCAATGACAATGCTGTAAAAGTTACTGGTGACCCCTATCGGCACTTGTTGGTAAGCTTTCTTGTGCCCAAATTGGCCTACAGAACATGTGGTCTTACTTTGACGGTGCCAGCCACTTCACACACACAGCATTCGCATCGATTTAAGGAGACATTTTTTCTGGACGAATAATGTTAAATAGTGGTGATTTCGACTAGCCACGATTTCCACGATCTCTTGATTTGACGCCTCCTGATTTCTTGCAATGAGTGTACTGGAAAAAAGGGGTATAATCATCAAACTAACCGCAACCTCGATGCTTAAATAACAACAGAAGTCTCCGAAATTCTTACTTCTTCTGATTAATATACCATAATGGTAAACTCTCTATTTGGCACCTGCCAATTTCTCGGAGTCCCGTCCGTCCAGTTAAAGAGAAACATCCCCTTAGGACCGTTTGTCAATACGAGAAAGCCAACTGGGACGGTTTTAATAACCTTTTTCGAATCCTACAATGTCCCAAAGGCAGTCGAAATATTTTGGTCATTTGTTCAGAACGTAACAAAATTCTTCTTCTATTATTACCTGACCTATCTGACCACGCCTTAAAAGTATTAAAAAAAAAATTGTTCAAAACTTGCTTTTTTTGTGTTTAGTAAATCAAAGTCCAAAACTAATCTAAAATCTATATTTCTCAAAACTTGGATTTGCAATAGTCCTTGAACTTTTGACAGACTGAGGGTCCTAAATAACACTAAAACCTTAAGTTGTGAGCTGTCAGCAATCTACAAGTGTAGGTTGCCTTGATTCAAGTCTCAACTAACAAAAAAAAACACATCCAAAGAAAAATATTATAACACTAAAAACACAAACACACATACATTTATGCAGATACAAAGAAAACTAAAAATTCCATCTGCAAGGATGGATTCGAATAATAGTAAAAGGACATTCTTCTTCACTTCCACTGGTTTTATATGATTTTTCTTCTTCTATTTTACTATACCCCTGCTCCTAATAGCTTAACAGGGAAAAAATGCTTTTACACTAATTACAAGGGAACTATTGTTGTTTTCCTCAAATGTAAAACCGATTGCATTTTCCGCTAATGAAAAACGAGATTTATGGTTTTGTTGTTGTCTGCTGATAGATATTGTTGTTTATATTCTAGAAATTATAGGCAAATTAAAGACTAAAGCAAAGGACTTAATCCAGGACATGCTTTTTCGATTAAAATACAATGTAGGTACAGAACTTAAAAGATATAAATTATATGTTAATATTTAAATAAAAAAAAATATATTTAATTAATATTAAACTTTGTGTGTTGTGTTTGTGCTGATGGGTAATTAACAATGTGTAAAATGGAAAGCACTCACCATCATCATCTTCGTCGTAACAAGACAAACACAATTATGCTATGAGATCCCTTTCAGTCATCATGGGCTAGGCTCAGCAAAGAGCACACACACACACTCGCATCCAAAGCATTTGTCTAAATTGAATTAACTGCCACTTAAGAGATGTTTGTTCCCTGTTCGTTTAGAAAGTGAGGGCTCAAATATGATTAATGGGAAATTTCCTTGAGAACCTTATGTAAGAAAGGAGGTAAAAAAACAAAGAGGTACGAAAAAAAACGACTTATTAGGGAGCTCCAGTATGACAAGGACGTTAAGAAGAAGTCCTGCCGCCATAATGAGCTTTATCAACTCGTTTAAAAAATCCTTTCACATTTTTTTCTCGTTCAAGGAAACGACGTTTAACCATTATTTCCTAGAAAACCCAGTTTTTTAATTTAAAAAAAAATTGCAGAAAAATTAAGGCTTTTAAGGTTATTTAGTTACAAGTGGAGCTAAAAACTAGAAGCTGAAGATTGGATATTCAGTTGGAAATCCTATGCAAAAAATGCCCTAGTTATGACGTTAAAATTGCCTTACGCAGTTCCTATGCCAAATCAAGAAGACACAATACAAATACAATACAAATACAATACAAACACAATACAAATACATACAATACACATACAATACAAATACAATACACATACAATACACATACAATGCACATACAATACACATACAATACACATACAATACACATACAATACACATACAATACACATACAATACACATACAATACACATACAATACACATACAATACACATACAATACAAATACAATACACATACAATACACATACAATACAAATACAATACACATACAATACACATACAATACACATACAATACACATACAATACACATACAATACACATACAATACACATACAATACACATACAATACACATACAATACACATACACTACACACACAATACACATACAATACAAATACAATACACATACAATACAAATACAATACACATACAATACAAATACAATACACATACAATACACATACAATACACATACAATACACAAACAATACACATACAATACACATACAATACACATACAATACACATACAATACACATACAATACACATACAATACACATACAATACACATACAATACACATACAATACACATACAATACACATACAATACACATACAATACACATACAGTACACATACAATACACATACAATACACATACAATACACATACAATACACATACAATACACATACAATACACATACAATACACATACAATACACATACAAAACAAATACAATACACATACAATACAAATACAATACACATACAATACACATACAATACACATACAATACACATACAATACACATACAATACACATACAATACACATACAATACACATACAATACACATACAATACAAATACAATACACATACAATACACATACAATACACATACAATACACATACAATACACATACAATACACATACAATACACATACAATACACATACAATACACATACAATACACATACAATACACATACAATACACATACAATACACATACAATACACATACAATACACATACAATACACATACAATACACATACAATACACATACAATACACATACAATACAAATACAATACACATACAATACACATACAATACACATACAATACACATACAATACACATACAATACACATACAATACACATACAATACACATACAATACACATACAATACACATACAATACACATACAATACACATACAATACACATACAATACACATACAATACACATACAATACACATACAATACACATACAATACACATACAATACACATACAATACACATACAATACACATACAATACACATACAATACACATACAATACACATACAATACACATACTATACACATACAATACACATACAATACACATACACATACAATACACATACAATACACATACAATACACATACAATACACATACAACACACATACAATACACATACAATACACATACAATACACATACAATACACATACAATACACATACAATACACATACAATACACATACAATACACATACAATACACATACAATACACATACAATACACATACAATACACATACAATACACATACAATACACATACAATACACATACAATACACATACAATACACATACAATACACACACAATACACATACAATACACATACAATACAAATACAATACACATACAATACACATATAATACACATACAATACACATACAATACACATACAATACACATACAATACACATACAATACACATACAATACACATACAATACACATACAATACACATACAATACACATACAATACACATACAATACACATACAATACACATACAATACACATACAATACACATACAATACACATACAATACACATACAATACACATACAATACACATACAATACACATACAATACACATACAATACACATACAATACACATACAATACACATACAATACACATACAATACACATACAATACACATACAATACACATACAATACACATACAATACACATACAATACACATACAATACACATACAATACACATACAATACACATACAATACACATACAATACACATACAATACACATACAATACACATACAATACACATACAATACACATACAATACACATACAATACACATACAATACACATACAATACACATACAATACACATACAATACACATACAATACACATACAATACACATACAATACACATACAATACACATACAATACACATACAATACACATACAATACACATACAATACACATACAATACACATACAATACACATACAATACACAATACACATACAATACACATACAATACACATACAATACACATACAATACACATACAATACACATACAATACACATACAATACACATACAAAACAAATACAGTACACATACAATACAAATACAATACACATACAATACACATACAATACACATACAATACACATACAATACACATACAATACACATACAATACACATACAATACACATACAATACACATACAATACACATACAATACACATACAATACACATACAATACACATACAATACACAATACACATACAATACACATACAATACACATACAATACACATACAATACACATACAATACACATACAATACACATACAATACACATACAATACACATACAATACACATACAATACACATACAATACACATACAATACACATACAATACACATACAATACACATACAATACACATACAATACACATACAATACACATACAATACACATACAATACACATACAATACACATACAATACACATACAATACACATACAAAACAAATACAATACACATACAATACAAATACAATACACATACAATACACATACAATACACATACAATACACATACAATACACATACAATACACATACAATACACATACAATACACATACAATACACATACAATACACATACAATACAAATACAATACACATACAATACACATACAATACACATACAATACACATACAATACACATACAACACACATACAATACACATACAATACACATACAATACACATACAATACACATACAATACACATACAATACACATACAATACACATACAATACACATACAATACACATACAATACACATACAATACACATACAATACACATACAATACACATACAATACACATAAAATACACATACAATACACATACAATACACATACAATACACATACAATACACATACAATACACATACAATACACATACAATACACATACAATACACATACAATACACATACAATACACATACAATACACATACAATACACATACAATACACATACAATACACATACAATACACATACAATACACATACAATACACATACAATACACATACAATACACATACAATACACATACAATACACATACAATACACATACAATACACATACAATACACATACAATACACATACAATACACATACAATACACATACAATACACATACAATACACATACAATACACATACAATACACATACAATACACATACAATACACATACGATACACATACAATACACATACAATACACATACAATACACATACAATACACATACAATACACATACAATACACATACAATACACATACAATACACATACAATACACATACAATACACATACAATACACATACAATACAAATACAATACACATACAATACACATACAATACACATACAATACACATACAATACACATACAATACACATACAATACACATACAATACACATACAATACACATACAATACACATACAATACACATACAATACACATACAATACACATACAATACAAATACAATACACATACAATACACATACAATACACATACAATACACATACAATACATATACAATACACATACAATACACATACAATACACATACAATACACATACAATACACATACAATACACATACAATACACATACAATACACATACAAAACACATACAACACACATACAATACACATACAATACACATACAATACACATTCAATACACATACAATACACATACAATACACATACAATACACATACAATACACATACAATACACATACAATACACATACAATACACATACAATACACATACAATACACATACAATACACATAAAATACACATACAATACACATACAATACACATACAATACACATACAATACACATACAATACACATACAATACACATACAATACACATACAATACACATACAATACACATACAATACACATACAATACACATACAATACACATACAATTCACATACAATACACATACAATACACATACAATACACATACAATACACATACAATACACATACAATACACATACAATACACATACAATACACATACAATACACATACAATACACATACGATACACATACAATACACATACAATACACATACAATACACATACAATACACATACAATACACATACAATACACATACAATACACATACAATACACATACAATACACATACAATACACATATAATACACATAAATACACATACAATACACATACAATACACATACAATACACATACAATACACATACAATACACACACATACACATACAATACACATACAATACAAATACAATACACATACAATACACATATAATACACATACAATACACATACAATACACATACAATACACATACAATACACATACAATACACATACAATACACATACAATACACATACAATACACATACAATACACATACAATACACATACAATACACATACAATACACATACAATACACATACAATACACATACAATACACATACAATACACATACAATACACATACAATACACATACAATACACATACAATACACATACAATACACATACAATACACATACAATACACATACAATACACATACAATACACATACAATACACATACAATACACATACAATACACATACAATACACATACAATACACATACAATACACATACAATACACATACAATACACATACAATACACATACAATACACATACAATACACATACAATACCATACAATACACATACAATACACATACAATACACATACAATACACATACAATACACATACAATACACATACAATACACAATACACATACAATACACATACAATACACATACAATACACATACAATACACATACAATACACATACAATACACATACAATACACATACAATACACATACAATACACATACAATACAAATACAATACACATACAATACACATACAATACACATACAATACACATACAATACACATACAATACCACAATACACATACATACACATACAATACACATACAATACACATACAATACACATACAATACACATACAATACACATACAATACACATACAATACACATACAATGACACATACAATACACATACAATACACATACAATACACATACAATACACATACAATACACATACAATACACATACAATACACATACAATACACATACAACACACATACAATACACATACAATACACATACAATACACATACAATACACATACAATACACATACAATACACATACAATACACATACAATACACATACAATACACATACAATACACATACAATACACATACAATACACATACAATACACATACAATACACATACAATACACATACAATACACATACAATACACATACAATACACATACAATACACATACAATACACATACAATACACATACAATACACATACAATACACATACAATACACATACAATACACATACAATACACATACAATACACATACAATACACATACAATACACATACAATACACATACAATACACATACAATACACATACAATACACATACAATACACATACAATACACATACAATACACATACAATACACATACAATACACATACAATACACATACAATACACATACAATACACATACAATACACATACAATACACATACAATACACATACAATACACATACAATACACATACAATACACATACAATACACATACAATACACATACAATACACATACAATACACATACAATACACATACAATACACATACAATACACATACAATACACATACAATACACATACAATACACATACAATACACATACAATACACATACAATACACATACAATACACATACAATACACATACAATACACATACAATACACATACAATACACATACAATACACATACAATACACATACAATACACATACAATACACATACAATACACATACAATACACATACAATACACATACAATACACATACAATACACATACAATACACATACAATACACATACAATACACATACAATACAAATACAATACACATACAATACACATACAATACACATACAATACACATACAATACACATACAATACACATACAATACACATACAATACACATACAATACACATACAATACACATACAATACACATACAATACAATACAATACACATACAATACACATACAATACACATACAATACACATACAATACACATACAATACACATACAATACACATACAATACACATACAATACACATACAATACACATACAATACACATACAATACACATACAATACACATACAATACACATACAATACCAACAAACACATACAATACACATACAATACAAATACAATACACATACAATACACATACAATACACATACAATACACATACAATACACATACAATACACATACAATACACATACAATACACATACAATACACATACAATACACATACAATACACATACAATACACATACAATACACATACAATACACATACAATACACATACAATACACATACAATACACATACAATACACATACAATACACATACAATACACATACAATACACATACAATACACATACAATACACATACAATACACATACACATACAATACACATACAATACACATACAATACACATACAATACACATACAATACACATACAACACACTACAATACACATACAATACACATACAATACACATACAATACACATACAATACACATACAATACACATACAATACACATACAATACACATACAATACACATACAATACACATACAATACACATACAATACACATACAATACACATACAATACACATACAATACACATACAATACACATACAATACACATACAATACACACACAATACACATACAATACACATACAATACAAATACAATACACATACAATACACATAAATACACATACAATACACATACAATACACATACAATACACATACAATACACATACAATACACATACAATACACATACAATACACATACAATACACATACAATACACATACAATACACATACAATACACATACAATACACATACAATACACATACAATACACCATACAATACACATACAATACACATACAATACACATACAATACACATACAATACACATACAATACACATACAATACACATACAATACACATACAATACACATACAATACACATACAATACACATACAATACACATACAATACACATACAATACACATACAATACACATACAATACACATACAATACACATACAATACACATACAATACACATACAATACACATACAATACACATACAATACACATACAATACACATACAATACACATACAATACACATACAATACACATACATACAACATACAATACACATACAATACACATACAATACACATACAATACACAATACACATACAATACACATACAATACACATACAATACACATACAATACACATACAATACACATACAATACACATACAATACACATACAATACACATACAATACACATACAATACACATACAAAACAAATACAATACACATACAATACAAATACAATACACATACAATACACATACAATACACATACAATACACATACAATACACATACAATACACATACAATACACATACAATACACATACAATACACATACAATACACAATACACATACAATACACATACAATACACATACAATACACATACAATACACATACAATACACATACAATACACATACAATACACATACAATACACATACAATACACATACAATACACATACAATACACATACAATACACATACAATACACATACAATACACATACAATACACATACAATACACATACAATACACATACAATACACATACAATACACAATACACATACAATACACATACAATACACATACAATACACATACAATACACATACAATACACATACAATACACATACAATACACATACAATACACATACAATACACATACAATACACATACAATACACATACAATACACATACAATACACATACAATACACATACAAAACAAATACAATACACATACAATACACATACAATACAAATACAATACACATACAATACACATACAATACACATACAATACACATACAATACACATACAATACACATACAATACACATACAATACACATACAATACACATACAATACACATACAATACACATACAATACACATACAATACACACACAATACACATACAATACACATACAACACACATACAATACACATACAATACACATACAATACACATACAATACACATACAATACACATACAATACACATACAATACACATACAATACACATACAATACACATACAATACACATACAATACACATACAATACACATACAATACACATAAAATACACATACAATACACATACAATACACATACAATACACATACAATACACATACAATACACATACAATACACATACAATACACATACAATACACATACAATACACATACAATACACATACAATACACATACAATACACATACAATACACATACAATACACATACAATACACATACAATACACATACAATACACATACAATACACATACAATACACATACAATACACATACAATACACATACAATACACATACAATACACATACAATACACATACAATACACATACAATACACATACAATACACATACATACACATACAATACACATACAATACACATACAATACACATACAATACACATACAATACACATACAATACACATACAATACACATACAATACACATACAATACACATACAATACACATACAATACACATACAATACACATACAATACACATACAATACACATACAATACACATACAATACACATACAATACACATACAATACACATACAATACACATACAATACAAATACAATACACATACAATACACATACAATACACATACAATACACATACAATACACATACAATACACATACAATACACATACAATACACATACAATACACATACAATACACATACAATACACATACAATACACATACAATACACATACAATACACATACAACACACATACAATACACATACAATACACATACAATACACATACAATACACATACAATACACATACAATACACATACAATACACATACAATACACATACAATACACATACAATACACATACAATACACATACAATACACATACAATACACATACAATACACATACAATACACATACAATACACATACAATACACATAAAATACACATACAATACACATACAATACACATACAATACACATACAATACACATACAATACACATACAATACACATACAATACACATACAATACACATACAATACACATACAATACACATACAATACACATACAATACACATACAATACACATACAATACACATACAATACACATACAATACACATACAATATGCATGTGTATTGTATGTGTATTGTATGTGTATTGTATGTGTATTGTATTTGTATTGTATGTGTATTGTATGTGTATTGTATGTGTATTGTATGTGTATTGTATGTGTATTGTATGTGTATTGTATGTGTATTGTATGTGTATTGTATGTGTATTGTATGTGTATTGTATGTGTATTGTATGTGTATTGTATGTGTATTGTATGTGTATTGTATGTGTATTGTATGTGTATTGTATTTGTATTGTATGTGTATTGTATTTGTTTTGTATGTGTATTGTATGTGTATTGTATGTGTATTGTATGTGTATTGTATGTGTATTGTATGTGTATTGTATGTGTATTGTATGTGTATTGTATGTGTATTGTATGTGTATTGTATTTGTATTGTATGTGTATTGTATGTGTATTGTATGTGTATTGTATGTGTATTGTATGTGTATTGTATGTGTATTGTATGTGTATTGTATGTGTATTGTATGTGTATTGTATGTGTATTGTATGTGTATTGTATGTGTATTGTATGTGTATTGTATGTGTATTGTATGTGTATTGTATGTGTATTGTGTATGTGTATTGTATGTGTATTGTATGTGTATTGTATGTGTATTGTATGTGTATTGTATTTGTATGTATGTGTATTGTATGTGTATTGTATGTGTATTGTATGTGTATTGTATGTGTATTGTATGTGTATTGTATGTGTATTGTATGTGTATTGTATGTATTGTATGTGTATGTGTATTGTATGTGTATTGTATGTGTATTGTATGTGTATTGTATGTGTATTGTATGTGTATTGTATGTGTATTGTATGTGTATTGTATGTGTATTGTATGTGTATTGTATGTGTATTGTATGTGTATTGTATGTGTATTGTATGTGTATTGTATGTGTATTGTATGTGTATTGTATGTGTATTGTATGTGTATTGTATGTGTATTGTATGTGTATTGTATGTGTATTGTATGTGTATTGTATGTGTATTGTATGTTGTATGTGTATTGTATGGTATTGTATGTGTATTGTATGTGTATTGTATTGTATTGTATGTGTATTGTATGTGTATTGTATGTGTATTGTATGTGTATTGTATGTGTATTGTATGTGTATTGTATTGTATTGTATGTGTATTGTATGTGTATTGTATGTGTATTGTATGTGTATTGTATGTGTATTGTATGTGTATTGTATGTGTATTGTATGTTGTATGTGTATTGTATTGTATTGTATGTGTATTGTATGTGTATTGTATGTGTATTGTATGTGTATTGTATGTGTATTGTATGTGTATTGTATGTGTATTGTATGTGTATTGTATGTGTATTGTATGTGTATTGTATGTGTATTGTATGTGTATTGTATGTATGTATGTGTATTGTATGTGTATTGTATGTGTATTGTATGTGTATTGTATGTGTATTGTATGTGTATTGTATGTGTATTGTATGTGTATTGTATGTGTATTGTATGTGTATTGTATGTGTATTGTATGTGTATTGTATGTGTATTGTATGTGTATTGTATGTGTATTGTATGTGTATTGTATGTGTATTGTGTATTGTATGTGTATTGTATGTGTATGTGTATGTATGTGTATTGTATGTGTATTGTATGTGTATTGTATGTGTATTGTATGTGTATTGTATGTGTATTGTATGTGTATTGTATGTGTATTGTTATGTGTATTGTATGTGTATGTGTATTGTAGTGTATGTATGTGTATTGTATGTGTATTGTATGTGTATTGTATGTGTATTGTATTGTATGTGTATTGTATGTGTATGTGTATGTGTATTGTATGTGTATTGTATGTGTATTTGTATTGTGTATTGTATGTGTATTGTATGTGTATTGTATGTGTATTGTATGTGTATTGTATGTGGTATTGTATGTGTATTGTATGTGTATTGTATGTGTATTGTATGTGTATTGTATGTGTATTGTATGTATGTTTTTGTATGTG